>JAOTAX010000002.1:1723757-1738059 GCA_025629825.1 Erythroxylum guanchezii
TCATTTCCATGAATTGCAGTTTGATTATTGTATTATGATGAAAGGAATAGCCTGTAGCATTTGTTTGAGTCCATGCAGTTTTCTCTGGTTTAAAGCATAAGATGGAGAGTTCTCTTGCTTCTCTTCTTTTCCCTTTTTCACTCGGTGCTTGTTCCGTTTGCTTCCATTGTCTTCACCTTTGCTTCGAGTGTCTTCACCTACACCGGTTTTAGGTTACACAAGATTATGTTAGGTGGTCTATCGTACCAAACTCTTGTATTCAATTTGCTGGTTTTCATTATCACAAAGTTTGCAAGTTTCAGCTTATCCTACCTCACAATCTTCCATTGTTGTTTTGTAAATAGAGTGTTATCCTGCTCTTTTTCTACCCAGTGTTGTTTTGTAAATGCTTATAGGACTTTAAACTGGTTCTGCTCGGAATGTTGCAGTCTGAAATCTGTTTCTGCTATCCTTATTTGATAAACGAAAGTTTTTAGGACAATTATATATCCCAATTCAGGGAGTCTGACTAATGGACAAATTCATCCAGAACGCATGCTCTTCGTTGGTCCTTCTTTAAGAGTTATGCCATTGGATATCCCAGTACATCTTTACTACAGTCACATTCACGGCTAGTCTAAAAACAGAACCAGACTCCTCAGGTTTTGACTGGCCAATTGATCTTCTAATATGCTAGTTTCAACAACTCTCCTTTACATTTCTTCCTAGCTGCTTGGCCTGTAGAATATCGTTAGCCTGGGCAAAGATAGGAAAAGGCAAGGATTTTGTGTATATTTTACAATTGGAGGAGGAAAGGAAATATCAGTCATATCTACACAACTTTCCCCTTCAAACGTGATGAATGTTCATCAAATCCAAATCCTATGTCTTGCTAGTACCCTAATCCCAGCTGATTCAACTTCTGTTAAAAAACACTTCTTGTGTATCTTTAAGAGGAATGAAATTAACCTGTCCGTATTGTCAATACACAACGTGTCATTTTCCAAAGAATTGCTAGCTTCTACCTGCCTGTACATGGGAGGACATTGGCTCAGGACACTCATAGACTACCTATTTCAGATATTTAAGGCTCCATAAGCTATACTGCTAGAAGGATTTGAAGAAAAGTTGACAGTCTATGAACTATGAACTAGTGGCATGGTTGATGGGCGTGGAATGACTTCAGGAATGTCACGAAAAGCTGCAGAACAACTCTGCATTCTGGGACAGCTCAGTTGAATAGCCTCACCTGTTGTAGAATAGAAATGGAGATTATATCTCATGAAACCATGTCAATATGACAATATCTGAGCAGCCAGTGCAGGTAAAAACAATTACCTGTTATAAGGCAGATTACGGTTTACAATATTTCTACCGGGGAAGCTTGGCCTCAGCCCTCGAGTCAATATTATTACAAGTGTAATCCCTTGAACAGTAAAAATTATCCTGTAGAAGCATCCAAGAGCAGTTAGCAAGCCACCATTTTCATTTTCAAGGATTAAAAAAAGCCCCTTTGGAGATATTTCTCTACTTGCCTTGGAATTTGCTGCAGATAGATTGTGCCTGCAAGCTGAAAAATCAAAATCGCATGAATTTTGCAGAAATGGATGCTCAAGTAGCAAAGCAGCAGATTGTCGATCAGCTGGATTTCTTTGAAAGCAAACTCTGAGAAAATCTTTTCCTTCCGGAGATATAGTCTCTGGTATAGGTGGAATTTTGTTCAAAATCTTGAACATAACTTGAGGCTGCACCATGAAATAAATGAGCAGTGTTTGACAATTTTCTAAGAGATTTTAGTGTATGAAGATATAAGCGAATCAAGGCTTACCCCTTGAAACTCACTCCAAGGAGCTTTTCCAGTAAACATCTCAATAACTGTGCAACCCAAGCTCCATATATCAACAGCCAAAGCAAGATCAGAGCTTGCATCCTTCTGTATCACAGCTTTTATTACCTGCAGATTAAGAAATGGTTTGAAGCAGCGGAACACTAGACTCTAGGAAAATTTACAAGCAACTCTATCAATATACATACCTCTGGAGCCATCCAATGTGGGCTTCCCTTCAATGACAGTTCGTATGACATTCCTGAAAGCTGAACAGAGACAAAAAGCTAAAATATAAGAAAGCCACAAAGAGGAAAGGCTGAAAATTTCAATGAGAAAATCCACGGAGATGTTTAAAAAGTTTCAAGAACTGACAAATTTTGCCATCCCAAAATCTGCAAGCTTCACAACACCATATGCATCAACAAGCAAATTTGCACCTTTGATATCCCTGTAGAACGTAACTCTTCCATCGTTAACATTTACGAATACCTCTATATAGAGCAATGCATCAAGTTTTTTCTGCAGTTTTGTCTTTAATCATACAACAGTCACCTGTGAACTGTCTTGGTGCTATGCAAGTAAGCTAACCCAGATAGAATATGCCGTGTGAAATTGCGAACCATAGATTCTGTAATATCCTGACGATGCTCTTGAACATATCTATTGATTGAACCTGGATAAACATATTCCATGTATATGTAGAAGTGATCATCAACCTGAAGACAAAACAATGGCCCCCAAATTAAGATAAATTTGCAAAGATTAACAACCCAAATTCTAGAAAATGGATCATTGATGATCCATAGTACTACTTACGATTTCACTGCCATAGTACTGCACTATATTTGGATGCTTTAGTTGACGAAGAATTCTGATTTCCTGCAGAAAATATTGCAAGTTAGAATCTACAACTGTTTAGTAAATGAACATTCTTATGAAGCAAGCAACCTAAGATTTCTTCCATTGGATCTTTTGATGCAATCCTTCAGACCACAAGACACACCTGCTCTAATTGCTTCATACATTCAGCAGATTTAGGGTCATCAGGGATGAGACTGACTTCCTTCATTGCACATAAAGCCCCCGTCTCTCTGTCAAACAATGAGGGAAGATCATCCCAGTTATAAGAAAGACATACCAAACATGGAAGCTTTTCAGGATTTCTTTTCGTACCTATTCGTACCAACAAAAACACTTCCATAGGTACCGCGACCGATAAGTTTCCCTTTTGTCCACTGAGGTTTCCTGAAGGGTAAATTTGGCTTTTCTGCAGCAGGATGGATAATAGCTGATGGAGATGGCATGACTGGTGGAGACATTGCAGGTCCAGGAGGAAGTGGCAATGGGTAAGAACTGGCGTTTTTACTACTTTCAGGCCTCTCCTTACAACTTCCCTCGGTTAGTCTCGAATGCATTGGGAATGTAAACTTATTGCAGAATCTGGGCCTTTGTTGGGGACTTTGAAATGTGGCACTACAATGTGAACAATGATTATTACTCTGCAGAGATCTTTGAGGTGAGTTTTGGAAAGCATGACTAACAACTCTACCCAAGTCCGGAACCTCCAGACGTGATGGAACTCGAGATTCTTTAGGGGACACACAAGGAGTTAAAGTTTCCCTTTTGCTTAATTCTTTGGGGCTGAGATCTGGACTTGAGAAACCACTTGCTGGAGCACTCCGGGGAGATGAATTGCAGTTCCGTTTGCAACTAACACCTTCAGGATTTAGATCATGAGATAATGTTCGTCGACCGCGATTCGTAGATTTAGACAAGTCTGGTGACATGTTATGGAGGAAAATATCACCGCAGCTTGATCTCCTTGGAGTTATAGCTGGACTTGAGAAACCACTTGTTGGAGCACTTCTGGCAGGAATTCTCACTTTTAGTTCCCGATTGTTTCTTTGGACATTTGGAACTCGAGGACCACTACAGCTAGAAGTATTGGCAGGCCTTGTGACAATTTGATCCCTCCTGCTCCGGGTATTTGAAGAGTTTGGCGTAAGACATTACTTACATATACACAAAAGTAGTATGGAATTGCGGTATGATCATTCACAGTCAGTAATCAAAACAATTGGCAACATCACATGAAACAATTAGAAACCTTAGAACAATCAGAACTGTTTTGATCATCTACACAGAGCTAAAACTCAGAATCCAAATCAATCAGAAGAAGCTACGTATGCTATTAATATAAGAAAGAAGGACCACCGGGATACAATCTAACCTCTGAAAAGCAGAGTTGGGTCCTTTTACAGGCGACCTCGGACGATCCTCTCCTAAATTTGAACAAGAAGACTCCTGTAGTAGTCTCCTATTCGAGGTTGATTCAGGAAGAGGCAGTGGTTGCGGCAGGACCGACAATGGACTATGCAAGGGCTCGTCAGGAGCAGGCGGCAAATGAGTCAACTCCGGCCAGCCCAGGTCTTGATCACTCAGATGCCTTATCTTCCTCTGACGCGTGAGTTTCTTCTGCTCAAACGACTTTCCCCTGTTTTTCTTTGGACTACAGGGGCTCCCACCAACGTCCTCTGTTTTAGAGTCAGAGAACAGAGGAGATGGAGAGTAATAGAAAGAAGAAACACAGATATGTTTGCTGAAGAGACGCATCAGTTAATAGGTATGCAGAGAACCAAAAGGGAAGTGCTTGAAGGCTTCATGTGAAAGTATTTCTAGCGGCAGATTTCGGAAATTCCCCGGCTACTTCATAGTTCTTGCTTCGTTTACTTTACTTCTCTATTAACATATAAGAAAAACAGAAAACAAACATAAAACAAAGAACAAAGCTTTGAATAAGTGTTAGTCAACTGTGGAAAAAATGAACAAAACCCAGAATATGACCGCTCTGGATTTCAAACTCCACCTCACCACCACGAATTCTTCCCATCCATACCTATCCTCTGGCTTCCACGTTCTTGCCTTGAGAAGAAAGAAACGAAAATAATAACGAATGGGAAAGTAAAACTGCAGTCAGAGGTTTGACCCTCCACGAGTTATCCCCAGCTGCGCGATATTTCTCGAACAGAGACTTTGGAGAACAAAGCTTGTGGTAGTCTCTCCAGACTTTTTTGCACAGAGGAATGACTTATCTTTACATCCAAGAAGCAAGCATGCAAGTCAAGTTTGACCAGAAAGCTCTGCATTCTCTATTCTGTACGGACCATATACGCTCGCCGTTTTGACTATTCTCAACGTATAAAACAACCCCTCCATTAAATTTTTAATTAATTTAAACTAAACTTAAGAAATTGAATTAAATTATTTTACTAATGAAATTTAATTAGTCGAATTGTAATGTTAAAAATATAAAAGAAGAAAATTAAAAATTAAAAAATAAATTAATATAATATTAGAAAATTGTGGTTTGAGAATGGTGGAAATATTTGTAATTTAATATAGATAAATGTTATTTAGAATAAGAGTTCATAATATAATATAGTGGAATTTTATTTATCATTTTACATTCAATCCTAAACTCTTCAAATCGGAAGTATTTTATTTTTATCGTTTAGGATAAAATAAGATGTAATGTGAAACTATCATCTTCTATCCTTTTTCATTTTATTCAATTATACACCCTCATCTTTCTTCTTATTCTATTCAATTTCATTATAAACCCTTATTTTAAGCGATGAAATAATATTAAATTATATTCAATTCCATTAATAACCACCCAACTAAATATATCCTAAAAGGGACACATTTGTTTTATTATTTTTTAAAAAAATTAGCCTAAAAATTAAACTGATGAGACAATATGTTTAAAGTTTAAAAGGTTTTACTAGTATTAAACTACCATAAAACTGACTAAAAGTTAAATAAAATTAAAGAATTTAAAATATAATTGAAAGATATTGTCTTTATCTATCGAATAATTTGAAATATAATTAAAATTAATTTTTAAATAATAAATTAATCGACTTCTAACATCAAAATTTATTAAAATAAATCGAATAAAAATTTTAAAATTTAAAGTTGAATTCACTAAATTGGTTGTATTTTTTAATTATTGATTATTATTATTATTGTCCAAGACAAAAGTAACGTACTTCACAATGCGCGTTTTCTTGTACTTGCTATTTTAAGAATTCTCTTCATTTTATGTGATTTATTTTTTAAAAAAGTCTTATAATTATTAAATTAAATAATTACTTAATTTTGAATTGATGTTTTTTCAATTAATTTATTGTAAACAATGGATGACACATGTACATGAATGTTTATAAAAAATAAAACACATTATAACTTATATTTTACTTTTTTAACAAAACGGACCGATCAACCCAATCTTAAGTCAATAGAACAGTTTCAAACTAATCCATATTTGAATGGATTTGAACGATTATACTAAAAATAAAGTAATATCATTTTAAATGATTTAAATTCGGACTTAACTGTATGACTCGAACTAAAAGTGGATTTGATGTATTTTTACATTTAAAAATAACACTTATAAAGTGTAATTTTATAATTAAATAAAGTATTACAAATAGTTAATAGAGGTTAAAAATGATATTTTTATATATAATATTTTATTATCATCATAAAATTGCATTAAAATTTGACAAATGACTTTTCCAAAAGTCTTTAATGATATATTTATTTACTTAGTAAGTATAGGCTAAATTGTAACATTTCAATTTTGGAGTCAAATTAATCTTTTAGAATTTAAAATGCTATGAAATTGTTTTTACAAAACCCCAATGTCAACTATTTTGGAAACAAATTTTCTATTAGTAAGGAATAAGGGTGCGTATAACTAGACCTTCGTAGACTCCGAGTCTCACTGAAATTTTTACTGGGTGTTATTGTTCTTTGATGTTAACCCTTAACAAGCACGGGCCTTACAGGCCCAAAAGTTAAAAGGAATTGGGCTTTAGCCCGAGCCCTGAAACCTATGTTTGTGTTTAGCACTAATCAATCAATACCGTTTTAATGGTTCCAAAACCCCGCCAAGCTTCTCTTCTTCGATTCTCGCCGGAAAGGAAAAAGATCACCGAAGCCGGCGACCGAACGTCAATCTTTTTTTATCTGCAATTCCGATTTGCTTACATGAACAAGTTGTGTTGTGTCCGATCCTTGGTCAAGACCCTTTCCTCATTTTTCCGACTGAGACTCGCATCCTTCTCTTCAGCCGCAATCCCTAGACGAGTAACGAGCTCGTCCTCTGATGAATCGGAGGAGGAGAAAGTTCAAGAAGGAGGTGGGAGCGCCGTTTATCGACATGTTCTCAGAAGCCAACAGCCTACACGTATAAAGTGGAAGCCGCAGTTAGTTAACTCCGTTAGTTTCATCGGTTCAATTGATCGACACGTTGAAAAAATGGATACGAAGTCGGGACGATTTGGAACTCAAACTGTGCTCAAAGTGAGCGAACACGAACATTTATATCGAACTTTCAGGTATGTTCTTTTTTCAATTTAGTGTTTTGATGCTGATTTAGACGTGAATCTCTGAGTTTTTGATTCACTTGTAAAATATGATATCAGTTTCGCTTTATTTGAACAGGGTTGGTGTGCAAATGTGGGATGATATAGCGAGGACGTGTATTGAACACCTGAAACTACATGATTTAATATATGTCTCCGGCCGATTAGGGTGTTATTTCAAGCCTGATCAGAGTGGAATTCTCCTGCCAGTTTACATGGTTAGTGACTCCAAATCAAGCTGGTACCTTTAAACTGTCATCCGCTGTTTTGAAGTGTTTGGTTTTGCCATTCACATGTGTTCATGAGATGTTTTGAGTGATTTTACTTGTTTGCAGAAGAATATGTCTTAAACCTGTTTGGATTATATAGTGCTTGAGATCAATTTATTTATGAATTCTGACAAAGGTCTTTACTTTTCAAAGATGTTCAAGGTTCTGTAATGCTTTGAAAAGCTAGCTTAATTTTTCTGGGTGGAACAAAAAGCACATTCAAGCTTGTAAATGCACGTAATCAATCTCTTATATGCATATTTCTAGGAAAATGATGATCACATTTCATTCTGTAGGTAACGGCAAACGAATTGTGCTACGTTGCACAGCACTATAAAGGACCAACTTGCAAGCATCCCAAGCATTTTCAATCAGAAACCACCCACCAAAGATATGATGGCTTGCCATCAAAAACAGGTGGTGTTACATCTCCGTATTTTGGAAGATATGTTATAATAAATATATGTTTCTTGAGAATCTTGCAAATCTACCACCGATGCCTTTGCTTTAGATAGAATCCCTGTCTAGGGTTTATTGATGGACATAATATGGCACAGGAACAAGGATGATAATATAATGAATTTTGGGGCTGCAATGAAAGTCTGCATTCTTCTTTGTTTAGGTGAAACTTGCTTGGAGAAGAACCGGCTTTATATATGGCAATTGTTTTTTGCCAGCCCACGGGAATGGTGGGATAACAGAAAAAATAAGAAAAATCCAAAGTCGCCAGATTTCAAGCACAAGATTACAGGTGAATGTCTTTGGCTGAGTCCCAATGATCCACCATGGGTCAAAAGACAACTGCAGTTGATTGACTCAAAATTGATTGAATACTGTCAAGAGGAGTATGCAAGTTGTCGATCTCGCAAGTCCGAGTGGACTGACTATGACTTGAGATCTTAAAATATGGAAGAAGTGTTGCTGCAGAAGGTTTGTCTGCATCTACAATACTAGAACGCCGTTGTCTATAGTAAAACTGTGCATATTGTTGTATATCATACCTTAATTGGGAATATAGTTCTGAAGAATGTGTAAACATGGACATCATGTTATCTAAATCATCCGTCGACGCTGTGAATTGTTTTCTTATTACTATTTTGCAAATAGGAAAACACCATCAATAATCCTTTTGTGATTATCCATCGACCTTTCCATAATTAAACTTCTAAACATGTTTCAAAATTTGTCTTGTGAGTATGCAAAATCCATTCAGCGTGCACCACTAACAAGTATCATATGATTATGGCTGACATGAAGAAAATTTCTATCATACGGTTATGGCTGATAGTTACAGTTTCTGTTTTCAACAAACTAACTTGAATCAGGCCTTATCTCGCATATTAACATGAAAACTTTTGCCCAATGTCTAGTTTAATATCATACATACAGGTGAATGTGCTCTAGCGGAATCTAATGGGGAATCTACTGGGCACCCTGGGCACCCACCCATGTATCCTCATTGGAAAGCTATAAAACTCCTCGTTCCTTGGATCTCCCATCCTCTGTTGGAAAGGTTTCAACCATGGAATTCCTCTCTCGTTAACAGTGCGCCTTGCATCGAGCGTATTGTCAAGGACCATTGCGACAATGATGGCCACGCTTGGAGGCGACGAGAAAACAGTGTTCAATATGTCATTGAACTGCAGATATACAGCAATGTCATTGCCAGGGAACAGTCGGTTAAAGATAAAACTACATGAAAGACGTTCTGAAATTGCTTGGTTAGAACCATAATGCAATGGATCAAATAACATGCTTTTCATTCTTATTCCAATGAAGAGAAATTGTGAAACTTACCCATCCGCCATCTGTTCTCACAGGTCCATGTCCATCTGGAGTGGTGTTGCTGAAAAAATACTGAGGGATTGATATTGCAAGGAACAAAGACACACCCAAAACATAGTGATTTCGCAACGAATTATTATTCGCAAACTGTATAAACGAGATCCCGATAGCAGCTACGAGATGAAAACAAAACCAACTTCTATTACAAGACATCCCAATCATAAATATTGTCATCAAGAAATGTCTTAACATTATTACTCACCAACAATACCAAATAGAACACAGTATGTGGCAGCAAATATAGGAAGAGGAATAGATGCAAAGAGAGCACCAAACTTCCCTGAATTACGAAGACAGCACAATCCAACTCAAAAAACTATGCGGGCATCAAAAATTATTCACAAAACTAAACATTTACTATTCAAATACAAACCAAATATAGAGAAGAAGATCATGAAAGCAGTTGAAATCTGCACTGCTCTTCGGCTGCCGATATGTGTTAGTCCGAGCAGACCCACATTTTCGCTGCAATATCATTAAAAATAGTAACATAATGATTATTACCAATCATTTGCATTTTTCACACATTTTGTATCAACCGACAGTGGATAAAAGCTTATGTTCGCATTCCCATTATGGCTAGTAGCAACCCACAATACAAGCTATTTCTCTCTTTATGCAGTTAATACGGTCAAATGCTAACTCTGGCTAAAAGAGGCTTGATGTAAGTGGTCATCATGAAACACACAAAGAATAAGAGAAAAGCAATAATGCTTAAATCCAATAAAGAAATCAGATGAGCATTTTGGTTCTTACACAGATGCAGTGGTACCAACAGCAGCTCCAAAGATCCCATCAAGCAATAAGCTAACACCCTAAATTATCAAAGGAGTGGTCACATTTCTAAATTGGAAATGATAAATATATGAACTTCCTTTATCTTTTTTAATAGGAGGCATATAAGTAAATTAAGCGGGGATTGGACCTGCAGGCCAATACTTCTACTGAGAACATGTGATGGAGGATATGTCGCACCGGCAAGGCGAGCAGCAGCAATGAACGTTCCAGTTGACTGGAGTTGAAGTTTGAGGATTGGTTAACAAAATCAAATTTCTCAAATCCAACAATGAAGTTATAACTGAAAGCGTGAGATCTACAACTTATTTTGATGTCTAATCAAAACCTAAAGTTCTACATGAACGTTAACTCAGGTTTATAAAATCATCGAGGTCTATAACTGGAAACTAACTTTGGAAATGAAAAATTGAATTAGAAAACATTATCTGAAGGAATGAATGAACCTCTGCAGCTGTTACAAGTGCTGTCCCCATCATCCCAAAGGCATGGCTTGCTCTAAATATAGGAGCACCCCACTGAAATGGGTATGGCACTCGAACCCTAAGAACAAACGAGTGTTTGTCAATAAACAGGGTAAGTCAACTCCAACTAAACAGAATAGAGACTAGTCATCCTGACACTACCATGGAGCAGAAGATATTGGAAGGGATCTATCTGTGCAGCAACTCTGTTTAGTTAATACTGAAGCATTATTGTAAGCACCAGCAGCAGTAAGGATGGCAGCGAAAGCCCATACAATCACGACGCATAAGAGCAAGCCAAACCTCTCAAGTATTGGATGAAACTTTCCATAGAGATGCTTTAGGTACTGCCAAAACACACAAATTCTTGTTACTGTTTTGTGAACCTGAACTTCTGAGTTTCAAATCATAATCTGAAAAAATAAAGATGAATTACCTGGCAAATGACAAGTAGAATCAGCATAGGTAGGCCAATCTCCACGCAATTCGCAAGCTGTATGATATTAATTCTTTTCTTTAGCTTTCAAGTGAACCAAGTATTATAGTCTTCAGTAAGAGCAGTGATTACCAGTGGGAAACCTCTCATGAAGAGACCAAGACCCACTGCAGATACCACTGGTACAATAATAATGGGAGTAAAATACCTGAAGGAAATATAATAAAAGTTAAAAACAGACAATGAATGTAACATTCTTTGCTCGAAAGAGAGGAGACTGACAATAATTACCTAGTCAAATGACCCCAAGCTTGACCATATCCAAGAATGATATTGACAAAGGATGAAACGATGAGTGATCCTTGAATAGTTCTAATAGTGTTGGAAAATCTCTACAAGCACCAAAATCATTATAATAGAACTAGGGCAGTGTAGAAGTTCCAAACAACAACATTGACGAAAACTACAAGGTGAGTGAGATCATATTATGTTACCCAAGCTTAAAAGATATGCAACAAACCAATGGTGTAGATGTCAGTTACATCAAGTTCTTCATACCTTACTATCATCTGTGAAGTTTTCGTCGGACAAATCCTTGATTATTGACAACACAGGTAGGGTAAAAGCAACCGATGGGCTCATCACTGTGGGCAGCCTTGTTCCAATGACTGTTTGAAGCAGTGTATTCACTCCCGCCATGAACAGCAGCGTTTGAATGACATGAGCCTTATCCTCCTCCTCACAATAAAAGCCAAATCCATATAAAACACTAAGGAATGACCCATTACTCTGCAGTTGACATGGAAATACAGCTGGAGCAAAAAGCTTACCTGATCACCACCCATTTGAGGCACAAGACTATTGGCAATTAAGACTATAGTTCCAAGCATGACGATATAATGTTGGAAGGCCAGAAGAGATGTCTCATCTGTGAACTCAAGTGCTTACTTGTGATTAGTTACATAAAAATAAAACGCATAATGGAGCAAATTTGGGGAAATAATGATGAACTTTCCCTTAAATTATCATTAAACCATAAGGTACTGGTTAAGTTATATGCTAATGAGTCAGATTCCATCTGTATAAGATTCGTAAAATTTGAAATTATATTGTCTTCAAAATCTTCAAATATTCACTTTCTTCTACACGTAGTTGGATTCAGGATAATGAAATTGAAAATCTACACATATATCTAAACTGCTTAGAGATGACCTCATGTGCATCGTAGTTCTAGTTATTGAAAACATATAAAGCACAAAGCAATCACACAGTCTAAGGCCTACCAGAGACGCAGACATGTACAAAACATAACATCTTGTATATGCCCACTGCTCACACCTTATATTTATAAAAAAAAAAAAACTCAAACTTACCAGCTTTTGCAGAAACCAACGAGCTGAATTAAGTACACAAGTACAAGATACCAATTAAACTATAAAGCTGTATTACAAAGCCAGTTAAAGAGACTCACGCCAAGAAGGGTTGGAGTGGATGCAGTACTGAAGCTGGAGAAGCTGCTCGGCAGGAGTCCAAGTGGGTCCCCTTGACAAGGCAAAATTAAGCGGCGGAGGTGGTGGTGGTGCGGCCGCAGCAGGTGGTTGTGGTGGCGGTGGAGCCGTTTCACCCATCTTTCTTCGATCAACTCACTGGCGACTTAAATCAAATACTGAAGCAGCTAGCAACTGCAAACTTATAAAGCACAAAGGAAGTGACGAGTTATGATAAAAAATAAGAACAACCCAAGTAATAATTCAGATAAAGAGGTTAAGATTTGTGTCATGGAAGAAGATAAGAAATGGGAGCCTGTGGTCCCTGTGTGTGTTGTTAAAAGTTGACGTATAGGAAGAATTTAGAGTTTACATCGTAATGGGTCCTCTTCGTCAAAATTTCCAAACTTCTTACAAGCTTTTTCCTGTTCCACCATTAAAGTTGACGTCTCCATCGTAATGGGTCCTCTTCGTCAAACCTTTTCCAAACTTCTTACAGGCCATTTCCTCCTCCACCATTTGCGTTGACGTTTCCGTCTATAATCTTTATACAGTCATGCCATCACTACTTTTTCATGGTTTCGTAAAATTCATATAATTAATATAAATTTTACATATTTTTAATTAATTATTAAACAAATTTAATTAAAATATGAATTAATTAATTTTTTAAGTTGTGAATAAAAGATAAGTTACACTTATTTTTACAATTTTCATAAAATGATAATTCAAAAATTATATATATTTAATTTTATTAAAAATTCTAATAAAATTGATACTTCATATGATTCCAATTGGTACTTACTGTGAAACAGACTTTTAAATTTCGCGCCAGGCCACGTGATACGATGCAGTGCGTGCGTCAGACTTAGGATGACAATGGGCCCAAGCCCAAGCCCAAAGTCGACCATAATTTTTTTATTTTTAATTAAAAACAAAACTCAACATTGTTTTTGTTAGTTTCCTTACAGTTGTCGGGCCTTGGGTCTGACCGGCCCATTGACTTCAAACCGGGTCAAACTCAGAACCAAATTAAAATGCTAACTTGCGGTCGTAATCAGTTCTATGTAGTGAACTCCAGTTTCCAAAGGATGACTTCACCATTACAGACAAACATCACCTTCAATAATACTAAGCTCACTCACTAGAAAACCCATCTGGCATTAAAACAAGTCACAGGGTATTGACAAAACACGCTGAAAAGTTACAAACAAGTTTGTATTATGTAATTACTGGTAAGCTGTGTGAAGGGTTTGATCTACTTACGCTTCCTGCGAAGGCTTCAGTACGTGGCCAATGAACAGCACCACCCCGGTCATGTCTTCTCTGATCAGGAACAAGAATGGATGATCAGCCACAAAATCTATGGCAGGTAATGGTAAACCCCTCAACTTTATAACACCTGCAGAAGCAGCTCCAGCTTCTGTTCCTTCTTCATTTACTCCAATGAATGACTTGTGGAATATGCTTGATACATACAGTTTCTGACCCAAATCAGAATCCACCATTTCTGTCAGATCACCTTCACCCGAGAAGGGTAAAACGACGCCTAGTTCCTTGAAAGTTTTGGAAGCTTCAAACCCAAAGGAGATGCTGAACTTTGGAATTCTGAAGTTGCCAACCTCCACTTCTTGCAGTGGAAGGTGACGGTCTAAGAACCCAGATTGGGCATCCATTTTATCCACTAGAACTGGTAGCCCATCTTTGGCATCTGGAAGGAAGAAATACATGGAAAATTGGCGTTTATCATCACCTTGATTATAAGGA
>JAOTAX010000002.1:1771856-1786687 GCA_025629825.1 Erythroxylum guanchezii
AGATAATAGTTTTAGAATTAATTTTGATAAATAAAATTACTAAAATAGTTAAATAACAATAGCTATATAATATTGAACCAAAATTTTGTCTAATTTATGAAATTATAAATTGGTTATATTGTTCAAAGTACGATTAAATCAACAGTTAACTATTTTTTAATCAAATTGGCTTGACGATGATGGATGTTTATAAGGATTTAATATGTGAAAATGTTAACAGTTTTTGTTTTTTGTTCACTTATCTTTGAAATTACAAGAAAGGAATTATATCTGTACTTGGTAGGCATTGCTCATGGGTATCTGTCTAAACAGGAAGATTCCTATCGAACTTAATACGAAAAAAGAAATTACGTTTGAAGCTTGTGTACTTTATTAGCAAGAAAAAGGAATCGTTGCGGGATTCGCAGTTCACTAAACGTTATTGTTTGATTAATTTAGCGGCCGTGGCCATGTTTTGGAGGCTGGGTCGGCGACAAATCGGAAGGATTAAGGACATTGTCCGGTGTGAAGATGGTGCAGATTCCCACGGCGTTTGCTTTGGATTTTGCTTGGGAAAGTCGGCTAAGCCTATGCTTAGTTCGGCTAATACCAACAAAAGTTTTGTTAAAAGAAATTTTTTTATAAATCTTTTTTTTGCAGTAATTTTTTAAGAAATCAATTGGATCTTTTTTTAAAAGAGTTTTATACAGTATATTATTTAACAACATAAAAATAAGAAATATTTTTAATTTTAACTATACTTTATTTTATAATAAAAATTATTTATGCATGTAAATATTATTTACAGTATATTAAATAATATGCAAAACACAATATATTAATTATTATATAATTTTAAATCATATAAAATATAAATGAAAATATATCTAACATAATCTTTTATATTGATTATGACATAAGTAAAAGTAATATTAAAAATAAATATTAAAACTTATAAAAAACTAAATAATATTATATAAATCTTAAAGTAAATATTCAAGTTGTGTAAATAGTTAAAATACATAATAAATTATGTATTTTATTGTAATAGAGAAGATGAGTTTGCAAGATAAATGTGAAGATGAGTTTGTAAGATAAATGTGAAGATGAGTTTGTAAGTATTGTAGAAATTATGTGTAAAATATAAGAGCAAAAAAGAACTAAAAATAAGCTCATTAATTGATCTGAAAAATCTACCCAAAAAAGTCATTTGAGAGGTTTTTTTAAGAAGCTTCAAATTTGAACTTCTTAAAAAGTTGTATTTTAGCTGCTAAAAAAATCATATATATTAAATTTGAATTTTTAAATTTTAATATAAAAAACTAAATTAAATTAATTCCATATGTAACTAATAGAAGGATATTAATTCGAAATATTAGATTTTATATTGGAGCTGTATAAATTTTCTATGAACTAAATATTTTAATAGGATATAAATTTCCTATTATGGCACGCATACGGTATAAGTCTCGGAATGAGATCAGCTTGCTTATCTTTTCAACTTTAAAGTTTTAAATAAAAATTATTCGAGTTTTAGATTTTGGATTTATTAAACTTTAATTTGAACTAAAAATTTAAATTAATTTAATTTCAACCTTTGCACTTTTTAATTTAATATAAAAATAAATTAGAATAATTTCATATAAATTAATAGAAGGATATTAATTCGAAATATTATATTTTATATTGGAATTGTATACATTTTCTATTAACTAAGTATTTTAATATAAAGGCTAATTAATATGCAACCATTTAGCATAAGAAATGTAACCCTACAAATAGAAAGAAGATGTGATGTGATGCTTCTACACGCAAAGGAACATGGAAATTATGGCATTTTTGTTGACTAAGTAAGTCTAATAAGAATGGTCAAATTTTATAGGCTAGGTGTGCTGGCATTTAAAGAGAATTGACTGTTAAAAACAAGATTTTTGAATAATAAATGTTAATTATTATTATAATTTCATTAAGAATTTTAAATATTTAACTCATTTTAATCATTAAGAATTATAAATATTTATCTCATTTTAATAATTTTTAAAATTTTGAACTAAAAATTAAACCCGTAAAGTAACATATTTAAAATTTAAAAATTCAATCAATATTAATTATACTATCATAAAATTTGTATCTAATAAAATAAATAATTTTAAATAAAATCGAAGAAACACAGTAACCCTACAAGTGAAAAAGACATGAGCGACATCTTTGTTGACTGGGTAGTACATTCGAAATAAAGTTGAAGAAACTTATTAATCCTACAAGTGAAAAAGACATAATTGACGTTTTTGTCTACTACTTAGTACACTAAAAGTCTAACGAAACGAACTGTCAAATTTAGTACGCTAGATATGTTGGAATTCAAAGAGTTTGACTCTTAAAAGTAAGATTTTTGAATAATAAATGTTAATTATTATTAAAATTTCATTAAAATTTATAAATATTTATCTCATTTTAATCATTAAGAATTATAAATATTTATCTCATTTTAATAATTTTTAAAATTTTGAACTAAAACTTAAACCCGTAAAGTAACATATTTAAAATTTAAAAATTCAATCAATATTAATTATACTATCATAAAATTTGTATCTAATAAAATAAATAATTTTAAATAAAATTGAAGAAACACATTAACCCTACAAGTGAAAAAGACACGGGTGACATTTTTGTTGACTGCGTAGTACATTGAAAATAAAGTTGAAGAAACGTGTTAACCCGAAAAAGACATCAATGTTTGTCTACTACGCAGTACACTAAAAGTCTAATGAAACGAAGTGTCAAATTTAGTACGCTAGATATTTTGGAATTCAAAGAGTTTGACTCTTAAAAATAAGATTTTTGAATAATAAATGTTAATATTTCGTTTAAGAATTATAAATATCTATCTAATTTTTTAATAATCTTTAAAAAATTGACCTAAAAATTAAACTAGTAAAATAAAAAATTTAATTAATAAGTATGTAAAAAAAATTGAAAAAACTTGTTAACCCCAAAAGTAGACAAGAAGAACACGGAAATTATGACACTTTTGTTGACCACGCAGTACATTAACGGTCTAAGAGAACGAATAGTCAAATTTACTAGTGTAGATGTTTTGGAATTCAAAGAGTTTTTACTTCTCGGACTTCAAGGAGCTGATGCCCACCGACACTTCCCTGACTGTTGCTCCTAAGCTACTGTTGTGTTTTCGGACGGCAGCCGTCATGATGTCGTTCAAGGAGCTGATGTCCACCGACACTTCCCTAACTGTTGCTCCTAAGCTACTGTTGTGTTTTCGAACGGCAGCCGTCATGATGCCGTCCTTTAGTTGGTTAGCTTTCATTGATGGCTCGATCTTTGCAGATGCTGGCCTTCTTGGGTTTGACATTCTATTTGAAGAAAGAGAAGGCTCCTTTTCATTAGCACTTTCTGGCTACGAGAAAGGCAATGAAGGTCCTGCGATGGCAGAGGCGCTTGCTCTTCGGCAGTGCTTGTTAGTTGCTTGTGATGGCGTGCTACAAGCAGGTTCTATTTTTACTGATAGTCAACTCCTTATCCATGCTTTGAACTCCAGGTCTTTGGATTTTTCCTATTTTGGTCTTATAATTTCTAACTATAAGGATATTTTATGCACTAGGGACAATATCTCTATATCTTGGATTAGGTGTTCGGGGAATAGGGGAGCCCACTCTCTTGCTCGGACGTCTGTTCTCCATAGTTGCTTTCAGGTATGGGTTGATACACCTGACTGTATCTTAGATCATTATTCCTCAAGATAATTTCTATTCTCTCGTTTTTAAAAAAAAGATTTTTGGTTGTTAACATTCATAGTAACAATGAATAGTCAAATTTGGTTGGTTAGAAAGTAGTGCAAGATACGGTGGCAACCACCATTGAGCAAGTTTGAGCCACTCTTCTTCTTCGTCTCCGAGGTGTTTCACTTACTTTGGTTGTCGCATAGCTCACGCTACTCCTGCTTGGGCGCAGCCATGGCGTCCCCCTATTTGGAGGGTTCCTTGGCTAAACGTGGAAGGACGCAAAAGCGAGAGGAAGTTACGCCAATCACCACGCCACTTTCTTATAGCGTTGCTGTTACAGGTGGCCCATCTGAGGCTACCCACAACACCACCACCACTTGGCTAGCAGATCCTCCCATTGAACTCGAGGAGGGGGACATCACCCCGATTTCCTATGAACTCGGTGGAGGACTGACACTGTCCACTTCATTCAAGACCAAGATGGATCACCAATGGAGTCTTACCGTGGTTGTCAAGCTTCTGGGCCGACGGATAGGATTCCAAGCGTTGAGCTCGCGCCTGCACACACTCTAGAAACCGACGGGACCGATTAAAGTTGTGGATCTCGACCATGACTTTTATCTGGTTCAATTCAAGGAGGAGGTCGACTTTCTTCACGCATTGGCCGATGGCCCCTGGATGATTTTTGGACAGGCTTTATCCGTGCAAAGATGGGCATCTACCTTCCGCCCAAAACAGGGACAGATTACCCATGCAGTTACATGGATACGCATTCTGGACCTCCCCATTACACGCTATCACCCAGATATTCTAACAGCTATTGGCAATGTCATTGAACGAATGATGAAAATTGATGAATCTACGCTCTTAGCTCATCGAGGACGCTATGCCCGTCTTGTGGTAGAAATTGACTTACAACAGCCATTGACGACGGCAGTTAACCTCGACGATGAAATGCTCCAAGTTCTTTATGAAGGCCTTCCCTAGCTTTGTTACCACTATGGCATCGTGGGGCACGAACTCACCGCATGCCCATCCCGCTCCCGCCCTGCCGCAATTGAACCCTCGGCCCCTGAACAGCAACCACGGGCGGAGGGCGGCCAGCACTCGGTTGCTGACACCCGCCCCACCGTGACGTCTCTGGCTCCAGGCGACACTCCCACAGGCTACGGTCCATGGGTACAAGTCCCACGGCGCTGGCAGCTAGTGAACCCCCGTCCCTCTCCCCAACAACCCCGCGTCTAGCAGTCGACTGTTTCTTCGACCAGCAACCCAACGTCATCTCACTCGGCAAGATCGCGATTTCTGGCGCTGGTAGAGTCAGAGGTGACGGTAACAGAGACAACTCCAACGGTCAAAAATCTCCAGAGGGACACGCATGTGGGCCTAGGACCTCAGCTGCCTTTAACCCAGGATGTTGGACCCCGCAGAACCCCCCTGGTCTGCTCTTCAAGGCCCAAGGCCTCTCCCACACTAAAAAGAAGGGGGCTAGGAGTTCTAAGCCCAACCCAATTCAAGCCACCCGGGGTGAGAGCTCTCGGGCTAGCTCCCAACCAGAACCCAATGTAGCCCCTTCCACTCTGATCCAGTTGCAACCTTCTAGGTCGACAAACACGTGGCTATTGAGATCCCCACACATATGGAAATAATTTGCGGAAGGCCCCTCCTGGAAGGCCCCGCCGCCTCTACTGTGGAGACCGCCCAATTTATGGAGGGTGTGGAGGGGCAGGGGGCGCCTGCCCATCAGGGGAGCCTCCCCCCACGTACCGAACCCCCCGATTTACCCGCAAGCCCCCCCTTAGATGACCCAGAACCGCATGATCCCCCTGAGATGCAGGCCCAACCCTCGTCAGATTTAGGACCTCCGAATGCTCCTATGGGAGGTACATAATTTTTAGCTATTTGTTTATGTCTATTATTATCTGGAATTGCCAAGGGGTGGGAGGGTCCCGCTTCCTTATGATTCTGCATAATTACCTTTGAAGTTAAAAACTCAGGATTCTCGTTTTGCTGGAAACTCGCATTAGTGGACCCCGAGCGTAGGCGGTTATTAGGAAGTTGGGTTTTGGCTACTCCATCCGAGTCGAAGCCTTAGGTTTTTCTGGGGGAATATGGCTCTTATGGCGGGAGAAGTACCATATCTCTATTAATTTCACCCACCGTCAGTTTGTACATACCATTATCGATACTGGCCACGTTTCTTTCGATTTTACTGCAGTGTACGTCAGTCCTCACATAGCTACCCAAAGGCACCTTTGGCCAGCACTAGAGGGACTTGGGAATTCCGTCACAATTCCCTGGCTTATCGGTGGGGACTTCAATGCTAAGCTGGAGATCAATGATAAATGGAGTGGCTCCAGATCCATGAAAGTAGTGAACAGTCATTTTCAAAACTGGGTGCAGGTCTGTAGCCTGCATGACCTGGGTTATGTTGGCTCCAAATTCACTTGGAAATGGGGCTTGATCCAAGCTAGGCTAGATCGAGTTTTTGGGTCGACCGAGTGGCTCCACCTTTTCCCGACCACGACCAATCTCCATCTTCCTGTTCTCGGTTCGGACCATCGCCCTCAGTGTATTCAATTTCTTCAAGAGTCTGCCCCCCCCCCCCCCGGTTACGCTCCTCTTCGTTTCGTTTTCAAAACATTTGGCTAACTCACCTAGCGTTTGAGGATGTCATCGAGGCTCATTGGAATCTAGCCGAGGAGTCCATCCATAAGAATCTTGCTAACTTGGCTATACACCTTCAACACTGGAATTCTTCGGATTTTGGGAATATTTTTTTCGGAAGAAACGCCTGCTCGCTAGATTATAGGGTATTCAACGAGCCCTAACTCGTGATTCTCGAGAGGACTTGTTAGTACTAGAGGACAAGTTAAGCGGGGATCTTCTGCAGGTGTTAAGTGAAGAGGAAATTTTTTGGCATCAGAAGGCCCGCTATGAATGGATATCGCAGGGTGATCGTAATACTAAATATTACCACACTTTGACGAAGTCCAAACATAAGAAACTGCGGATAGTGAGTCTTCAGGACACCCAGGGGAATGTAGTCCCTGACCCAGACCACTTAAGCCAGTTAGCCAGAGAGTATTTTACTCAGCTCTACACCTAAGCTCCTGATCCTCAAACCTTTTTCCCGCTTTCTGGTAAATTCCATGCTCTTTCTTCAGGCAATACGCAGGATCTGTCCCGGCCCATCCACCCACTGGAAGTTAAAAATGCCCCTTTTGGAATGAACCCGAACAAAGCACCTAGGATTGATGGTTACAATGTCCTCTTTTATCAAAAGCAATGGGGGCCTCAGGTGACTGAGTATCTTCAAGCGGTGTTTAGCGAGGACAAATGGGACCCGGAGCTCAATCAGACCATACTGGTCCTTATCCCCAAAACTCCCTCCCCGTCTAATATTACTCAATTCCGACCGATCAACCTGTGCAACGTGTCTTACAAAATTCTCTCCAAAGTCATCGTTAATCGTTTCAAGCCCCATCTCGACTCTCTCGTTCAGGAGAACCAATGTAGTTTCATCTCGGGTAGCCACATCATGGACAATATTATCATCGCCCAGGAAGCCATCCACATGATGAGAAAGAAGACAGGCCGGACGGGATTTTTTGCGATCAAAGTAGATCTAAAGAAAGCCTATGACCGCCTTCGCTGGGATTTTATTCAGAATACTTTGACTGATATTGGTATTCCGAATTCTCTAATCAGGGTCATTATGCGTTGTGTGTCGACGGTCTCCATGCAGGTGGCTTGGCAGGGCACTTTATTGGAACCCTTCACCCCTACTTGCAGGATCCGTCAGGGTGATCCTCTATCGCCGTACTTGGTTGTCCTTTGCCTGGAATAGCTAGGCCATATCATTTCTAAGGAGGTGGCCCATGACAACTGGCATCCGCTCAAATTGAGTCCTACCGGTCCCCACTTATCTCACCTTTTCTTTATGGATGACCTGGTCCTGTTCGCAGAAGCTACTGACTACCAGACTTCTGTTGCCGCCCGTACTCTTGAGGTGTTCTACACGGCCTCAGGGCAGAAGGTAACCAAACCAAAACGAAGATTATTTCTCCGCTAACGTCCCTACGGCCACGGCACGACGCCTCAGCCACACTTTAGCCATTTCCAGCATGAATAACCTGGGTAAATACCTTGGTATGCCCTTATTGTACGAGCGGTCCACGCGTCATGCGTATCAATACATTCTTGACCAAGCTCAACAGAAACTAGCCGGCTGGTGGGCCCAACACTTGTCTTTCGCGGGGCGCGTTACCCTCACCCAGTTAGTGATCTCGGCCCTCCCCATTTTTACGATACACACAGTTCAACTCCCGAGAGCCCTCTGTGATGATCTGGAACGTATTATGCTCAATTTTCTATGGGAGTCCACTACTGAACATCGAAAAATGTCCCTCGTGAATTGGGATTCGGTGTGTAAGCCTAAACACGCAGGGGGTCTCGGCATTAAAAAAATTCAGGTTTCTAACGACGCCCTGCTTACGAAGTTAGGATGGGCCTTGATTACCAATATTGATGCTCTTTGGGTCCGTATTTTACAGGCTAAGTACCGCCTGGCTCTGTACCACATACCTCGGACGATAGACCGCAATGGGGCCTCGACTCTTTGGAGAGGTATCGTCGCGAACTAGCACACTGTCTGCCAGGGTATCTCCTGGGGCCTGGGTAATGGTCAACACATCTCTTTCTGGCTGGACAATTGGGTGACTGACTGGGGTCCTCTCCAAGCTGTAGCCACCTCCCCAATCCTGGAGGCGATACTTCACAACAAAGTGGCGGATTATTGGACCGATGATGGAAACTGGAAGTAGCATACTTTCCAGCATTACCTCCCTGAGGAAATGTGTTTGCAAATTGTCACTTTATCCATAGACACCGCGGCCCTTTCTGAGGACACCATTCGCTGGGCTTACACTGCCCATGGGCATTTTTCAGTCGCTTCGGCCTATGAATTCATCGATGATCAGGGCCCGGATTACCAGGCGACTCTCTGGGAGGCCATTTGGAAGTGGGCGGGGCCCCACCGCATCCATTCCTTCTTGTAGCTCCTGACCAAAAACAAGCTCATGACGAATCAACAATGTGTGGCGCGTCATGTCACCGAGGATAGCAGGTACCATTTTTGTGGCCAGGAGGAGTCCACCCTTCATGTCATGCGCGACTGTTCGCGGGTGACCGCTTTCTGGAACCAATTTTCCTGAGGAGGGCTCCATCCGGAGTACTTTCAACAGGACCTGGAGACGTGGGTCCAGTCCAATATCAGGCCCTCCTCCCGGGCCCTGCCTGAGGACTGGCTTACATTTTCGGCGTTGCTTGCTAGATGCTCTGGACATGGCGCAATAAAAGCATTTTTGAAGTTGATTTTGAGTGGCCAAAACATGGTCATCGAGCAGTGGCGGCATATGTAGGTTGGATAGAGCAGGCCCGGACTGTCGAACAACGCGTCTTCTCTCCGCAGGCCCTTCCCAGGGGTAGTTCAGTGGGCTAGTCCAAACCGCCGGTAGGCTGGCTTAAACTCAACATCGACGGAGCTGTTAAGCCAGGCTCGTCCGCCGCGTCCGAGGGAGGCTTATTTCGAGATTGGACCGGAACATGGTGTGGAGGCTTTTTACATCACATTGGAAAGGACTCGTCCCTCACAGCAGAACTATAGAGAGTCCACTCGGGCCTTAATATGGCGTGGTCAATGGGATTCCACCACCTCATTCTTGAAGTGGACTCCTTGGAGGTTATTAATCTACTTACTTTCTTCATCCTATACAGGGTCTAACAGACATAATTTCTTGTTGACAGGTACCCGCGAGCTACTTCACCGAGATTGGGAGCTGCACATTCAACACGCACACTGCGAAGGAAACCAATGCGCTAATACTCTGGCTCACCTCACAGGCTTGGCAGCTCCCTGGCGTCCATTTCCTACAAGCTCTTCCACTACCTGTACTCCATAGGCTACACCAAGACAAGCTGGGCATTTTGTATCACCGAGCCGCGTCTAACGCGTTCTTGTGTTTTTGTTTCGTTTTTCAAAAAAAAAGTTTTGACTTTAAAAAACAAGATTTTTGAATAATTAATGTTAATTATTATTAGAAGTTTAATTAAGAATTATAAATATTTATCTCATTTTTTAAATAATTTTTAAAATTAGATTAAAAATAAAACCAACAATATAAGAGATTTAAGGTTAACGATTCAACTGAGTATTTAGTAAATATTTAATAGTTTGAAATAAAATTAAAGAAGAAATTATCCTTCATTGATTGAGGAAATTGACTTTTAAATAAATTAATTAACTTATTTTAATTTGTAAAAATTAATTAATTTAATAAATGACTAATAATACGAATTATTGAGCTAAGTTTGACTTAAATTGAGTCTAGTAAAAGGGGATCAGATCTCCTGTTCTAGTTATAGTATTTCTATTATATTCCATTAAATATTATCTATATTTACGCAAGCTCAACGTAAATTTATAAATAAGATTTAATAAAATAGAGTTAAAACAAATTAACTGAAATAGAATATTTGATATGATTAAAAAGAGTCTAAACTTTTGTTGAAAAGTTGTGACTACCGAGCAGTGAATTTACGGGAACCCTTCGGTCATAAACCCTACAAGGCTACAAGGCTATTACGAGCCAGTCACAATTAGATGTAATATAATCTTCTCCACGTGGCAACGATAGCGACAAGTTTGCCACGTTAGGAGCACGGGTTTATTACATGTCAATTTTCTATTACATGTTAGCTTTTGATATGGGCCCTGTAGATCAAAATTAGGCCCGCATTTTTTTCAACAGGGGCCCGTTGTATCATCAAATGCTAGCCCCATTTTAGTCTTACATTTTCTCCTGATCTCTTTGGTTTTAGCCTAAATTCTTTTTTATAAACAAGAAAAATATTTTTATGTTATACATTTTAAAAATATATTTTATACATTTTAACAAATATTTTAATAAAAATATTTTAAAAATATATTTTATACATGTTAAAAAATATTTTAATAAAAATTATTAGTTATCATTTTCGTTTAATTTAATAATATTTTTATTAAAATAAAATAAATTTTTTGAATAAATAAAATCACAATAATTATGATTAATTTTACACTAAAGATAATATTTAACGCAATTGATACCATAGGAAAAGTGATTTGAACATGAGAGAAGAAAGGCAGAGAAAAAGCAAAACCTGCCTCCTGAAAAGGATTCCTACTCATTACTCAATTGCTTGTACAAATGGAGTACTCAATCACCTGAAGCCCCACCCTCCATTAAGAAAAGTTACATTCTCTAATTTTTTAAGTAAGGCTTAATTTAATAATTACTTATAGACAAGTTATTTTAAATAAAATTTTAAATTAAATAACATATTCTATTTAACTAATTATGTAAATTTTTATAATTCAAAACTTCAACATTTAATTATTATAAAACATAAGTAGAACTTAAAATTTAATATTTGAAGATTTGTATATATTAGTTGATAATATATTAAACTAAAATTTACATTAAAAATTGAATATATTTTAAGCTCTTATAATGAATCCATTGATACTATCTTTAACAAATTCGAATCATAAATATTTTAAAATTTAGTTTAATTTAGATTTAAAATTTTTATTAAATTTAATTCAAGCCCGAACTAAAATACTAATTAAGTATCTAACTAGAGTGTCGTACATATATTAGTACTTGTACATTATATATTAGTACTCATACATTGACAATTGTTTATACATATACAGATGATGTGGATCACTAACATGCATGCAAAACATTAGGTTAGATATAGTTTCTACATGGAGGTAAGGAAACCTCCATGTTTTAGAAGAGTGGAAATGTGTTGATGTTCTCACATGGATATTTAATCGGTCAAAATTACATTTTTTATTTTAACTTTTATTATACAACCTTTACCTTAATATTTTGAAGCATTTAAATTAAACATTAACATTTTTAGAACATATCCTAAATAAATGAAAATTTTAACAAGATTAACTCTCCGTCAGGTAATATCACGTTAATAATAATGTGGTATTATTTTTATATTTTAAATAAAAATATGTCGCACTCTCGCATAATTAGTTTTTTTAAATTAACAGAAAGTTAAAAATTGTTGTCACGTAATAATATGATATACTTTTATACATGTTACACAATAAATTCTCTGCTTAGAACTAACTGTTAAAAAATAGAAATGTTTTCCTCTCACCTTAGAGCCTTTATCCAATTTTATTATGTCTGGCGTTGTTTAATGTCGTTTTGACCATTAAAGAGGTTGAGAACAGTTTCTAAACTCCTGTCTAATGATAAAATTCATGTTGTTTTGGACAGAATTAAAAAAGGTAAAATTAGACAAAAAAATCTATTTTTGAAGAAATTTTAGACAATCTTTTATCATTAAGGACATTTTCGAAATTTATTATTTATCCCAAATTTGGAGAAAGAAAAAAGAAAGGGTTGCTCAACAAATTAAGAAAGGGAGTAATTGCACATAATTGAGAATAAATATTCCGAAATATAATTTTCATGATATCTCCCAACCTCCTAATGCGGTTATCTAGGTCAACTTAACGGTTGTCGTTGACTTGTCCCCCGCCACTTCAACATGCTTGGATACTTATCTGTCTGAATCTAAATGACATTGACTTTAATGTATTGAACAATGTTTTAAAAATAAACCAATGTTTATTGTTTATTTAATAATAAACAATGGTTTATTTTTCATTTCAATAAAATATTTTATTTTTATTTATTTTTATAAAATTTTCATCTTATTTATTATATTCTGGTTTGATAGCGGTTCACTACTAGTTGAACCTCTAAACCTTAAACCTTTCCTTCGACCGGTTCGATGTCCGGTCTGGTTTTTAAAACATTGATATTGAACACAACCGAATTCACGTGGGAATCCAACGTGATGCCATTTAGAACTGGCAGGAGTATCGAAAGGTAAAGTTTTGACCCTATTTTGAGTTGGCCTTAACAAATAATTTTATTATTTTAATTTATTATAAATATTTAAATTATAAACATATTCAAATAAGTTATTCATTGTTGCAAAGGATAAGTAAAAAGGGTTTTAGTCGAGATGGAAAGCACATGAACTCAATTTTAACTCTTTTACCATCTTAAATAAGATTAATAAATTGATTTGGTCTCATTTTAATATAAAGTCAATTAATTTAATTTAAGTTAACTTAATTTTTGTTGAGTGTTTTGAATTTTTGACGAACCGTAAACAGGTCATGACTTAACCTGAATATTTGAGAGATCGACCCACAAAAAGAGAAAAAAAAAGAGATCGACCCGCAAGAAAAAAAAAAGAGATCAATACTTGTAACAATTTTCTTCTACAAAATAAGCTAGCTCTCTCCCCACTTGTGAATGTAAGTTACATTGGTTGAATCACATGATTCCTGCGTGTTTTTTGTTTCTTTTATTTTCTCTACTACATTGTGTTTTTTTTAATATAATAAAAAATACCTTTAAATAATTGTTATTAAATTACAACAAAAATTCTAATTATGTGAAATAGGCTCACTGAATTTCGAATTTTAGTTTATTAGTCAATAATTATTGTCATATGCTTACAACTCCGAATCACGTCTTCTAAACAATGACAGCTCAATAGGTGTTAGAATTATATATGTTGTTGTTAGTTATCTGTTAGTTATCAGTTCAGTTAGTCTTTCACGTGTATAAGTACCCTTCATTTGAATGAAATAAGATAGACTTTGATTCTCTCTCAATCTGATTTTCTGATATGGTATCAGAGTAAAAGCTTCCGCTCTTCTGAGTTTTTTGGTTTGTTATACGACATCCATATTTTCTTGATGTTCCATTCTTTATGTTCAAGAAACGTTATCATTTCTTTCTCTGTTTTCTTTCATTCCCTTTCTTTACCATCATCGTGTTACTATGACTAGCTTTAATGCTTAGAATACTAATCACTCCTCTGGGTCGACGTCCAAACCAGAGGATAATCCATCCAGTCTATATTTTCTTCATGTTAATGAGAATCTGACGTTGGCTCTCACAGGACCGAATTACCACCAGTGGCAGTGAGCCATGAAAATGTCTTTACTTTCCAAGAATAAACTTAGTTTTGTTGATGGCTCTATTCTACAGCCTCTGCGCATTGATCCGTTGTTCGTCCCTTGGGAGAGATGTAATAATCTAGTTATCTCCTAGCTTATTCACTCTGTTTCCCCTTCCATTGCACAGTCGATCATCTGGTTAGATTCAGCTTATGATATATGGACTGATCTCAAGGCAGGATTTGCTTAAAGCAACTCTTTCCGGATTTGTGATCTTCAACTAGAAATTTATACTTGTCAACAAGGTAGTTTGTCAGTTCATGAGTATATTACTAAACTCAAAATCTTATGGGATGAGTTACAAATCTTGCGTCCTCTCCCGTCTTGCTCCTGTACTCCTCAGTGCTTTTGTGGGCTGTCCAAGAATATTAGATATTTTAATGAGCATGATCAAGTCATGGTTTTCATTAAAGGTTTAACTGAGTCATATTTGACTATGAAGTCACATATCTTGTTAATGGATCCTTTGCCTTCTTTGAATAAAGCGTTTTCTTTGGTTATTCAACAAGAACAGCCTTTGGTTCCACAAGAACGCTCTTTGGTTCCTGATATTAATACTTTAGCTGTTAAAGGAGTTAATGGTACTGGACCTAAAAAACACTTCAATAGTTCGGTTCCGCCAATTTGTATTCACTGTGGAAAGGAAGGGCACACCATCGACAGATGTTACAAGAAACACCGTTATCCCCCGAATATGAAGACTTCCAATAAATTTACTAGTCGCCTTTATGCTAAAGCTGTTAATGTTGATTCTCCTAATCAAGCTGTAGATCATCACCCTTCTGTCACTACAGAGGAACCAGATTCCAGTTTTCAGTTTACTAAAGATTAATATGATCAAATATTACAATTGCTTCAGGGTCTTTCTACCCCTCGTCATGTGAATTCAGTAACTTTACTGTTAGTAGTGTGCCCTAGGCCAATGGATATATGTGATTCATGTATTAACATTATGATTTGTTAATAATATATTATGAGGTATTCCTTTCATATATGCA
>JAOTAX010000002.1:1793033-1833399 GCA_025629825.1 Erythroxylum guanchezii
CTACTACCTCATTAAGGGCCAACTCTGACATATCCTTCTTGATCACTTCCTGCTACTTCTTATAAGGCCTCCCTCTTCTCCTCTTATATTTACTAAGTGTTATTCCCTCACAGCTTCGTACTGGAGCGTCGGAGGGCCTCCTACGCACATGCCCATACCACCTAAGCCTAGTTTCTCTTAACTTGTCGGCAAAGCTGGCTACCTGTAGTCTATCTCTCATCACCCGGTTCTGGACCTTATCTCTCCTGGTGATGTCACACATCCACCGAAGCATACGCATTTCTGCTACCAACAATTGTCTTATATGCCTACGTTTGGCAGGCCAACACTCTGCCCCATATAACATGGTTGGATGAATCACCGTTTTATAAAACTTCCCCTTGAGTTTTAAAGGAATCTTCCTGTCACATAAAACCCCTGATAAACTTCTCCATTTGGCCCAACCTGATCTAATACGATGTACTATATCGGCATCGATATTACCATCACTCTGAATGATAGACCCGAGATACTTAAAACTCGTCCTCTGTGATATGACGTCGGTACCAATTGCTACCGCCACCTCATGCGCCATCTGGTCTCTTGAAAAGTTGCATTCTAAATACTCCGTCTTAGACCTGTTCATTTAAAAACCTTTCGACTCTAACGCATCTCTCCAGCAGTCTAAGTTGGCATTGACCCCCTCCTTGGTCTCATTCACTAGGACAATATCATCCACAAATAACATACACCAAGGTACCTCTCCCTGAATATGTTTGGTGATTTCATCTAACACTAATGTGAACAACAATGGACTTAACGCAAATCCTTGGTAGAGACCAACACTGATAGAAAATGCTTCCGTGTCCCCTCCTATCGTCCTTACGCTAGTCAATGCTCCTTCATACATATCCCTAATTACTTTAATATAGATGATAGGAATGTCCTTGGCCTCCAAACACCTCTATAAGAGGTCTCTAGGAACCCTGTCATACGCCTTCTCTAAATCAATAAAAGCTATGTGCAAAACCCATTTTTGTTCCCTGTAGCATTCCATGAGTCTATGAAGTAGATGTATCGCTTTTGTTGTAGACCTACCAGGTATAAATCCAAATTGGTTAGCCGATACAGAAGCAGCTCTCCAGAGTCTCTTTTCAATGACCTTCTCCCACAGCTTCATGGTATGACTTAATAGTTTGATGCCTTTATAGTTATGACATTATTGGATGTCTCCTTTGGCCTTGTATAAGGGGGATCAACCTACTTAATCTCCATTCATATGGCAATTTGGTTGTCTCTAAAATCACATTGAAGAGTTGAACTAACCATACGATACTAACAACTCCTAACCATTTCCATACCTTTATAGGGATCTTGTCTAGCCCTACGGCCCTACCGCTCCCCATCCCTCTCAACACCTTTGTAATTTCACCCCTAGTAATCCTTACCCATGCGCACCTGTCATGAACATGCCCCGTCATAGAGAGTTCTCCTAACTATACGTTGCCCATTATCTCTTCGTTATACAGGCCATGAAAGTACCTCTGTCATCTCCTCTTGATGTCTTGGGTCTCTGTGAGTACCTGTCTTGCTTCATAACATATACAACAAACTTGGTCAAAATCAATCGTCCTACGTGTCCTATCTCGTGTTAGCTTGAAAATCTTTTGTGCTCCCCTTAACATATCCAAGTCCCTGTACATAGTCTCATATGCTTCCCCTTTAGCCACTGCGATAGTTTTCTTTGCCTTCCGTTTTGTCAATCTATACCTTACTCTGTTAATTTCCCACTCCGCCTCCGTTGAACTAGCTAAAAGATCTTTAAAAGCTCTCTTCTTTGCCTTAACCGTCCCTTGGACCTTGTCCGACCACCACTAACCTTTCATTCACCCTCCTCCTTGCCCTTTAGGGACCCCTTTGGATACCCCTAGGTGATTTGTGGCAGTTGCACACACTACAGAGGCTACACCCTCCCACATCAGGTTTGCATCCTCGCTCACAGACCATGTTGCATTTGACAGAACTTGTGTCCTAAACCGTTCCATCTTGTCCCCTCTTAGCCTCCACCATTTAATTCTACGACAATGCAAGTTAAAAAACTGTGACCTCCATCCTTTAATCCTGAAATCCAAAACTAGCAATTTATGTTGAGTCAATATGCATGCAGCCAGCAGTACTTTGCAATCTTTACACCATGATCTGGCACCTCTCCTGACAAGAAAATAATCTATTTGTGTCTTGGAGGTGCTACTCTGAAAAGTTACCAAGTGCACTTCGTTTTTCTTAATTAGGTAATTAGCTATGACTAACTCATACGCTACGGCCAAGTCCAATAAAGCAATCTCATTATCATTTCTAATACTGTATCCGAAGCCCCCATAAGCTCCTATATATCCATCCGTACCAGCCCCTATATGCCCATTAAAATCACCTCCAAGGATGATCTGCTCCGTATCAATGAATTGTTACAACACCCCCTCTAGCGCCTCCCAGAACAAACGTTTTTATTGTACGTCTGAACCCGCTTGAGGTGCATACGCACAAACGGCATTGAGAACCACATTGCTAAAAACAATTTTAGCCACCATAATCCTATCATTTACCCTTGTAATCCCCACCACTCTACTTATAAGTTCCTTGACCACCAAGATACCTACCTCATTCTGCTTCCGTGTACTTCCCGAGTACCATAGTTTGAAACCTCCTATCTCCTTTGTTTTAGCTCCTGACCACTTTGTCTCCTAAATGCAGGCTACTTGTATCATATACTTGTATAAAATGTCCACTAATTCTAAGGGCTTACCCGTTAGGGTCCCAATGTTTCAAGAGTCGAATCTCATTTTGTCCTCACCGTTTTTATCCCGGCATACTGCACGCACCAACCTGCTCTCACTGGTTCCAACCACGCGAATTAAAGACATCCGTCCTGCCTCAGGCCTACACTCGTCCCTCAAGTCTATGCCTAAGAAGCCTCTAAAAACCTAGTCCTAATATTAACAACACTAAAATATAATTTTAGATAAAAAAAAGAAAAAGAAAAAAGAAAAGAAAAAATGTATATATAAAATATAAAAAATATAAAAATTTAGTAAATTAAATAAAACTAATAATAATAATAATAATAATAAAACCCACAAAGTAGTAAGTACTGTTCCAACTGAAGGAGTCTACTACAACCGTGATCCCGTAACAGTGGAAACACTTGAAACAAAAAAAAGAAGTGGAAAGATGCTGTAAGCAACACCCCCAAAAATAAAAGCACTAAATAGAAATAATAATAAAAATACTCAAATCTTAAGATATTGCAAAAATAAATGCAAATAATACAAATAATACTAATCACAAATAATAATAATAAGAAGAAGAAGAAGAAGAAGAAGAAGACACTAATAAGAATAATAATAATGAAAAACTAAAGCTAGTAACAGACTAAAAAAAGGATAATAATAGTAAAATAATAAAAATAATAATAATAAAATAATAATATCACTAAACTACTAAAAAGAATAAAAATAATGAAGAAAATGTGAATAATCCAATAACTTGATAAATAAATTAATTACTAATCGAAATAAATAAATAAATAATAAGGTTAATAAATTGATTTGGTTTCACTTTAATATAAAGTCAATTAATTTGATTTAAATTAACTTAATTTTTTATTAGTGTATTGAATTTTTTACGAACCGTAAACATGACCTAACTTGAATATTTGAGAGGTCGACCCAAAAGCAGGGAAAAAAAAAAGAGATCAATGGTGTGAGTAGGAGGAGAGTCATAGAGTTTTATCATTTGTAAGAGTTTTCTCCAACGGAATAAAATTGCTCTTTCCCTACTTGGTGATGTAAATTATATTCGTCGAATCACGTAAATTTTGCGTGTTTTTCGTTTCTTTTATTTTCTCTACAACGTTGCGTTTTTTCTTAACATAATAAAAAATATTTTTAAATAATTGTCATTAAATTATAACAAAAGATCTAATTTTATGAAATAAGACTCAATGAATTTCGAATTTTAGTTTATTAGTCAATAATTATTGTCATATGCTTACAACTCCTAATCACGTCTTCAAAACAGTGACAGCTCAATAGGGGCACAAACGCACAAGGCTATGTAAAGAGAAAATGAATGATTAGAAAGGATGCATGCCTGTGATCGTAACTTCTGCCATGAAACTCTAAAGTACCAAATAATTTAGAAAGAAAGAAAATGTCTGCTTTCTTTGCTTGACCAACATAAATACCCAAAAAAAACAAAAAGGAAACGAAATTATACTAAAGTGGACAATCATTGAAGGGTTATTGCCTTTAGTGGTCAAGAATGATTTCGTGAAAGAGCCAAAATGTACAAGGCAAATTTTGATTGGATAGCCTATAAAACGATGCCTTTATATGTGTAAATAAATTCAAATCAACGATATTTTGGGATGAAAATATAGTTAAAATAGGTTAATTAAAACAGAAGAAGATCTGATGTCGTAAAAGTTGATGCCAACATCAATTAAAGTAATTAATTAAATAAAAATCTTATAATTATGAAAGTATTTTAAATAGTTAATGTGTTGAATATTGAATATGACATAATTCTCAAATTATTTTAATATTTAATGTATTAAATATGAGTTCTTAATCTATCTGTCTCTTAATGTCCTGAGAATGTATAGAGTAATAGTATGAATTGAATTGGTTGAGGTGCTTGATTCTTTTAAGTAGACGGGGTGACCATTCAAGCAAGGCACTAACTAGAAAAAGCTTGAACGTAAATGCCTGATCTTCTCAGCTATCTCAAACTTAAGCAGACATGAAAACTAATAGCACTGTAATTTAACTAAAAGTGTGGAAGAATCCATAAATACATCAGTATTAATATGCCCAGTAGCTTAATATAGAATATTTATTGGCAAGATGAAGTGAAAGTTGCTTTACTATGGTGTTTCTTTTGAATATAGAGACCCGCAACTTGCTTCAGACATTCTGCAACTTTATTGTAAAGACGAGAGTTTGCGGAGAAAGTAAAGGAAGAGGGGGTATATTGGGGATTACAGATCAAAAGAAGGTGTAATAATGGTGGATGAAAGGAACAGAGAGCAGTAGCGTTTAATGCAGACATGCTTGTATTAACTGCTGTAGTAAATGTAGAAATGAAAAGCTTTGAGCTTTGCTTGTAATTATGTATATGGTAACGCAACATAGCAGAAAGGGATAGTGGAAAGCAGAAACAGAGCTGAGTAACCAAAGTTGTTGTTGATCCTCTTTACCTCTGCTTCTACATTTCTTATCTGATGATGGTGGCTCTGGCGCTGGCGCTGGCCCTGTCCCTGTTTTTGGTTTTTAGTTCCTTAGCTTGAAGATTCAGATTCAGGGAAGTTGGCTTTTGAGTTTTAGTTTCGGTTCCTGGAGATGCCTTTGAATCTGGGTTTTGTATCTTTTGTGGGGTTGATGTCTATTGAATTTGAATTGGAACCCGCAAATTGTGGGACTTTAAAGAGATGCTAAAGCTAAGGTTTCTCTGATCATCTTTAAAGGTCTGATTCTAACCAGATGGGTTTTCTTTAACTTTCCTCTGCTTTATGACTAATTCTGGTGATCTCACAAAAGTTCTGTCCAAACTGATGAAAAGAATCTGTCTTGTTTCTGCGCCAAGCTGACATCTTTGAATTTCAAAGACTCCTATTTTCCTTTTTGTTCGAGTCTCTACTGGTTCTTCTGCTTCGCGGGTACAAGTTGGATTGGACAGAGCCAGAAAGAGCGGTGGCATTCATGCATCTTTCACTATGGAAACCAATAACCCATTGTGCAGCTCTGTTAGTGGACAAGAAGAGCAAAAGGAGAGGTGGTTCTGGTCCTCGTTCTGGTCCTGGTTTGACTATGCTTCGTCAGTTGCAAGAAAGCAAGCTAAAGGAGGCTCTTGAGGCAGCTTCTGAAGATGGGTCTCTGGCAAAATCTCAAGATATTGATGCCGAGGCATATTTGTACCAGGAGAGAACAACTATCGGTAGATCACGGTCACTTGCTAGGCTTCATGCCCAAAAGGAGTTCTTGAGAGCTACTGCTTTGGCGGCCGAGAAAACTTTTAGCTCCGACGAGTCGATTCCGCAACTCTATGATGCCTTCACCAAGTTTTTGTCCATGTACCCGAAATTTCGGTCGACAGAAAAGATAGATCATCTGAGAATTGATGAGTATGGACATCTGTCTGATTCTTCATCTAAGGTATGTCTCGATTATTGTGGCTTTGGGTTGTTCTCTAATCTACAAACTCAACAATGCTGGGATTCATCTGCATTTACTTTGCAAGAAATTACTACGAACTTGAGTAATCATGCTCTCTATGGAGGTGCTGAGAAGGGTACTGCAGAACACGATATAAAGACTAGGATTATGGATCACCTGAACATTCCTGAGAATGAATATGGTCTTGTTTTCACAGTTAGCAGAGGTTCTGCATTTAAATTGCTAGCTGAGTCTTATCCATTCCATACGAATAAGAACTTGTTGACCATGTTTGATCATGAGAGTCAGTCTGTAAATTGGATGGCTCACTGTGCTAAAGAAAAAGGAGCTAAGGTCTATAGTGCCTGGTATAAATGGCCTACCTTGAAGCTATGCTCTAAGGAGCTACGGAAACAGATTTCAAATAAGAAGAGGAAGAAGAATTCAGCAGTCGGGCTCTTTGTGTTTCCTGTTCAGTCTAGAGTAACTGGGGCCAAGTATTCTTATCAGTGGATGGCACTTGCTCAACAAAATAATTGGCATGTGTTGTTGGACGCTGGGGCATTAGGCCCAAAGGATATGGATTCACTGGGGCTGTCCTTGTTCCGGCCAGATTTTATTATTACATCAGTCTATCGAGTGTTCGGGTCTGATCCTACCGGGTTCGGATGCCTTTTGATCAAGAAATCTGTAATGTCAAGTCTCCAAAATGACAGTGGGCGTACAGGGTCTGGAATGGTGAGGATTCTACCTGTCTTTCCCCAGTATTTGGATGATTCTATGGATGGTATAGACGTTTTGGCTGGAATTGAAGAAGACGATATCAGTTGCAACGAAGACACTGCACCAGAAAGACAAGGGGGATCACAGATGTCTGCATTTTCAGGCGTATTCACTCCTAACCAGGTCAGGGATGTTATTGAAACTGAGATGGAACATGATAACAGCTCGGATGGAGATGGGGCAAGCACCATATTTGAGGAAGCTGAGAGCTTTTCAGTCGGGGAGGTCATGAGAAGTCCAATTTTCAGTGAATCTGAATCATCAGAAAATTCATATTGGATTGATTTGGGACATAGTCCGCTAATGTCTGACAATTGCCGGCAATCGAACAACCAGAAAATGGGTTCCCCCTTTTCACCATCATGGATGTCTGGAAAGAGGTTCATTAAGCGATTCTCTCCTAAACTATCATCAAAATCGAAGGAGACCGCCATACGTGACAAAAATCAGCAGAACAATAGAATGCATGTAGATCCTGTTTTGTCATTTGATGTAGCTGTCTTATCAGTGTCTGAGGAGCTTAACCATGCCAAGGGAATCCCTGAAGAAGAATGTAGAGACGAAAATGTTGATTCAAAGCGTGCTGAAGAGATTCAGGAGGAACAAGTGATCAATGAAGAGGAAAACTTGGTAGATCCTAAGTTGATCAATACTACAAATGGATTCATACCCACGATTTCTAGCCTTAATCATGATGCACCTGAAAGTCCCTCTGGCCGTAATATTGGTCGAGAATCAAAAGAGAGTGCTATAAGGAGAGAGACAGAAGGCGAGTTTCGACTGTTGGGAGGAAGAGAAAGAGGCAGGTATTTTGGCTTGGAAGAGGTTGATCGAGTTGTTAGCATGAGCCACCGAGTATCTTTTAGAATGGAAGAAAACTACAGAGAAAATTCAAGTCATTTTGAGCAGAGGGATATATCTGCAACTACTCTTGGTGATGATGAGTTCTTCAGTGATGAAGATTATGATGAAGAGCAAGAGTCGAGGAGACAGGAGCCTGAGATAATTTGCAGACATTTGGATCACATCAACTTGCTTGGACTCAACAAAACTGCTCTCAGACTTCGTTATCTCATCAACTGGCTTGTCACATCCTTAATTCAACTTCGCTTTCCATCTTCAGATGGACAGGAAGTGCCTCTGGTACACATATATGGCCCCAAGATAAAATATGAAAGAGGTGCTTCTGTAGCTTTCAATGTCAGAGATCGCAGTAAAGGGCAACTAATCCACCCAGAAGTTGTTCAGAAGTTAGCTGATAAACTTGGAATCTCTTTAGGAATTGGCATTCTTAGCCACGTAAGGATGGTAGACATCCCAAAACAACATTTCAGGAACACTGACCTTCAAGCCACTGAATTGTGCAAGCCAACGACCAGTGCCTGTCAAGATGGTAAAAGTCTTTTCTATCGCGTCGAGGTTGTTACTGCAACTCTTGGATTCTTAACCAATTTTGAAGATGTTTACAAGATGTGGGCATTCGTTGCTAATTTTCTTCGACCCTCTTTCGCCGAAGAGGAGGTACTGACGTTAGTTCCAGGTGGTTCAGCAACCTAGTTTTTGCGGTGTCGATCTTCTGCTCTTTGAGGACATATTCTTTTGTTCATTCCTCTTGATGTAACTGGGAATGTAGTTTCTGTAGAACTCTACTTGTTGAGTTTCATGTAGAGTGTGATCATATGAACATACATTAGTGCAGGAGTTACATGTAGTCCTACAAACAGAGTGATACAAGGAAACAGTCTGAAGAAGATAGCATTGACTATGTATATGCTTTCTCTTGTTTTTCAGTTTGATGACTTCAATTCATTGTGATTGTGAGAAAATACAAATCTCCAACCTTTAGTATCCAAACCCAAACTCAATTAAACATACTTTGATCTGTTAATTCACATTGATTTAATTTATAGTTGGATAGGATTTAAATTTTTAGTATCGAAATCGATTAAGTTTGATGTAATGATCAAATTTATAAATTAATTTTAAATCAAATTTTTTTAATGTGATTCAGTACGCTTACATTTTTTCACTTTTGAGGTTTGACCACCGTTCCACTAACCAGTAAGAAAATATTTGGAAGGTACAAGACAAGTTGCTCGTTTTTCCAAGTTACTGGTCTCTCTCTTTACTTTAATACTGCAGTTCTTTGGATGATGATCGAGTTCCGCAAATGGAAACCAAACTAGGAAGGTTTAGTTTTCTGACTAGGCTAACCCGTGGCTTAGTTCTTGTATCCAACAAATTTTGATCTTTTGAGCTTTATATATTGTCTTCTCCAGGATGGGAACACTAAAAGATAAAGGTAGAAAATGGATTGAAGATTTGTATTGGAAACATTTCAGGAGTATTAAGTTCCTTCAACGTCTCTGCTCTGGTTTTGAAGACAAACTGGTACGTTTAGCGCCGATAATTCCTTAGTAAAATGAAAGTCTCTTTGCATGCAGGGATTAGGATGGAGAAATGTAAATGACCCAACTCAGAAAGCTAAATGCATGTTGCGTCCAAGTAGCTGAACATTTAATAAGTTGAAAGTGACGAAGACCAACATCAAAATTTTCACGGATTAAACTCGTAACAGATGGGATTTTTTCTGATCTCTGTTTAATCGTTGTACTTTGTATCTTTTTATTATTGTTTTTTTGTGCTTGGCATGATTGCAGGCCCTGCCGATGAAATTTGGGAACAATTTGAGAAATATATTACCTCAGAATGTGGTTCTCAAGGGTCCTGGTGGCTGTACATGGTGTGTAGGACTTCGTGCAAAGAAGGGAACTTTGTTTTTCAAAGATGGTTGGCGCAAGTTTGTGATGGATCATTCCTTGCAAAATGGTGATATGCTTCTCTTCACATACTGCGTTGGGAATTCTCATTTTGATGTCTCAGTGTTTGATACAAAGACCCAATGCGAGAAAGAAGCTGCCTACTTTGTTATCAGTAGTAGAGAATCTGGAGATATAGCTGATGGAAGCAGACGGGGTGCATTAAACAACCATAGAGTGAATGCAAAATGTGTTGAAGACGTCTATTGGACTAATTTTCGGTCAATCTACTTCTTAGTTGGGTTTACTGAGGAATTTGTAAGTTCTTAAAGCAAAACGTTAATGTCTTATGATCCTGTTTTCGTGTTTGTTTATGTTTCAGTGCACAACGTCCTAGTCAGGGAGTTAGGTGTTAAAGATTGTGATCTAAATTTGCAGGTTCTTCCTTCAAAATTTTGTTACAAAATGAGAGAGAATGTCCTATCTGAAATGGCAATTCTTAAAGGTCCAAGCGGTTCTGCTTGGAATGTTAGACTGTTTAGGAATGATGATCGTGTGCTTCTAAAAGATGGTTGGCAAGAATTTGCCAAATATCATTCTCTGGAATTTAGTGATCTACTGATCTTCCGGTACAATGTGGGTACGTCTTGCTTTGACGTCTTGGTATTTGATGGAGAATCAATGTGTGAGAAGGAGGCTACATACCTTGCTGGAGAATGTGTGAATCCAGAAGATCTAATTGTCTTCTCTGCAAAGAGAAAGATGCAGGAAATTTCCTCTCAGGAAACCCCATTTTCAGAGGAAACCGGTTGCAGTTCACCTATCCATCCTAGCAATTCAGGACTTAAAATTACCCCATCACAGAAGCTTCTCAGCAAAAGGACGAACACAAATTCCGCAACCAGGCAAACTTCTTCTCACGCGTGCAAATTGAAGCCTAGGGCCGGTAGGTATCATCAGGAATACTAATTCTTCTTGGCTTTTGATTAGATGAATATGAATGCTACTTTAGATGCATCCAGAGACATGACCAAGCAATACTTCTACTCTGTATTTATGGTCTTATTTGATAGTAATTAATGAAGAAACAGAAATGCCTGTAAGGAACACTATCAGAATTGACTCCAAGAAAGACAAGGCATTGCAAGCTGCAAATGCAGAAGCAACTGAAGATAGCTTCGTGGTGGTTATTCGGCCGTCGTACATCCGCAAAAACTTCTGTCTGGTATATGCACAACATGAATTTTTCTATCAGAATTCTGCATGTGTTGTAGTTCTGCTTCTCCGGGTACTATGGAATATGTATTACAAGATCGAAACTTAAGTTAACTAAAGACTGGTTTTATGTTCTGCAGGTGGTACCGGCAAGATGGCTGAATTCGCATTTCCATGGAAGATTAAAAGCAGAAGTAGTTCTTCAAGTAGGGGAAAGAGAGTGGAGATGCATACTAAAACGTCCACCGAGTGGAGGTAGTGGATTGCTAACAAGCGGTTGGAAGAATTTTGCTGTGGAAAACAAGTTGAGACTATGTGATGTGTGCTTGTTTAATCCTGTCCAGGGAACGATTCATGAGCCTATTCGTTTCGAAGTGTCCATTTTCCGATCTGGCAAAGACAAGGAGGAGGTAATCCAATCTGTGAAGCATGAGTAGTTGATGCCCTCGAGAGGCAATTCAATAATCAAAAAGCCAGCTGGTATTGGATTCTTTTGTCTACTCCGATCCAAGAATGCTTTTTTGCAACGGGAAGAAGACGATCATTGGAGGCGTTTCTGATACTCGGAAGAACTTGCAAGTTCTGTTTATATAGTTTCAGCTACCTTCGTGTTGAGCTTTATGGATTTTACAGTGAAGTGGCTTTTTTGTCTTAGATTATGGATATATACTTGATTCGATATGCCATTAATGCCTGATGTATGATCGTGAACCATCGTTAAGGCTATATTTCATCTGACATAAGACTTTTAATAAAATAGAATGTTTAATATAATAATAAAATATAAATAAATTTAATATTAAAAAATTATTGCTTAAAAGATACGAAAGAGTTCATAATATAACATAGTAAAAAGCTGTTTAAAAAAAAGGGTTCATAATAATATCAAATAAAAAATGTTCATAATATAATATATCGAAATGTTATTTAAAAGAAAGGTTTATAATGTAATATAGTGAAATATTATCTTCTAGTCTAAATTCTCTAAATCGAAAGTAACAGAATAAGATGTAATATAAAACTCTCTCGTTTTTTATTTTATTATATTTTATCATAAACCCTCTTATCAAAACAATAAAATAATGTTACATTATATTCTATTAATAAACTCCCAACTAAATATAGAATAATTAGTCCTCATAAACACCTTGAAATTAGGAATGATAAACAAATTCGTATTTCCCTCTTGCAAGCTCGGATTTTTAACTTGGTAGAGACGTGACTTAGAACGTTACGATCACAAAGTAACAATTTTATTAGTTTATAATTGCTCCAACATAAAATATAATTATTAAAAATTTAATCATTTTATAAAATTTTGTGAATATGGATTCAATTTTTTTTGTTAAATCAGAAGAATAAATTAATAAACTTGAATATGTACATAGCGTTCAATACAAGTATTGCATACGGCACAAAGGCAAGACTTAGCAAAGGTCACAGAACAAGCAAATAATCAAGGTGGACAAAATCTTAAAGAAGACCTCATCATAGGCAATCGAGCGGAAAAATCCTAAGCATTATAACAGCTCAAATAAGCTAGCCAATGGAAGTAGAAAGGAGCCCTACATAAGAACGTGAAGGACCAAAGAAAGCTACTGTCGAGATGTGAAAGTGTTGAACCACCTGAGGAGGCAAGGCGAACATCGCATTGCCCAAAGGTCGTCGCATGCAATAACCTGCAAAAGGACTAAATAAAATCTGCAAAGGAAAGAAGATAGACACTGTAAATATCACCTCCTCTCGATGTGTTGGCTGAGAAGTTCCCTAACGTGGGAGATGACTCCGAGATACACTCGCTCCTCCGCCATAGTTTCACTCTTAAAAGTGCAAGCATTGCTCTCAGTTCAGAAATGGTAAACTGTAGTAGATAGGAGAAGGGGGAAATAGGTAAGGTCTGGTACACTGATACAGGATGCAGTTCTATACTTGGAGAGGACAGTTGCAAAAGTGGAATGGGGGAAGGAGGTTAAGTTGAAACAGTGGAGGCAGTTAGCCCAAATTGCGTGGGAGAAGGGACATTCGAAGAACAAGTGGTCAATTGATTCATTGGCTGAAAGGCATAGGGAGCAATGGTTAGGTGTATAAAGGTATGACAATATGGATTCATTAGCTTGGCAATTTTTGGAAAGATTATTAATTTTATCATTTTGGACGCATAAATTAATACAAAGTCCTCAAAAATGGAAAATTTATTTGGCAATGGGAAAAAAGGTTTTTCTTAATTAGTAACCAAGATAGAATATAAGCAAAAATGGGAAGATTTAGAAAATAATCAACATATTACCTTTTTGACTATTATATTATCTAGTTAAGTTTATTTTAAAAATTTAAGATAAATTCATTATTAATCTCCTTTAGATTGAAAATGTCACTTAATTTAAATATGTTTGTTATGGAGTCAATTATCTTAAATATATGGTTGATAGATTACATAATAATTTATTTAATTTACATTCAAATTTTTGTATGAAAAAGAGAATAATTTTCTTATAAAATATATTGTAAAAAAAAAGATGATTTTGTATACCATATAATATTAAAAAAAAAAGAGAACGACTTTTCTTATAAAGTATATTTTCTCTCAACTAATGATTAAAAAATTCAACCGACTTGGTCAGTTCAACTATAAAAATTTTGAATCATCTAACTTTTCATTTCGATTTTTAATTTTTAGTTTGATTTACTTTAGTAATTTTTGTTATTAAAAATTAATTAATAAGTTCTGATAAACTAAAATAAACCAATTAATTTTTATTTAACAATATCTTTTTTCAATTAAATTTTAAAATCTTCATTATATAAGGATAATTTCTTTTAATTATATTTTAAATTTTTAAATTTTATTTAATCTTTATATAATTTTATAACAGTATAATACTAATTGAATCTTTTAAAATTTAAATTACTTTGTGACTATTTATTAAAACATTGCTCCCTAACTTTAAGGAGACAAGTACTACAAAAGGATTTAAAATGAAAAAAAATTAGGATAAACAAAGGTCCGATATTTATGTTATATTAAGAATCTCTCATTAACATCACTTTTTTTTAATAAAAATGTAACTTTTTAATTAATAATTGAATACTTGCCATGCGAGTGATTTTAATATTAAGCTAACACAAATGCCCACTGTCCAGCATGTGACACATGTACAGGCTCATCGTTTAAGGACTCTGTCTTGTCTCAGTGTCTTGTCTTAAGAGACTCGTTCACTCTCCATGGCCTGCTACTTGGAAATCTTACGAGAAAAAAAATCAGTTAATGGAAGTAAGCATATAAAGGCCATTAATCAGTAATAACTATCTTATTTCTTACTTTCTTCGATTCCTCAGTTTTGCTGGGTAAGTTCGCTGCTTTTCTTTCTTTATTTTTTTACTTGCCGTTCTTATATTTCAATACTAATTTCTGGTTATTATGCTGATTCTTCTTGTTTCTGTGTGTCAATCTTTGAGAAAGATTCGATCTTTTACTGATCTTTAAAGGGTCTAACATCAGTAGCTATGGGGGAAGAAACATGCAGAACCTGCAGAAGTTGGGAAGAGGAAATCTACTGGACCCATTTTCAGTATACTCAGTTCTCTCAGTTTCTCTGTCCTGGTTTTAATCAACGTCTTGTAAGTTGTGTGTCTCGTATAAGTCAATTTCATCTCTTTTCCTTTTACTAATTTACTCTCCATTTTGGAGCAATCATACTGGATCTAGCTTTTAAATTTCACGTACATTGCTTATGTTTAATGTGATTATGGCTGAATTCTCGTGTTTTGAATTGTACAGGGGAAGTGAATTGGGCTTATTTTATTAGGGAGAGATGTATACACCTTCTAATTTCTTTTTGGATAAAAAAGTTGGAAGGCTTTCTCAGTTTTGAATTCCTAAACTTTTGGAGGAAATTGAAATGGGAAAGTGTGCTATCTTTGATTGATGACTTGTTATTCATCTTCAATATGTTTTAAGCCACCTGTGATCTTCTTTAACCTGTGGTCAGGCTCACGCTTGATGCTTCCTTTGGTGTTGACTTGCTATTATTACCATCCTTTGCTTATAGGAAATCCCAGAAAATTTTTCTAGGAATATGAAAAAGAAACTACTTGAAATGGTCACTTTGAAAGGTCCCAGTGGCTGTGCATGGAGAGTTGGACTGACAACAAATGACGATACTTTGTATTTCGATCATGGTTGGGATCAATTTGTGAAGGACAATTATCTGCAAGAGAAAGATCTATTGGTCTTTAAGTACAATGGCAGTTCACAATTTGACGTCCTAATCTTTGACGGTTTGAGCTTGTGCGAAAAGGCAGCTTCTTATTTCGTTAGAAAATGTGGACATAGAGAATCCAGCAGTGGCTGCCACACAGGAAAGGGAACAGGAGAAAGCTCTAGTGAACTTATTCCTGCCTCTGCTTGCAATTTAAATTCTCCAATGGAGAAAACTCATATTGATGATGATAGCACACCACCATTAGGAAGGCCTGCCACCTCCGAAACTTTCAAAAAGAAGACACCAACAGAGACTACGGTGACTGATCCCTTTGGCGTGGGCCAAATCATAAGAACTAAAGAACCTTTGAATAAAAGGACCAAGAGCGAACTAAAGTTTCCTTGCCCTTCTCATGTCAGCCAATGTGTCGAAAATGAAGAACCTTGTTTGCTTGATGAAGAAACCGAGACCAAACCTGGTACACTTCTTCTTGGTTTTGTCATTATAAATAGAACATGTTTCATAACTGTACTTGTACATTATTTGGAGTATGTTAGTTTTCTTTGTCAATGTTTTACGGCTCATGAAGGCACTTGCTGTGGTGAGATCGTTGAAACCATCTTGTTTACTGACTTTCTCTGTCAATAACTTTGGTGTAAATTTGTTAGATATTGTGCATAGCTTTCCAAGTTCTTCTAGAGGAAGGCTTGTGAGCGAGGAAAAGAAACAGAATGCATTGAAATTGGCACAAACGGTAATGACAAATGACGGCTTCGTCGTAGTCATGAAGCCATCACATGTTTACAGGAAATTTTTTATGGTATACATACTTCCTCAATTACTCAAATTTGATGCGCTCATGTTTCTTCTTCGGTCTTTCAATTTAGCATTTGCTTCATGCTAAGCTCGCTGGCACTCGTGAAATTGATAGGCAATCGCCGTGCACCGTTTGCTTACTGTACATTCTGGTGATAATTCACGCAGGTAATCCCCGCTTCATGGGTTGTAAAACATCTGAGTAATCTGACACGACATAAGGTGATTCTGCGTATCGAAGGGAATATTTGGCACACCAATTTTTTGTATCATAAGTACCGTAAAAGCGGAGGCCTATCTGCTGGGTGGAAGAATTTCGTCACGGCTAACAACTTGAATGAGTTCGATATATGCCTATTTGAGCCTGGCAGCCCTCTGAATGACTCTTTTGTGTTGGATGTTCAAATCTTTCGTGTTGCCTAGTAATTTACTCGATGAAATGGCCACTGTAACACTTCAAGGAGAGGCATTGCATTAGCCGGTGGAAAAATTTTGCAGAAACCCCTTACCACGCCTGTAATTTGTATTTTGCTAATGTTAGGAACTCATATGAAGCTGATCGAGCTATGTTGTAAATAGTTGGTTGGTTGGTGTTGTAATCACTAGGGACTCGTGTCAATTCTCAGATAAATTGTTACCTTTAATCTTAGTTTCTGGGAACTGATTTTGCAATTCTGTAAGCACATCATTACCATATAGCTTCATGTGAGAGTCAACGCTTCATAATGCCTTGAATGATTACCCATTTTAGAGGTAGAGCCGATCCTTTATGATTCATATACACCTCTGATATGTGTACGATCAATGCTAAACCTTTCAGTTTCAATATATGGATTCATTCTTCATGAACTCCACAAAAACTTGCAAAAACAATGGAAAATTTTTCTAAGCAATTACAGTGATGGAATCTATTGAAGTTCCTACAACAGATCAGACTAATATGTTGCAGAGGAAAAACAAAGGAGTTTCCACTTTCCACTCGCAATTCGTCTAAATGAAAATTTCAATATATCAGTCATGAAAATTTCAATATATCAGTTATCAGTGAATAATCCGGCCGGAGTTTTCAGTTTATAGATATCAGGGCAGCTTTCTCAGGAAGATGGCCTCTGACATGCAGAGAAGAGGTTCCAACTAATAAATGCCGTCACCAGAGAGGTGAAAAGCTCAAAGCCTACAACTTTCGGAAAATGCCATCCCAGTCCTCTCCTTAAGTAGCTGCAAGAACAAGGATGTTCGTAAAGATTAATACATTGACGAGGAAAAAGTTGCAGTTTGATAATCACATAATGAAGTACAACTGCAGTAAAAGCAAAATCCTTTTCAAGATAATCATCTTTTGAGTTAATATTTAATGCAATATATGGTCTCCAATCCAAGCCACATAGTTTGAATGAAAAGCAGATAAGAACCCTAACAATACATAAAGTATTTGATGCAAATTGATCTTAAATACTTTTATGCAAGTAACATAGTTTAGATACTGGAAAATTATTCCTAGAAGAGAAAACTAGGGTTCGAAATAACATTCACAAACACATGAAAGATGATGTGAGATGGATGGACTGTTCAGACCTTGTGATGGAAGGCATTGTTGCAACGATGCCTGCACATGCATATATTATCGGAATCAACGTCTTGGGTTTGTTTTTACGAAGCCAAATCAGAGATCCCAATGCTGCAAGTGATATGCTGAACACCTGTATACCGATAGGATGTACGAAACAGTCAGGACAACCAAATTATTCAACCAAAAAAACCCACCCAAGTGCTAACATCTCCAGATTGACCTATATATTTTTCTTCCTAAAACCAAGTAAAACAACAGTTTTCGTTTTCAAATTACAGCCATTTGCGTGAATCCACAAATTCAAGCAGAATTCTACACCAACAACAATAGTGGGCACAATATAAATTCTCAGAATAAACATACCAGATTCGCATTAGCTTCAAGACCCTGTAGGATGTAATCCCAAGTGAATTCTAGTCCTCTAGCTCCCACCCAAAGTGGTGCCAGTCTATGTAGAACAGAATCAGCAAAGGCCCAACCTGCCATTAAGGGAAAAAAAACCTTAGAGCTAGCAAGTAGTGATGGCCCGTGAACAGGAACTCCCATCAGCAGGATTTCCAAGTTCTACCAATTACGCATCTAATTGAATTATTGAACAAACCGAACCAGAAACCATACCTACTGAAAAATAAACAGAAAACCAATAGGATTCACAAAGTGCTCTTTAAATTATTATCATAAAACATCTCCCACAAATTAAACAAAATTCAAAGGCTGCATATATCCACCTTGAAGATGATAGAGAAAGGAAAATCATCCTTTTCAGTTATCAAATGAACATGGCAAACTAAAACTCGAAAGCATTCGCAAACACAATAAGAGATGTGTATGATTCCGATTAATGACATTAGACCACCGTGAACCAACACTATTTAAAACAATTAAATATTTTAATCAAGTAACACTCACCAAGTCCCACAGCCTGAAATTTATGATGCTGAGAGATGTTGCGGTGAGTCAACTGGGTCAATGCAAAGTATAGTCCCGCAACATCTATAAAACCAATAAGGGCTTTCAACAATTCCTAAATGGAGAAGAAGCTTGTTAGTAAAGGACCACAAACAGTTCGTAACAATATGAAGAGAACTCAAAACATCGAAAATATAACTACAAGTGCATAACCAAAAAGATTATCCACAGATCTCAACCGGAAAAATACAAACCTGGTACGGATCAAAGCTGTCATTTTCCGACACCTTAAGAAAAGTTGCCAAGCAAACAAGCTATCAAACCCAAAAATGGGATTAAATTAGACAAAATTAAACTATGAAAATACAAAACTGAAAATTTTCTTTCTAATAATTGATTGCTAACCTTAACCAAAGCTGTGCCCAGATAGACAAGGGCCGACTTAATAGAGGTGCCAAGCGTATCGTACTCAGACCTGTGAAGCATTCATATGAAAAAAGATGACATTAGACCCTTGAAAGATTTGAGTATTTCAAAGAAAAAAGACCCGTGGGAAGATCTGTACGTAAAGTGCATACAGTGGAGTCGCCGAGTAGTAGACGGCGTGTGGACCGAAGGTCAGAATCGCACAGTTGAAGAAGTGAAACACCGTCATGTCTGTCTCAATCACACTCGCAGGGAAGTAAAATCCGATCGGATCGGAATCAGGAGAAGAAAAGTTGTAAGTTGTTCACTTGTTAGCAACTACCAAACGACATGAACGCCCGCGTTTTTGTCATAACCGACTTGTCAGACGCGATGTCTCACTTACTTAACATGGACCGGACCGAGAATTTAAATGGGCTTAACATAAGACCATGACATATGAGCCCCAATGCAAGTGATTCAAAGGAGTTCTTTAAGAATTTTCATATTTCAAGTTGTGTGTTTGAAACTGATGAACGTATATCCTTAAGTATCATAATTCTTTGATCTTTAGGTGTCAAACAATACTTAATTTTGAACGTCAAATGGATTAATATTAACATTCTTTGATCCTTAAGAGATTAAAAAATGACTTAATAGAATATGTTATTTGATTTTAAGGTTAATTATAAAAATAATCTCAAACTTTACTCAATTTTGTAATACTATCTCGAACTTTAAAATTTGACACTAAACTATTATAACTTTTAATTTGTAATAAAAATACCTGACATTAGGTTTTACATTAAATTGGGTGATGAATCATGTTATTTGTGACGTGGCAATCATATAGGATAGTTTAGGGTTTTCATAAATATTACTACACTTTTAATTTATTAAATAATAAATTTCATACATTATAGAACTATCCTATGTTTTTTTTTAAACGAAGGAAGCCGCAATCGCTATCCTTTCAATGCGCACAAGGTAAACCTCCGGATTGATATAATAGTCTGCAAATTATGTCTAGACAAACTCTGTACAACAGATTCGATCAAGAAAACGTAGATAGGAGGTATCGAACACAAAACCTTTTAACCTTATGTTCCTTTACTCCACTAACTTGACTACCTTTTAAGAGACGAGAACTATCCCATGTTGCTACCACGTGATAAACATACAAATATGACATGGCTGGCCATTTGACGTAAAGATTAAAATAAAAAATAAAAAAATGCTTGAAGAATTCATTTAATTAGGTGTTGGACTTGGAAAACGTAAAAGTTGTGCAACACCAAAGCCCAAATCAACCCATCGGTCCAATGTGGGCTTTAGTCAAACTAGAAAAGCCCTCTTCTTGTTTTTTACTAATTCGTTATTTAATACCTATGACGATTAAAACTAAGGATGTCTGGCTTGGAACTTAAATCGGACACGTGGCATGTTAAACACCTGGGGCTAGGAGGGGTTGAATTAGTACAGAAGATCCATTCATGCTTGGCTAAATTTTGGTTTTGACTTTTAGTAGGGTTTTTTCAATGATGACCATGACCCTGCTGCGTATAATGCACATTTGGCTGTTCCTATATTTGACCAAAGTTTATATAAACACAAGCATGTAGCTGTGTATTCATATAGAAAGACAATTGTTGTCTTTCTATATGAATATGATGCCATTTGAGCTCTTTGTTCATATCTAAAGTTTGAGTTATTAAATTTTAGATTAAATTAATTTTTTATTATTTGTTTTAAAAGTCATAATTAATTTGAATCTAGTTGAAAAGTAAAAATATTTCGAAAATCAAGAAACTGAATTTAATAGAATTTAAAATTAACTCTGATTTATGGTAATGTTAAGAATAATCCATCATTTTTTGTTTAGAATATTAGATAAAATTATAAATTATTATATAATTTAAAATATATAACATTTTGAAAAGTTATTTAAGTGACATCTTAAAAATAAATTTTATTAATTACCAAGAACAATATTAATAAAAAATTAAACATTAAGACTGTTTTATTAAAAAAATAAAATTCAAAATTTTTTAGTACTATTCTTTAAAGTTTAATTTGTTAATTATAAGTTTATTTTTTATATTTAATTCTTATATATAATATTGGCTCTGATCTTTAGGTAAAGTTTTTTTTTTGGTGCCAATTAACATACACGAGGAGCTTGAGAAATATTGATATACATCAAGTATCTCAATTTTTGTTGAATTAATTCTAAGCCCCTAAGATATCATCCCAAAAGTTCTAAAGGAGGTAAATTTAGAATTCTATGATCTATCAAGTTTTTACGTAGCTTGTACACTTCTTCATACAAAGAGTCGTCACATACTAATTGGTCAACGGTTGATTGATCATTGGCCCTGCTTAGTATCAGGTTCCCAACAGTCTCGAGTTCCCTAATAGCTCCAACTCTCACACAATCGCTTGAAGTGAGACATCCGTAATTAATCCGATCAAGGAGTATGTCCAAGAGATTAGAGGATCATCAACAGAAAAATTTCCTCCCTCCCCTCCTTTTTGATGACTTGAATTCAAGATCTCTTATAAAGGACAGCCTTAAGCGAGGAGTTGAAACCAATTAAGCCACTGCTACTTATCCCCAAAAAAGGCATATTTGACACTAGCAAATGTTAGAGAAGAGTCAAAACTGAGGTGATAATACATATAAAGCTTTAAACAAAGGCATAAAAAAACCTATGTGGACCACAAGTACCAGGAGAATGAAAGGTGTCGACAGAGTCACGAGTATGTTTTTAAGAAAGGCGCCTTACCTTCCACAAACATAATAGTCATTAGGAATTGTAGGCATAAAATCCAAAAGGTAATGATACAGATGGCTTCTCCTTCTTTTTCCAACACTAAAATAGAAGAAATCACTTAGCAACTTGAAGACAATCAGTGGTTGTTTCAGTTTTTATAATTAATTATTGAAACAAAGAGAAATATTATGACACTTAAAACCTCTTAATTATGTCATTAAGTTTACATATTTTTGTCTCTCACTTTTAAATTGCATCATTAAATAATTATTTTATCGAGTTCATGACCATCAATGTCAGCCTCAGCCAGCAGAAATTTACACGTAATTCTCAAACTTACTCATGCGTACTTGCCTATTTTGGTGGGTGCGATGCGATTTAAAATAGAGCAATTCTACTACTAGGACCAGTCCAGTTTTTCAAGTTCTTAGTGGGGATTCAGAAATCTCCAACAAGAACTGATTCTAGGCACATGCTCTGCCTGCAAACGGGGTCCCTCTCTCTTCTGTCATAAGTATCCTGTACTAATCTTATTTAGGTTAAAACGACGTAGTTTTGAGATGAAAAATAAGGTTAAAACAGACGGATAATCTACTCCCCTTCCTCCCCAAACATCATATAAATTTCTAGGATGACAATAATAATAATAACAACAACTGAATAAGAGAGTAGAAAACAATCACCAGACTTGATCCTTCTTTTTGTTTTCTTTTGGTAGCAGAGAGACGGAGAGGGATGATGATGAGTGCTCATAGACCAAGAGCACACGACCTGTCAAAGTTCAGCTCACTGTTTTCAGGACTACAAATCAGTTCTGTACCATTATAGATTTTTATTCAAACTCCCAAGAAACAGGTCTCCGAGTCTTCAGTCTTGGTGTAAATGAGTAGAGAGGGAGGAGACATCCACATAAAAGGGTCTGGTGACTGGTTACTGGTTAGGTTATTAATGGTTGTAGGAGTTAGGCAGCTATCAATCACCATCACCTCAGCTTAGCTCAGTTCACTTCACTACATCTCATCGGTGGCGTAAATAATGTGCAAGTTGTTTACACCTTACAAAAGAAATTTCACTTTCAATTGTGTTACAGTCAAACTGCAGAGATCACCCAACTTCCATTATCTCTGCTCCCTACAAAATAAAAAATAATAATAATAATTAATAAAACTAAATAAGAATAACTATACATATTTTGCTATGTGTATAATAAATAATTATATTCAAAATTTATATTAATTAGATATTTGTTTAATACAAAATTTTAATTTAAAATAATTTTTAAAATAAATAAAACCATTAAAAAAAACTCCGGAAGATAAGATTGGAATTGTTTGTTTGTGTCAAGAAAAGTTGAAGAAGACTTAGAGGTAGGGCTAGCTAGGCTTTGACTTGTTTCGCATCTAACCTTGTTCCTGCCGATATTTGACACATTCGGTTCAGTGATGGATGCACTAGTCCCTAGGGCTCGAGTGGTGGCGCGTGGGAAGCGGTGATCCTACTCATGGATGCATTCAATAAATCTAATTCTCACGTTTTAAAATTTGTAAAATAAAAATAGTATTATTTATATAAAATAAAATAAAATGATCCCTTTAATGCAAATACAATTTTCACTAAAATAATAATAATAAATTATTTTAATCTTATAATGTTTACTTCAAGTGTATTGGAGAGTGTCTTCTATATAAATATTATCGTAATAAATTATTATTATTTATATAAAAATTAAGATAATCCTTTAGATATAAATATATTTTTCGATAAAAATATAATAAGAAAAAATCTATTGTAATCCTATATTTTGTAGTCTAAGTATACATAAATTGCCAGACTTCTATTTTTATTAAATTATTTAAAAAAATTCTCTTACTTTTTTTTGTTTTATAAAATTAATCCAATTTACTCTAATCATGGTCAGTTCCTAATATTTTATAGGCCTTAGATAAAGTTAAAAATAATTTTATTTTATCTCTTTTCATTTTTTATAAGTATTAAAAGTGAATTTTTATAAAGAACAAAATGGAATAAAATAGGGAAAAATACAGAGTGACTAGGGAAGGAAGAGGTCGATCTGCTCTAATCACTAACATTTTAGACTTTTAATAGTTAATAAAACTTGTCACGTTATTATAATGATGGAGATAATCTAAATTATTTAAAATTAATTTAACAAAAATAAAATTTGAGATTTGACTTTTCTCCGACCGTAATATGGATACAAATGTGAACTCTTTTGTCTTCTTGCTAAGGGACGGGTTGGACTTGGACCACCTACGAGAAGGAGCGAGGATGAGTTATCCATACGAAGAGTACATCACCGTTCACGTCTATTCAATATTCCAAACGTGATCTAATGTCACCGGTGGTGCACGTCAGCCTAAACGGCGTAGATTCCGGTGATTCCTTCCCTTTATTTTTCTGTTTTGTCTTCTCTTTGGATAGATATTAGTATTATGAGTGGGAGAAGGTGAAAAAAACCCAACTTCCAAGCCAACACATGCCTCTATTCTCATCTCACGAATCACCATGAAGAAGCTAATATTCTTCCAAATGCTTTCACCACTATTTTATTGATTCTCGCCAGACAGAATATGCATCAACATCTACTCCACATTTGGACAAGAAGATGAGATGAGCCTCCCAACAAGTGCTCTGTTAATGCCGGTTCACCTGGTACATGTATTAACAAAAAGAAGAACAATAATAAAAACAAAATAAGACTTACTACTTACTTAAATTTAGTGATGAATCATTAGACCTTATATAATGTTTTATTATCACTTATATATGCCTCTTTCGAGTGGTTCAATTTGTAGGAAACTTAGTAAGAACCTCTTATTTTTTTGAGACTTTATGTAAAGGTTGCATGAATAGAAATTTTATGTGTTAACAGATTTATTATTTAAATCAAGTTTGTTATTTATTCTAAATTATTAATTTATTAAATAAAAATTTTGAAATAATTAAAGATAAAAAGATTTTTCTAAAATTCTAAGGAAGTTATGTATCTTTTATTCAGGATTTAATTATCTCTTAAAATATATAAAAATAAATATTTCTTTGTGCAGGCTAGCACAAGTTGGTTCTCATAAGACAAACACAAAGAATATGGAATATAGAGCGGGCCAAAGCAATTGACAACACCGGAAATGAGCCACAGGGGGACATGTTGACCGCATATTCCACATAACAAGCAAAATACAATAACAAGGCAAAAATATAATAAAAAAAGGGAAACCCATTTCCCGGAGAATCTAGAGCGCATCAGGCGCTGACCATGGCTTCGAAAACTATTATTGTTCTTATTATTTATAATAATAAGAATTTAAGATTAATAAACAAAACGGAGACTCGTGGGTTTGCGAGCTCTATTCAGAAATAGAGGATTGAAGAGAGAGAGAGAGCATATGCCATATGGACCTAGACAAGGTCACGTCCATAAGTCACGTGACCAGAACCACATGTTGACGCCGAGGAATATGGGATGTTTTTATTCCACGCGCGGTTGGGGCTCGACTGGGGGGCTTGGCCGTGGAATATTTGGACATCGAGACGAGAATATTGGGATGATTATAATTTTATAAAATTGGACAAGACAATCTCCCCTGATTTGAGCGTTTTAGGTCTGGGGGTAGTGTTCCACGCTCTCTATCTCTACACGCTCTCAGCTCTCTTTGTTGGTGGCATTTTTATACATTTCTTCATTTTTTTATGTACAAACATTTATTTCCTCTTTAATGTTTCTTTATAAACAAACGGCTCTCTGTCTATTTTAAATTTTTAAGTATTAAAATTTTTAATATTGAATTTTTGCAAAAAACTCGTCATACATTAACTTATTAAAAATTTATGATTTGAATTAATGAGATAAAGATGTTATGTTAGATGTACGACTTTATAATAAGAGACATATTAAATGTAACTAATATTAGTAAAAAATTAAAAGAGATAAAAATTAAGTGGTTTGAATATGTCAAAAGAAGACTTTCTAACATTTCAGTGAGAAGATACAAGATAATTGTATTTAAAGATTATAAGAAAAAAAAAGGAAAGTTAAGAAAAACTAAAATGAAGTGATTACGAGTAATATGTCTTTACTGGAACTTATTGAGGACGTTGTGTTTTTTTCTTCGAATCTTATGTCTTGTAATTAGTATTATCCTTTTATATGTAGTTTTTCCCTTTTAGTTATTTAATATAAGTATTCCTGAATGTAACTTAACAATTTTCTTGTAATTGGGTTTTGGTTGTGTGTGTGTTTGTGTGTGCGATTGCAGGTGCGCACGCGTGTGTGGAAGAGATGAGAGGGTCTATTAGAAATAAATTCTCTACTAGTTAGGAGAAAAGCTGCATATCTTTGGATCCCTCTAAACTCCACATTCAAGAGGCTCTCTCGCGCGCTTGTTTGTGTAAGAGGGGGTTTATCAAAAACTTCTCTACTAATTAAAAATAAAATTGCATAGTTTTTTAACCTCCCTAAACCCTACATTCATGGGGATTTTTATTAGATTATTGTTGTTGTACAATAATTAATATAAAATATATGACTAAAAGGTTATTAAATATTTTAAAATTTTATTAATATCCAATAAAAATGATTATATCATTTTAATGAAAATTTTAATTTCAAAAGTTCTTCTCAAAATATTTTTTTTGAATTATTAAGTAGATTAACTCTTTTTAAATTATACATTTAATTTATTTGAATAGAGTAAAAAGGTATATACCAACTAGTATTACTGGATTGAAACATTCATTGACTCATTTCTAAAACTTAATTCTTTAAGTGAAAAAATAGAGTCAGACCAGTTCACAGGTCAAACATAACATCATAAATATTCATAGTGTTATTTTTTTTTATAGAAGGAAGGCAAACAGTACAATTACACAATTAATATAGGGAAGGCGGTCACTTGGTCCATCGAGGCTTAGGCGAAAAGAATGAGATTATCAGCGAAGAAAAGGTGGGACAGAAGGGGACCCTGCCGGCTCAAGTGAATAGGCTTCCAGCAACCATGAGACACTTCATGCTAGATGGTTTGGCCGAGGCGTTCCATACACAGGATGAAGAGGTAGGGGGAGATGGGGTCACCCAACCGAATTCCTCTGGAGGTGTTAAATGCGTCGTTGAGTTCCTCGTTCCAATTAAGTTGGAGAGAGACACTAGTCACACATTTCATGATGAGAGTAATCAGCGAATCAAGAAGTCCAACATCGATTAGGGTGTCTTGTAGTAACACCCATGATAATCTGTCATAAGCTTTTTCGAGATCCACCTTTATAGCCATAAAGCCTTTGCGACCAGTTTTTTTGCGCATGGAATGGATGACCTCTTGAGTGATAATGATATTATCCGTAAGGAGGCGGCCAGGGACAAAGCTGCATTGGGTCGGGGCGATCAGATCATTGAGGTAAGGTTTAACTCGATGCACGATGACCTTAGTAATGGCTTTATACAACATCGAACATAAAGCGATAGGACGAAACTGCGTAATCGACATGGGAGACGGAATCTTGGGTATAAGGACCATAACTGTGCGATTGAGGTACGGGGCCCAAAGTTCATGTCGAAAGATTCGTTGAATGAGAAGGGTTAACGATGGGCCTACAACGTCCCACTGAGACTGATAAAAGAGTGTGGTGAACCCATCCACCCCGGGAGCCTTGTTGGGGTCCATACTGAAGAAAGCTTCCTTAATTTCTATAGGACTGAGAGTGCTGCTCAAGTCCTTTATCGTTTGGTGGGGTAAAGGAGTGAACTTACCATGAATAGGCCAGGTGGAAGGAAGAGTGGGTTTAGCCTGATAAAGATTCTCCAGATAGTGCTGCGCTAACCTTTTAAGAGCTGTTGAATCAGACAAAACATTGCCATGCTCATCCTTCAAGGAGGAGATCCGCCTGTGGCGTTGTCTGTTCTGAGTGATGGCATAATAGTATTTAGTATTCCTGTCGTCCTGTAACAGCCATTAGCTTCGAAATTGCTGATGCCAGTGTAGCTCTTCTTGAAGAAGAACCTGCTCAAGTTCCAAGCAAAGGTCTTCTTCGAGCTCGCGGAGAGAGGTCGAGTTGGAAGTCTCAAGGCCTAATTGAAGGCCCGCCAGACAAGCTATGAGTCGCTTCTTCCGGTGGAAAATATTTCCAAAGGTGTGATGATTCCAATTCTGTAAAGCATCTGAGAATCGTCGGAGCGCTCCACTGAAATTGTTATGTAATTGTAGCCAATTATCGGCTACAAGTTGATTAAAACCGTGATGGGTGAGTCAAGCAGACTGAAATCTGAACGGTCTAAACATCGGCTGAATAGTCGTGCGATGGTGGAGAGAAATGAGGAGAGGCCGATGATCCGATTTCAGGAAAGGAAGGTGGGTGACCGTGGTACCAGGGAACGCCGATAACCAATAATTTGACTCGAGAGCACGATCAAGTCTGGTTGAAATTGGGCCTCTACGCCAAGTGAAGCGAGGATCGGAGAACCCAAGATCCTAAAGTTGACAACTGTGCACACAATCTTTGAACGGCGTATTAACGATAAGCTGGTGTCGGGAGCCTCCACGACAATAAAGGCTCTCCAGCTTAGCGTTGAAGTCCCCTCCTAACAGCCACGGTTTAGAGGTGACCCGGGCGATTTGTCGTAAAACATGCCATAAGAATTTTTGTAACGAGTACGTCGGGCTTGCATAAATGGTCGTGAAGTCAAACGACTTGTGATCCCATTTGATATTGACATGCATCAATTGTCAATGAGCGAGCAAAATGCGAACCGCAATATCATCGTGCCAGAGAGGCTAGATACCTCTGGAGTAGCCTTCAGCTTCCACTCTGAATGAATGGTCAAAACCTAGACTGCGAATGACTTTCAACGCTCGGACGCCACTAATACAGGTTCCACCAAAACTACAAGTTTCGGCTTGCGAATTCGGATGTAATTTTTGATAACAGGCTTGAAAGTCCGACCCCCAGCCCCTTGGCAATTCCAAATGAAAATAGATATAGACATAAGGAATGTACAAGGAGGGGTAGCTAGTTGGCCTTGATTGAATTTTCAGTCTGCTCCGGCCCCTGAATAATCAGAGGCGCCTGTGTAGTCTCCTCCATCGGGATGTTGGTGCCGATGTAAGGTTCGTGGGCTGGGTTATCTCGCCACTCGGGTCTGGCAGTCTCGACGGGGATAGTATTTGGGTTTGAGTGGATCCGTACGAGTCTCCCGGATCAATATTAACATTAGTATCATCCTCCATGTCCCGGCAGGCCGAGTCTATTAGGGTGGATAGGGAGATAGAAGGATCATGGATTATAACATTGGTGTGAGACGGGATTGAAAGGGCTGTATGGGCTGGAGGCAGGCTTGTGGCTATTAGAGTGGTGGGCTGCTGTGGCCTAGATTAAGGGGCTTGTCCCTATTGGGCCATGGGCGGGGTGGGTTGGGTAGGGAGTTGGGCTGGGCCGTGGGTGGGGAAACGTGGAGCGACATCGTTTGTGGAGGGTTGGAGGAGGAAGCTTGTGGAGTCTGCTTAAACGATGCACGTTCAGTGCGTAGGTCCTTAGAAGATAGCTGTTTGGAGGCGTTGGTTTGTCCAGTGCTATGTTTTGGCGTAACGTTGGGATCGAGGTGGGGAGCAGAGGCCGACCGTTGGGATATAGCCATTGGGGGAGCTAACGTCTCCAAGCCTGTCAGAGCAGTGTATCGCGAGCCTTAGAGCCCCACGTGGCCGGAGGGATTGTTGCCTCGGCACATGCATCCAAGGGCCTAGATCTTGCTGTCGGGTGTCATCCGGAGGAGGTGCGTCGTGGCTTCCTGGTACGGTTGGAGATGGGTGTCCATCGGCGGGGGAAGTTTATATGGGTGGGGCTACGGGTTGAGATGGACAGGTTAGCGCTCCATGTCCGACCCGACCACAAGAGAAACAAATTTGGGGTAACCTCTCATAGGCGACCTTAATGGGTACCTCGTCCAGTTCGAGATGGCTTTTAGCAGAGAGCTTAGGTCCAGATCAACAGCTACAGGGGCAAATTTTCCACGGTGAGTAAATTGTGTATTTTTGTCGATTTTAACAGTTCTGCCCACTAGATTACCAAGAGCATTAAGGATTGCAGGGTGATAGCGGGCTACGGATAGTTCAAGAAATCGAACCCAGGGCACGACATGGTGATTTTACCTGTGGAAGGGCTAAAATTCAGAAACCAAGGCTGAACAGATAGGGCGTGGCCTGCGATGATTCAAGAACCTTGGATTAGAATTCGGATGTAGTCCTCTTCCTCTTTGAAGTTAATCAGGTAATAATCGTTATCTAAATCAACCATTTTGATAGGTCCTTTAGGTTTCCAAAGTGAGCTTAATCGAGTCTTAATCAGGTTGAATCCGATCGTTTTGCCAAGCAATTAGATGACCACTGCTTGTTGCCAGGCTTGATCGAGTTTCTGTTTGAACATGGGCGAAAGTTCCAGGCCTAGGCCATAGTCCCCTTGGATTACAGAGATGTCCCCATCCGTTAGTTCAATTTCATCTTCCTTCGAGCAGTCCAGGCCCCTGCCTCCCAAACCCAGTTCTGAATGCCTAGAGACCACTGCACTGTAGCTTGGTGGGTGAGGAGGGACATCCGGTGTAGGAGGCGGGGGTTCTTCTTCTCGCTCATGGGTGCAAACTTTCTTCGCAGCATGTCCATAAGATCCTGTGCTACGGAGATTGTTCATCGTCATGTTACTGTTCATTGTCTTTAAAGAGAGAAAAAATATAGTGTTATATTTATCCTTGCATACATAGATGAAGCCACCACTGGGCCTCCCAATTTTTTTAAAAATATATATTATATATTTTTTAAAAAATTATATATATATATAAATTTTTAAAATTTTAGGTATATATACATACATAAGGACGGAGTTATTTGAAGCTCAGTGATATATTGGGTCCTCCAAAATTTTTAAAAATTAAATATTTGGACACTTCTATCTTAAATTTCTGACCCCGTCACTATTTGCATACCTGGCATGGGGGTGAGTAGCAAAGTACGTGGGGTATGAAGTTTCAGAAATTAGTGCAGATAGAGTGGCATGTCCAAGACCTTAGTGACACCTCTTGATCATCTTACGGTATACGATTCCACCCTCCAAAATGATATATATATAGTAAAAATTACTAATTTTTGTAGTTTTATTATTTTTTAATTTTAAAAAATTTAAACTAATATCAAAATAGAATATATAATAATATAATATAATCATTAATTTTGGCGAATGTTAAATAAATTTGATTTTATTTCAAATTATTAATTTAAATCATATGTAATAAGTTTGATTTGAATTTAAAAAATAAATTGAATTATAATATAATCAATATTTGATTTATGAATGATATTTATGTAGAGCGTATTTTATTATTATTTAAATAAATTTTAAAATTATAATTTTAAATTATAATTTTTAAAAAATTAAAGAATTTTCTTAAATTCTCTTAATCTACAGTAAAACTCTATATTTTTTATTAAATAATTAAAGAAATTCTTAAATTAGAATAAAACTCTATGTCTTCTACTCTATCAATTTATATTTCTTAGCGTAATCAAAATTCTATATTCCTATGGCTACAGTGTGGGGTTCGCACGTGTACAGCTCGATATTTATTGGCAAAGTTCCTACGTGCGTGTCCGGGACTGAATTAAGAAATAAGAAGAAGACTTAGACCAGTCTTATATGTTGAGCCGGACACTGTTTGACTTAGACTTTAGGCTTAGCTGGCAACCAAATGGTCGGTTTAGGCTAAGTGTTTAGGGTTACACTCCATTGGCAATAAACGAGAAGGTTTAGTACTTTTTCTTAGAATCTTTTTTTTTTTATAAATCTTTTTCCGTTTTGTCTACAACAAGCTCGTGGGTCAATGCTTGTTTGTGAAATGGAATAACCTTAATCTCACGTTACGAGGATAGGGATCTACGTAATAACCTTAATTTAAACTACATATCAAGCCCTAACGTTCGTAATTTTCAAAGGATAAACCCTTAAAATCGTTTGAACATATTGTGTACCACCCTTACAAAGTATTCTCAAAATCGTCTTTAATAAATTGAAACACAGCTTTTCTTTTTTGTTGTATTTTAGATTTATCCTTAGTTATCATATGAAAATGCATTAATTATGATATCATTACTATATTATATTTAAATCAAGAGTTATTTATTGAATGGATGCAAAGATGATTAAAAATTCAAATTAAAATGCATTTTAAGTATAAAAGCGATCAATCTTAAACTCGACTCGAATTTCCTTTAAAACATTTTATATATGAAAATAAATTATATTGAATAACTTGAATAGTAAATAAAATATTAAATATATCTTTATTTTTATTTTCTAGTACTAGACATACAATTGTAAGATTATTCTTTTGTAACTTAAAAGATACGAGTTTAAATCACAGAAACAACTTTTGTTGAGTGTAACAAAAAAAAGATTGCATATAAATAATGACTCTCTTATGACTTTAAGGGAATATTGAGCACTAGGGTTCGCCCTACTAGACATACAATTATATGAGATAAATATTTATTTATATTGGTAAGTGAAATAACATAATTATGTTAAGTTGTTAATTTTTACAATAAAAAAACTCAAAAGATAAAAAGATATATATATATAGGTCCTATCATAATTTAGTTCACAAAGTATAAGGGAGAATATTCCTTTCAAGGCCAAAAAGCCTAGAGATCACAATAAATATAAAATAAAACCTAATGTAAGATAAAAAAAAAAAAGTCGCAATCCATCAACCTGGAGGAGCAGCAAGAAAGTGAAGACTCAGTTAAATTCTCTTCCAAATATTCCATCGAACAGTACTGATTTTTGTTTTCCCGTCTAAGCACTCCCCATTTGCTTTCCTTTTCGTTTCCTGTGTTCTTAAGTTCAACTTACCCTTTTCACTAACTTTTGGTTTTAACCATCATCCCTAGGAAAAACTTGGTTACTATCATCATCATCTTTTTATTGCCTTGTTTATAGATAATCTGACTAGTACTCTGTCTGCAATTCCTTAACCTTTCTTTGTACCTTTTGCTCCGATCTTCTATCTACTAACGCCTTAGCTATCCTATTAAAAGGACCCTATTGCTTCTTTTTTACTTTACTCCCTTCTCTCTCAACCTCCATGCAAATCATAAGGCACTCATGATATAATCATACAATTACAGCTCCCTTGCCTTTCCATCTATCACTCGCCCCCATAGCTCTTCCTCCAAGGTTCTTAACTAGTTCTTGCCTTTCCTTTTCACTTTCACTTGTATTCTACTGCTCCTAAACAGGCTTGACTGAATTAGATCTCCTCATCCCTCATGTTTCCGAGCTCCAACCCGGTAATGAGAACTGCATCGGCTACTTTTCCTGATCTTTCATTGCAGATCAGCCCGCCATCTGTTTCGGATTGTGGAGTAAAGGAAGTGGGTTATGTTGGAGGGTTAAATAGAAAAGCACTGCATAGTGATGGGAGCTCTACTACAGATTCTGGTAGCAGCGGAAGCGATTTGAGTCATGAAAATGGTTTCTTTAACCAAGAGAGGAGTTATAGTCTTGGTCGAAATGATCCAAGTTTGAGGTTAGGATTTGACATGGTTGATTCGGGTTCTCCAACGCCACAACTTCCAAGAAATCCTCACTACCATTACCACCGTCATCCTCAAATCTATGGCCGCGAGTTCAAGAGAGATGGAAGAGTGATCAGTGGTGTGAGAAGAAGCATAAGGGCTCCTAGAATGAGATGGACCACAACACTCCATGCGCATTTTGTTCATGCCGTCCAGCTTCTTGGTGGTCACGAAAGTTAGTACAAAAACATATTCCACATCTTAAATTTTTCCATGTTTGTTATGGAAGGAAGCATCTTTGCTGTACTTTCGACTTATAAATGCCAACAAGATTACTTATTCCTCTGGCATACGTCGCAGGAGCAACCCCAAAGTCAGTATTAGAGCTGATGAATGTGAAGGATCTAACCCTAGCTCACGTGAAGAGTCACTTGCAGGTGGGGTTACGGTGTGTCTGTGTTCAATCTTCATTTCTTTGAACTTGTGTGTGGATGGATAGACTGTTTTGAGATTCCCGTACTTAGATTTCCCACTTCTCTGAGTTTATCTCTATGCATTCCAATCCCATTAATAACAAGTAGTGGGACTATGGGAATGTAAGACAAGGTGTAAGGACAAAAGGGCATCTACAAAGTAGTAATCTTAGCATTATTCACCTTTCTGATTTCTTTTTTCTTTTTCTTTCATGTGGATGTTCATGCAGATGTATAGAACAGTGAAGAGCACTGACAGAGGATCAGGTAAAAATTAGAATCTTGTCCTTCAAGTGCTATTCCTTTTTCTTCTAGTATAGTGATGGAAGCGTGAACAAAACTTATGAACCCATTTACTGTTTCTTTCTGCAAGTTTTTGCGTCTTGGACTGACCTGAGTCAAGATGAATTATTTTTCTACGATTCTGATAAAGAGTGACAGTCATGGCTCATCAGAAACTGTGATTGTATTTGTAGGTCAAGCACGAACAGATGGGGATATGAACCAGCAAGTAGGGGCGAGAGCAGCTGATGTGGATGCACTGTTGTCTCGTAGAAAAGCTCATACCAACAACTCTTCTAGTTCTCTCAACCCACCACCAACTTCACCACCACTACCGATTTTGCAGAAAAACCAAAAGTGAGTGCTCTAGCTTCTACTGCTGCTACCTTCCCTCTACTATTGGTTCTTGTTTCTTGTTGTCAGTATCTGCAATCTTATCATTTCCATCATTTCGATATCTATCAAAAATCTCATCCTCAAACTATGCTTTAAAGAAATGTGGTTAGTTTCACACAAGTTAATGCCTTGATTATGGAGTCAACAATATGTTTTGTCCTTGTTCCTGGAACATAACAGGTTTGACCCCAAAAAGTCTCTTGCTTTAGATGAGATCTTAATGGTCTTCAACTAGGGTTTCTAGGGCAGTGAGTAAATGGTATTTTACTTGCTAGCTTTAACAGACATTAGATTTTTATCCTTGTCTTCATCACCGGTTATGCGGGTACGTTAAGGTCAAGGTCCAAATCTCAATGCCATAGTTTAATCCGGCTAAAAAGGCTAGTAATTCCCAATTCCCACCCTTCGAAGAGTCACACCGTTTTACCTCTAGAGAATATGAAAAACCAGAAGATAAAGGACAAGAAATAAACGTTCTTTTACCTGTATGATCATCACTCTCTGTTGCTTTTAATATTTATAATCATCATCACTGATTTACTAATTACTGATATCTTGCCAATTTCTTGAACAGGGGTTCTTGGTCATCATCACCAGAGAGAAACGATGAGCACAGATCATATTCTGATGAGGGTTTGACATTTTCTCACTTCAATATTTCTCATACCAAGGTACAGAACTTATCAATAAAAAATCAAAAACTAGCTAGTTTGTACCTAAAACTATGGCTGATGTTCTTTTCTTTTACCAGGAGGATGAGGAGGACGGTCCCAAGGAAGCCCTCCATGTGTTTAGTAGTGAGAAAGATAGGTTGGAGAGTAGCTCCTTTTCACCACCAGCTGTGTTGCTTAACCTAGAGTTCACCCTTGGAAGGCCGAGTTGGCAAACGGACTATACTGAGTCCTCAAACGAGTTTACTCTACTCAAGTGCTGATTTACTAACAATTTATGAACACAAAATTTTATTTATCTAATCTTTTAGTTTTTAGTCATTGCCATGAACTAAATATCTATTTTTCTTTCATGTTGTTAACTGTAATTTTGTCTCAGCTTCTAATAAATCAAGAAAATGTGGCATTTATATCATAATATTAATTATTTAATCCATTCTAATTTGTTAAAAAGTTAAGATTTTTCATTGTGCAATAGCTTATAAAATGGAGGGTTAGGCCAAAGATAGATTTTTCATTGTGCAATAGCTTATAAAATGCAGGGTTAGGCCAAAGATAAGATTTTACATTGATCAATAGCTTATAAAATGGAGGGTTAGGCCAAAGATAAGATTTTACATTGTGCAATAGTTTATAAAATGGAGGGTTAGGTCAGGCCTGCAAACCCGAATATAATCAATACAAGGTTAACTTGTTAACTTCGAATTAAACCGATCAGACTGAGCCTGAATTGCCATCTATAGTTATGATTTCATTTCTTTCTCCTTCATGAATGGGAAGCTGGATGGAGGGGACATAGAGCACGAAATGATGGTTTTCTGTCAAACGAGTTGAATTTTTTTCCCCCCTGACGAAGAACCATTAAAGGACGAGATTGAATAACCAGAAATCATACCAAAAAAGAAAAACAAATGTGCATGACTGTGTTGGACGGGTTGGAGAGGAAAGTCTGACCGAGTGATTCATCCAATTTCTTGTCTCCTAACATTAATAAAGGGTACGAACAAGTGGCTCCACGGCCCATCCAAACCAAACCAAAGGGTAGTTGTTTAGTACATAACAGGTCAGTTGTACCAGGAGACCTGAAAACCATTTCACTGCGTCTGAGGTGAAGATGGTGCTAATTATGCTACTGAGGAAGAAGGAAGTGTCAGTTCTTTATTTTTGTACAGTAATGATTTAGGGTTGACTCTTAGCCAGTAAATAATGAAGTTGGACCACAGTCGATTCAGACACCCAAGATCCATTAGACAATCCAGAATTTTGGGTACCATCCCGAAGACATTTCCACAATCCTCATTATTACGTGATATCTTGTTATAGATTCGTGCAAACGATGTGTCTGTCTCAATCTCATGCCATCTCCTGTCTGTGCCCCCACGTTTTCCACTATTATCAGTTTCTGTTTCCACTTTGCTTCAATTCAGTTCATGCGCTGACTGATGTCGAGGAAGTAAAAAACGATTTCAGGTGTGTCTTGGATCCGTGTATTTTCAGCTTCTATGACAGTGCATTTTGTTTACTCAAAAATCTCAGCTTCCTTTGAAAAAATAGCATTAGAAAAGGTTAAGTGTAAGGGTAGGCCATGCAAGTTCTGCATTAGATCCGAGCCTTTTGCCATCTTTATCCATTGCTGGTGTTTTGGATTGGGGCTTTCACAGAAAAATGGTTTAGTATAATCAATCTCTCTCGTGGGCCCAAATTTCGAAAAAGAAACAGGGACCATGTTTCACAAATACTATGTGCATCACACCAGCTATGAATCTGATATGTCAAATCTCATTATTCTTTTACAGATACCTCGATTTTTCTTCATAGAAGTTGCGTGTTTCATGCCTCACCTTCTTTTCAAGCATCAAACTCTAAAACAAATTGACAAATTAAGAAGTGATGGGTGTAGTATGTTCACGTAAGCCAGTTTGAAGCAAAAACTATTAAATGACAGCTTCAATGGATGGTAATTTGCTGGTAAAGTTCCTGGGGTTTAACCGAGACTCTGTATCTTTATATTCCTAACTGGGAAACAAACTTATCATCTCAAATTGCACGGTCGAAATATGATATCAAAATTACGTAACACTCTCACAAACACACACACTACGAAAAGGAGGGAGAGAATAGAAGATGAGAGTTTCATTTAATCCATAAACACACCTACAATATAAGACAATATTTGGTAGGGCAGTTAGTAATAGAATGAAATGGAACATAATATTTTTTCATTGTTTGGAAGGAGAGTTTATAATAAAATGAAATAGAATAAGATAAAAAGGGAGAGTTTTACATTACATCCTATTCCATCATAAATAGTAAAAATGAGTTATCTCTGATTTGAGGGGTTTAGGATGGAATGTAAAATGATAAATATATACTACCTTATATACCATCAGTAATTTTTTATAATACCAATCATACTCTTAACCCTAATAACAAGCAATAATTTTATAATATTGTTCTATCAAGAGTAAAACAGTCATTCATTATTATTATATATATTATATTCCATTCCATCCATTTTCTAAACAACATTTTACTATATTACATTATGAACTCTTTCATCTCTCATAAACAATAGTTTCTAATATTACATTTATTTATATTCCATTTTATTGTAAATCATTCAATTCTATTCTATTAAAAACTTTACGTCCAATCAAACATAGCCTAAGGTTTGTTACACTCTTTTATAGGCAACAACATACATTAAAAAACCAAGAGTTTTACTTATATAAGCAATTGGACCAAAATTTGATCCAATCATATGAATCCAGCCTATTTGTCTAACATTTCGGCTTCCATTTATTGTATCTCTCCACTTCATAATGATTTTGGCTCTCATTAAATGAAGATGCTTCTTGTCTCTTCCACTTGCATTTGACTGTCATTTAATGAAGTGAATGTATCTATCTTTTTTCATGTAAGGCTAGCTTTATTTATTTATTGACACTGCCTCCCTTAAATCAAGATGGTAGAAATTTGTCATTCCTAACAATTTCTTCAGTTTGTGAAACAACTCAAACTTTAGTGGTTTAGTAAAAATACCTGCAATTTGTTCTTTAGTGTGACAATAATTAATCACTACTTCCTTTTCAGTTACTAGCTCACGAATTTTGTGAAACCGAATGTCTATATGCTTGGATCGCCATGAAAAATTGGATTTTTTTTCGGATTTATATTGCGTACTTATTATCATAAAATAATTTTATTGGAGCATCTTGTTTTTGATGTAGTACTTCAATCATTCTTCTTAGTCAAATTGTCTGTGTAGCACAACTAGTTGCTGCAATGTATTATGCTTCAGCTGTAGATAATGCAACCATAAGTTGTTTCTTTGAAGACCATGATATTACACCAGTACCAAGACGAAAAACGTACCTTGATGTGTTTTTTTTTGTTTTTATATCTCCACCCCAATTAATATCTATGTAACCTACAAGATTCACATAATTAACATTTGCATAAAAAATTCCTTCATTCAAGGTACCCATGATATACCGAAAAATCCTCTTTACTCTTTGTAAGTGGTAGGTATGAGGCTCCTTAATGAATATGCTAAGTAATCCAACTTCAAAAACTATATCTGGTCTGATTGTAGTTAAATAACTCAAACTTTCAATTAAACTCTTGTAGTGAGTTGAATTTATAGATCTCCCTTTGTCTTCTTTTAGTTGTTTCAATTTCTCTTCGATTGGAGTGAGAGCTGGTTTTGAATTCTTCATCTTATATTTCTTCAAAATATCATTTGCATACTTCCTTTGGAAAATAAAAATTCCACCATCCTGTTGAATTACCTTTATTCCAAGAAAATAAGACACTAAACCTAAGTCTATCATGTTAAATGATTTTACCATAGCCACGTTAAATTCTTCAATTATCTTTGAGTTGTTTCTAATAAAAATTATATCATCAACATAAAGACACACAATTAAAATATCACCAGGCTCATCAAATTTAACATATAAAGCATGCTCAAAAGGAGATCTTTCAAAATCATGCTTCATGAAGTATGAATCAATTCTTTTTTACCATGCTCTTGGTGTCTGCTTCAATCCATATAATGCTTTCTTCAACCTGTAAACTTTATCTTCTTTTCCTCTAATTTCATACCCTGCAGATTGCTTAACATATACTTCCCCTTCCAAAGTTTCATTTAAAAAAGCAGATTTTACATCCATTTGATAAATTTTCCATTTATTTTGAGCTAAAAGAGAGATAATAATGCAAATAGTATCTAATCTTTCAACAGGAGAAAATACTTCAAAGTAATCAATACCTAGTTTCTGCTTATATCATTTTGCAACCAATCTAGCTTTAAACTGATCAATCTCGCCATTAAGCCTGTACTTTGTCTTGTACACCCACTTTATGCCTATAAGCTCTTTATCAGTGAGCAAATCTGTCAATTCTCATGTGTCATTCTTTTCAATTGCAAATATTTCTTCATCTATGACTTTTTTCCATTTCAAGTCGTTTGATGCCTCCTTATAATTAACTGGTTCACAATATGTAAATAAAGCAAAGTTGATAATCTCTTCATAAGATAAATCATTATTAGTACCTATCACATAATTTTCCAATCTGGCTAGTAACAGACGACGTCTTTGGGGTGGACTAGATGCCTCTGGTTGGGATACTGAATCTGTCTGAGTACTTTTTTCTTCATAGTTTTCTGAAATTACCAGTGGCCTTTTTTGGGAAGTTAAAGACCAATCTCATATTTCATCCTCATTACAAGTTACATCACGACTAATAATCATCTTTTTTGTATTTGGATTGTATAATTTATAGGCCTTTGAATTTGTACTATATCTTATAAAAATACATTTCTCACCTTTGTTATCCAGCTTTTTCCTTAACTGATTTGGTACATGGGCATAAGCAATACACCCAAAAACTTTGAGATGCCAAATAGAAGGTTTCCTTCCACTCCAAACTTCCTCAGGTGTTTTGTCATTAAAGCTTTTTGTTGGACACTTGTTTAAAATATAAAATGCACAAGTAACAACTTCTTCCCGAAATTCTTTAGGCCCTGTTTGGTTGGATATTAATTAATGGAATGGAATGTAATAGAATAGAACGGAACGGAATGATTTATAATGGAATGGAATGTAATATAGTAAAAAGTTGTTTTCGAAGGGATGGAAGGGTTCATAATATAATATAGTGAAATATTGTTTGGAAGATGGATGGAATGAAATGTAATGTATAATAAATGACTTTTATACCCCTTATATTAAAATGGTTGTTGCAGGAGGTTTATTATTTTATTATTAATTATATAAAAATATTAGTATTAATTATTTAATAAATTTTATTTTATTTTATGTGATTTATATTTAAAATAATTTAT
>JAOTAX010000002.1:1837562-1849310 GCA_025629825.1 Erythroxylum guanchezii
TAAATAGTGGTAGAAAAGGCATCATACCAAAATGATTTAGGAAGAGAGGCATGGATAAAGAGAGTTAGACAAATATCAGTAATGTAATGAATTTTTCACTCAACAAAGTCATTTTGTTGTGGAGTACTACGATAAGAGATATAACATGTAATATTGTGAGTAGTAAGAAAGCGAGCAAAGGCACATTTGATGAGGTTAGGATCTCTATCGCATTGAAAGGTTTTAATATTAGTGGAAAAAGATTTTTAGCTGTTGATTTAAAAGTTTGAAAGTGAGAGAGAGATTGAGATTTTAGAGTTAAAGGAAATATCTATGTATAGCAACTAAAATCATCAATAAAGTAAATAGAATAACAATGGCATTGAAGGTTTGAGAGGATGGTTTTGAGATCTAAAGTACCAAAAATGATAGTGGGCTACAATATGGCCCTATTTGCAACAAACTTGGCATTGAGATTATGGTTTATTATTATAATTGGAGCGGGGAAAGGGGGATCAAGGGAAAACATTAGTCCATTTGAGGAAATTGGTCTAGAAAAGGATGTTGTCCCTTTAGGCCATTAGTAAAGTCCATCGGCCCTTTGGAGGAAAAGGCTAAACCAAGAAAATTAAGGCTATTTAAGGACCAAAAGGATTAGCCTCTTCGACCTCTATTATTGCCGCGCCCTTTGGTGGGAGTTGGATTGTTGCATGAAATGTCTTTCTAATCCAACCTAGAGATCATGTGCTATGTGGTTATCAAATGCACGTTGGGCAGTAGAGGTAAAACGGGAAGCCATAAGGAAGCAATAAACTAATGGATCAATTTTTTGCCATTTGACAAATTTTGGAGACAAAGGATCATTGGCCAGTACAACTATTATGGGAGTTATTCCATCAACATAAATGAGCACATTAGTTGTGGTAAGGATTGCTTAAATTTGATTTCGCCAAATAAGATAGTTTGATGCTTCTAATTGTATAGTTAGAAAATTGCTAATATAGTTGAAATGTAATATGATGTGTTCTATAGTTGGGTGTGTAACTTGTTGCTAGTAATTAGATGTTTTTGGTTTAGTATGAGGATGAATGTGAGTAATGAGCTTTATTGCGAGATAAAGGAATGTAGCATACAAGATAAAATAGATTTGTATACAAGATAACATTAAATCAAAACAAAATATTATTAAGATAACGGGATAAAATATTCTAAAGTGCCAACTTTTTGACATTTTTTCAATTCATGGTCTAAACTTTTAAAATTTTCAACTAAGTGACCAGTTTTATATAACCTTAGGGCCTGTTTATTTCTATTTTTATTTTTAATTTTCTATTTTTGTTTTCAAAATCAGTAAAAAAAAATTGCTTGAGTTTTTAATTTATGTTTTTATTTTTGGGCTTTTCAAGTTTGCAAATATTATGAAAAACCATACTGAATAGTTTTTGTTTACTTAATATTTTTATTTAATTTTTAATTAAATTAAATGAATTTAATCTAATAATTATTAATAAATATAATCAAATTTAAAATTTCTTCAAAATACATAAATTTTATATTAAAAAATTTTCTAATGGAACCTTCTCTTTTAATAAGGCCATTATACTCATTATTAAACTTGTTGAAGAGATGAAATATAATCAGATTATATCTTTCTGATCAGAAGTTGAGTCGATCAGTAGAAAAAGAATTAGGCAAAAAAATAAGATATTGTTAGTGAGTCACCTTGTATTTGTTGTCTGAAAAGAGGAGGACTCAATGATTTTTCGTGCGCTAGAGGATAAAAAGCATCCAACACAAAACGACCTTATAAAAAACATCCAACACAAAATGACCTTTCATTCCCTTATTCATCATGGCACACCCCCCCCATAAGAATCCCTCGGGCCAGGGGGACCAAAAAACACATTTTTTTGTTGGCACTTACAACTTTCCTTAATAAGCCCTCGAGCCTTTTGTGTTGCTTTTCTCATAGAAATAATTTATATTCAAGTTTTATCTAATATATAATTATTATAGGTAATACATATCAACCAGTCCCTTAATAACTCTCTTTAAAACTTTAGTTTTTTTTTTATATATTATTTTGCTAATTTGGTTAAATAAATATTTTCTATCCATGACATATACACGTCCACTTAAAAAATTAATTGTTAACTAATCATTCACGTAGATTAAAAACTTTTAACCTCTTCCACACATTGGATTGGGTGTTTTAGTCTATGGGGATAATTGGTTTACAATTAATTTTTCATGTGAACGTTTATATTATTGGACAAAAAAAATTTGTTAGCTAAATCAACAAAAGCACTAACAAAGCTATTCTTTTAATATGAGTTGTTAAGACTATAAAAAATTGGTCATTTAATTGAAAAATTAAAAAATATAAGTTTTGAATTTAAAAAAAAACTTAAAATATTAGACACTTTAAAATATATATGAACACATGTAGTGGGATATTGGTGAAGGAGTTGTACAAATTATGAGAACATAAAAGAAACGGTTGTAACAAAGTGGCAGTAGGGATGAAAAGGTGGTTTCTGAATGTGAGTTTGAAGATTGTCGCTAGGAAATCAGTCGGATTGAAGATGTGAAGTAAACACCAAAGAAGAAATGACTAAAAGATTTATGTATTTCAGTAGATACCCAATGTTATATATATCCATTTATTTATAAAATTCACTAAATAATTATATAGAATTAATGTACATAATTTTAGGAGAAAATTAATGCCAAATATAATTATGTTAATACGGGACATAAGAAGAAGAAGAACATAAATTAAATTAAAATAAAGCATTAATAATAAAATTTATTTAAAAACTGTAACTTATTAGAATGTTTACCGGTAAGTTAAAATTTTATCTATTAATATTTTCTCATTTGGATTATAATTATTATAAATACTAATAAATTCATATAATGAAATTTAGACTAAATATCAATCTCTTGTTTATTTTATCCGATAAATTAATTGTCATCCCGTAATTTCAAGTTTAGCTTATCGATTTTTTAGGGGTTATTTTCAATTTTATTTTTTCTTAATTTTTTAATTTTCATATTTCTTCAAACAAAAATAAAAATAAGTTTGATTGTTAACATTAGTTTGATTTATCTTTTATTATTTATAGTAATTAAATATTAAATAAAATTTAAAGATAAATTAATTTGACAAATTAATTAAGTAAATAATTTTAAATAAATAATTATGTTAGTAAAAATTTGTAAGATTTTACTTATAAAACAATATTTATTAATTAAGATGTTTTAATTATTATAGCTAATGTTATTATCTATAATTAAATAATTGTTTTCATAAATAACTATTTAAAAAATTATTACTATAAAATATATTTGATAAATCATTATAAATTAAAAATAATTTTATTTTTTTAGTCCCTAACGACACTAAGAGAGGGGTTAATGAAGTGTTAATAAATTTGAAACAAAATATTTGTTAACTTAGGATGTCAATGAACACTTTACAAAATATTTATTAACTGGTCCTTCCTTTTAACGTTTTCATCGAGTCTTCCTTATAAGCCTGAATTAACAGGACTTTAAATATTGGGAATCTTGAGAAGGGTAGATCTCCCAATACTTGTAATCAAGTCTACTATCTAATTTGGGACCTAACTACATAATGTTATAACTGTTTGACATTTCTCACTGTTTAAAAGAACCATTCTCTTACAAGTATATATGAACACTCTCTCTCTCTCTCTCTCTCTTTTTTACACAAACCACTCTAAAAATTGAAGCTAGATTTAAATGCCAATTTGATATCAAAATTACATAACAATCACACACACGTCACGAAAAAGAGTGAGAAAAGACGAGACGAGAGTTTTCATTTAATCCATAAACACACCTACAACACATAAGGCTCGTTATACTCTTTTATAGGGATCAAAATACATTAAAAAAAACCAAGAATTTTACTTATATAAGCAATTGGACCAAAATTTGATTCAATCATATCCTATGAATTGCTTTAGGAAGAAGTAAGCCCCTCTTTCTCTGACATCCACAAATGTATGTAGGGTATACAAAAATGGCAGACATGGTCTTTCTCTGACATCCACACATGTATGTAGGGTATACAAAAATGGCAGACATGCTACAACGTTCTGGTCCAACCCTCTTTCTCCACCAGTTTTGTGTAAAATTTCGGCTTCCATATCTATCCACTTCATGATGATTTTGGCTCTCATCAAATGAAGATGCTTCTTTGTCTCTTCCGCTTGCATTTCACTATCATTTAATAAAGTGAATGTATCTATCATCTTCCATATAAGGCTAGCTTGGTTTATTCATCGACATTAAGCATATACTTAAATTGTTCAAGCTTTTCTCTAATTGAATGGTACTAGATGCAATGGAGCTTGCTTATCTATGTCTAAGGATCGCTATAGCTGGTATCTCGGTTTTTCTTCTCCGCTCGTACTGTTTCAAAACGAGAGAAGGAATTGCTAGGACCAAAACAGCACCCGAACCATTTGGGGCATTGCCTGTAATAGGCCACCTTCCACTCTTAGCAGGTTCCACGCTTCTGCACAGAGCATTGGAAATTTTGGCAGACAAATACGGTCCAATCTTTACTCTGAGGTTCGGGATGCGACAAACTCTAGTAGTCAGCAGTTGGGAGATGGCTAAAGAAATCTTCACCATGAATGACATTGCCGTCTCAGCTCGTCCTTACATAGCAGCAGTTAAACACTTTAGCTACGACCTTGCCATGTTCGGTTTCGCAGCTTATGGTCCATATTGGCGTGAGACGAGGAAAATAGCCACTATGGAGTTGCTGTCTACGACGAAACTGGAGCAACTGAAGCATGTTAGAATCTGTGAAGTGGGAACATCGTTAAAGAAGTTGTACAAGGTTTGGACAGAGAAGAAGGATGTTTCGGGTCACTTGGCGTTGGAGTTGAAGAGGTGGTCTGGGGATGTGATTCTAAATCTGATTCTGAAGATGATGGTTGGTAAGAACTGTTGTGGCGGTGGCGCTAGTGCTTTGGGAATGTGTGGAGAGAAAGAGGAATGCAGGTTCAAGAAAGGTATAAGAGAAGTTGTGCACTATTGGGGAACGTTTGTGGTGGGTGACACTGTTCCTTTTCTTGGGTGGTTTGATGTGGGAGGCCATGAAAGGACCATGAAGAAGATAGCTAAAGAACTGGACGACACTTTCGGACAGTGGTTAGAGGAACGCAGGGGAAAAACGGTGTTGGACGAGGATAGAGGAGGACAAGACTTCATGGCTGCTATGCTCTCTGCTCTTGACGGTAAAAACATCGGAGGCCATGATGCTGATGCAATAACCAAAGCGACATGCTTGGTAAGTCAATCTTCATCTCAGGCTTTATATTTTAGCTCGAGACGAGAGAATAAAGTCTCGTATGGTAATAAAGGAAATTGATTAGTTAAAATCTGCAATCACTTAACAATTTATTACAAAGGACTTGCTGATTTGACCGCAGTCTCTCCGAGTTTTAGTCAGTTAATGTATTAGTCATATTCATTGTCGTGAAGAAGTCGAAAATATTATCTTTCCAGTGACAGGAGAAAACACGGAGGTTTCAAATTAGAGGCATGATCACACCTAAAACCCTTAAGTTGAAACTCTGTGGGACTAGTTTGATGTTAGTAATATAAATTACATAACTATGAGTAGATCCTGTTTCTGTTATTAAAGTTTTATTCCCCATATTTAGCAGTCCAATCAATCTTAATCAGTCGTTTTCCACGTTACCCCACATTACACTGTCCTTTTAACTCCTCCACTCACTACTCACTAGCTAGGAGATAAAAGCGTGTTTTGCTGTCTTTCTGCTTGGTCATAGGTGACGTTCACGTTTTGGTGCGACGCATAACTTACGGCCTGTTTGTTTAAATGAATATAATAATTAATTTTAGAAATAGAAAAAGTTAATAATAAAATAAAATAAGTCTTATTTTGTTTAATTTAATGTTAAAAAATTATATCTTTTTAAAAATATTTTTAAAAAATAATTAACAAAAAAATAAAAAATCCTTATCTTTATCCTCATCCTTATTATATTATTATTATTTTTAAATTCCTTATTGTTATTAATTTTTTATTTATTATTATTATTATTCAATTCTTTATTATTATTAATTTTGTTATTCTTATTCTTATTCTTATTCTTATTTATTTTATACTAACTATTATTCTTATTGTTATTAATTTTATTTATATTATGGAATGTGGGTTATATCGATTCAAAAATTGCGATTGTTCTATTTGTCTCCATCAGACAGAACAAAAAGGGGATTAGGGTTCTGATGTAGGATCTTGACGGCTTGCTGAGGGATCTGTGGTTAATCGCATCCAACATCATCGCATCGTCTTCGCTGTCCTCTATTACTCTCCCTTTCATCATCTTCTTCTTCTGTAGTGTCTATTGACGCTCACCGAGGTCCGGATTGCCGGGTTCAAGGTGGCCTTCTCTCTCTTCAACGGTTTATGGTGATTTCTTGGCACTCTAAGTGTTCGACTTCTTCAGCGTTTCGGCTGTGCAAGGTTGGTTCACAGGGACTAGTCGCACTCTCAGATCTGATGTTATGCTTAGTTTCTTAGCCACATTTTTCCAGCTCTAAGTGGCAGGCGGATTAATGGGGGCTTGAGTATGGATTAACACTATAGTCTCACTCTTTATTTCAAGTATGTCGTTTGTAAGCTCTTAGTGGCTTTGTCTTTTCCCGTCTTGTGGTTCTTTGTGATTGTTCTTTGGTATGGATCAACAGCTTGCGAATTTGTCTTTGGTTGATGATGAGGAGGACGAGTGGCAGCTTGGTGAGGTTGCGGGGGTGGGGGCAGTAGGCTATGATTTGTGCCTAGTCGGACATTTTCTCACAGCTAGTCAGATTAATTTTCAGGCTATGCGGAATGCTTTGGCAGACCTTTGGCATCCAACGGGAGGGGTGAATATAACTGAGGTTAGGGGGAAGCGATTCCTTTTCCGTTTCTTTTATATAGAGGATGTAGACCGGGTTATGGATGGCATACCATGGACCTTCAATAGACATCTGCTTATTCTTCATAGACTTCAGGAGGGGGATGACCCAGCCAATGTATCATTGGAACTGTCAGAGTTTTGAGTGCAAGTGCATCAGTTACCGGCTGGTTTTGTATCTGAGCAGATTGTGACGCAATTCGGTAACTTTATTGGCAGTTTTGTCCAATATGATGCTAAGGCTGTACAGATGGGTAATGTTGATTATATGCGGATCCGGGTGACCATGGATGTTAGGCAGCCGTTGAAAAGAAGGAAGAAAATCGTGGATCCAAGGGGTACTGTTTTTTATGCTACGTTCAACTATGAGAGGATTCCAATTTTTTGCTTTCTCTGTGGTAGGCTCAGCCATAACGATAGTTTTTGCATTGTTCGGATTGAGCGTCGAGGCCAGGAGCTTCAGCTAGCATGGGATGCTTCCTTATGGGCGGGGATTCGCCGGCGAGAGCAGGAGGTGAGTGCATGGTTGAGGGAAGGGAATGGTGACATTTTAGGCAGCACTTCGGCTGGGGTTGGACAGATTGGGCAGGATGGCAGTATGGCCGGTTCTGCTGGTGTTGGAGGGCCTAAGCAAAGTGGGAGTGGTGTACTGTACTTAGACGCGGATGCTGGGGAGGGCCCTGCGGCGTTGGATCATGAGATGGGCTTACATGAGGAAACACTCCCCATTCAGCAAGATGAAGGGAAGAAACGGCCCAGGACGCAAACACCTGACTCGTCAGTTTCTTCACAAGTAGATTCTGGTGCGACTTCAATGAGCAGAGGATTGGCGGGAGCTGCAGGGCAGCCCTGCCGCGCACCATGAAAATCCTTAGCTGGAACTGCCGAGGGCTTGGCAACCCTCGAGCAGTTGGTGTCCTACGGGACTTGTGCCGGGCTTACACTCCTGATATTGTGTTCTTGATGGAGACTTTGGTGCATGGGGTGTGGCTTGATACAGTGAAGCGAAGGGTGGGTCTTGATGCTTGTTTTCCGGTGGATGTTCTAGGGTGAAGTGGTGGCCTTTCTCTGATGTGGAAGAATAGTGTTAATTTGGAAGTCCGCGAGTACTCTCAAAATTTCATTGATGCCATTGTCCATGACGCTGACAGAGGGGATTGGTGTTTGACGGGGTACTTTGGCTATCCTGAGAGAGCGCGGAGGCGGAGGTCGTGGAACTTGTTGCGGTCTTTATGGCAGCGGTGTGACTATCCCTGGATTGTGTTGGGCGACTTTAATGATTTATTGTCAGCGGAGGAGAAGGAGGGTGGCACTGACCACCCCCAATCTTTGTTCAATGGTTTTCGTGGGGCTCTTGAGGATTGTGTGCTGCATGATTTGGGATGTGTGGGATATATGTTTACATAGGAGAGGGGGAGGAATACAGATGGTTGGATGAGGGAGAGGTTGGATAGAGCTGTTGCCTCGTTGGCTTGGTCTGCTTTGTTTCCTAACGGGGTGGTGTCGACGTTAGCCACCCCGATTTCGGATCATGAGCCGATTTTAGTTGATTGTTTGGATGTGCAATTGGCGGCTAGACGGTGGAAGTTTAGATTTAATAATATGTGGCTGAGAGACCAGGGTTTGCCTGGGGTGGTTGAACGCAGTTGGCAGAGTGGTGTTGGGCATGACATTCTTGATAAAAGGGCAGCTTGTTGTTTGGCTCTTGCAAGGTGGGGTCGGGAGCGAAATTGTGAACTGGTCTCACGTAAAAAAGAGCTTACTCATCAACTTCACAATTATCGCGGTACTACGGATGGCGCGGGCTGTGACTTATATGCTCAGGCCAAACTTGAACTTAGCAGGATTATGGAACAGGAGGAAATCCATTGGCGACAGCGAGCAAATTTTTTTTGGTTAGAACATGGCGATCGGAATTCTCGATTCTTTCACGCGATGGCTAGTGAGAGGAAACAGCGGAATTGTATATCGGGGTTGCAGAATGACATGGGAGAATGGGTTCGAGATGAGGCCGGTATGGGGACGATGGTGGTTGATTATTTCACATATGTATTTGGGGAGAGTGTGACGTCGGGTGAGGCTTAAGGGGAAGTGGTAGGTTTACTTCCACGAAAGGTGGGGGAGGTGGAGAATGAGAAGCTAACAGGGCCTTTTAGCATGAAGGAGTTCAAATAGGCAGTATCCCAGATGCATCCGAATAAATCTCCAGGCCCAGATGGGCTTAATGCTGCTTTTTATCAGAAATTTTGGCATGTCATGGGGCGCGATGTGTTCGACAGCTGCACGGCATGGCTTGAGCACGGTACTTTTCCAGACACACTTACTGATACTCATATTGTGTTACTTCCGAAGGTTTCATCTCCTGCAACTCTGAAGGATTATCGTCCTATCTCTCTGTGTAATGTGCTTTACAAGATTGTCTCCAAAGTTCTTGCTAATAGGTTAAAGAGCATCTTACCTGATATTGTATCAGCACAGCAATCAGCTTTTGTTCCGGGGAGACTGATTACGAATAATGTGCTTATTGCCTTTGAGTTAATGCATGGTTTGTAACTAGGGGTAAAACCGGGTGGGCAGCTCTTAAAATTGATATCAGTAAGGCATATGATCGAGTTTGTTGGAGGCTATACTGGGCAGGTTGGGCTTTTCTGATACCTGGGTAAAATGGATGATGATGTGTACAACAGGAGTGACTTATAAGGTTCTATTCAATGGCACGGAGGTGGGCCCTATTGTGAGTCGGAGGGGTCTTAGACAGGGAGACCCATTGTCACCATATTTGTTTATCTTGTGTGCCGAGGGATTAACAGCTTTATTTCAACAGGCAGAGGCGAGGGGATGGATTCATGGGTGTCAAGCGAGTCGAGGAGGTCCTCGGGTTACCCATTTGCTATTTGCGGATGATTCCTTATTCTTCTTTAAGGCGGGGACGCAAGAATGTGCCCAAGTAAAATTGATTCTTCAAAAGTATGAGCTGGCATCGGGTCAATCGGTGAACTTCCAAAAGTCTGGGCTCCTGTGTAGTCCGAATGTCCCTAATAGTTTGAAGTCTCACATGTCCTCCATCTTGGGTGTCTTCTCGGATATGGAGAATGGGAAGTATCTCGGGCTGCCTTCATTAGTGGGTAAGAGTAAAAAGGCTATCTTTAACTACTTAAAGGATAGATTGTGGAGGAAAGTGAATAGATGGAATCACCGCTTGTTGTCGAGGGCCGGGAAGGAGGTCATGCTTAAATCTGTGGCACAAGCCATCCCATCCTATTGTATGAGTGTCTTTCTGCTACCTATGTCCACTTGTGACGAGATTCAGCAGATGATGAACTCCTTTTGGTGGGGGCAGAAGTCGGATGGGCGGAGGAATATTCATTGGCTCTCATGGGAGCGCCTGTGTGTTAGGAAGGAATCAGGTGGCCTAGGCTTTCGAGAACTACACTGTTTTAATCTTGCCCTTCTTGGAATGCAGGTATGGCAACTTCTTCGTCATACTGATACTCTTCTGTATCGGATTTACAAAGCCAAATATTTTCCGGGGGGGAATGTTTTTTCAGCTAGATTGGGGTCCAATCCCAGCTTTACTTGGAGAGGTATTTTCCGAGCGTGCGAGGTGGTAAAGCATGGTTTTCGATGGTCTGTTGGGAATGGGAGAGATATTCGGGTACTAGATGATCCTTGGCTTCCTAGGGAGAATGGGGACTTCTGTGTGGTAGGGGATGTTGCCACATTGGGTACCATGATGGTAAAGGACTTGTTTCATCCGAATGGGAGGGGCTGGAATCTAGATCTGCTGCAGGAGTTATTCACAACCGAGGATATTCGAACCATCCTGACCATTCCGGTGGGGAGGAGACACCATGATGATTGTCGCATTTGGCATTATTCCCGTGATGGTTGTTATACAGCAAAATCGGGCTATCGGTTGTGTCTGAATTACGGGGGAAGGGTGCATGGGAGAGTCGACAGGGATTTTTGGGGGACATTATGGAAACTATCTATGCCTCCTAAGCTTAAAAATTTTATGTGGAGAGCTTTGCGAGGCATTTTACCCACGTGCTGCAAGCTCATACAGCGACATATGAACATTTGTGTTGCCTATGTCCATTGCGGGGAAGCGGAGGATGTTGACCATGCTCTTGTTTTTTGTTCGGGGGCCCGGTCTGTGTGGGCTCGTTGGGGAGGAGGTAGTGTTGTGCGAGAGGGGGTGGGTTTCAACCAGTGGTTTGCGGAAGTGTGTGAGCGGGAGTCGACGGTACGGGTGATTCAATGGTGCTCATTAGCTTCAATCCTATGGCAGGCACGTAACGATCGGATTTGGGAGGCCAAAAGGTACTCTTCTCTTACTCTGTATCGCATGGCTTTAGGCTATATTCATGATTGGCAACAAGCCACTATGAACAGTTCCCGCCCTGTGGAGGCGAGTGGGGTAGTTGAGGGGCTGCGTGATGAGGCCCAACTTGATTGGTTGTGCTTTGTTGATGGTGCCATATTTATGGAGCGATGTCTATATGGCTATGGGGTTGTATGCCAAGATGGGGAAGGAAACTTCGTGAGAGCAGTATCGGGTCATTTTGTAGGGCGTTGTAGTGCAGATGTGGTTGAAGCTGTGGCACTGCGCGAAGCATTAACTTGGGTCTTACCTCTTTGTCAGGGTAGAGGGACTTTTCACTCCGATGCCCAAAATATAGTCTCTGCTATGAATAGTTCTCATGATTCTTGGACTGAATTTGGTAGAGTCATTTTGGAATGTAAGCAATTATTACAAGCCAGACCTCATATAAAGGTCTGTTGGGTTCGTAGGCAA
>JAOTAX010000002.1:1910229-1920254 GCA_025629825.1 Erythroxylum guanchezii
ACAAATTTGGTGTCGATGGAAAGATAAAAGGAAGCTCTACAACTTCCATGAAGAACTCAAAAATCAATTTCATCTCTAAAAGGGTCAAAAACCTCGTTAAAGTTACTGCCCTATTAAACTCCAAACTTTCACATTTCATAACTTCCAATTCCCACATCCAAAAATTGCATACTTTATAGCGTTGGAAAGATTGACAGACAAGCTACAACTTTCATATAGACCACTTACTCCAATTCAGACTAAATCCGTACGACGAGTGGCCTCAAAGCCGAATACACGCAAATGTACACTTAAAGACATTTTTACACAACAAACTTTGACTGATCATAATTTTTACTCTAGATATCGAAAAATATCAAACTTTATAGCGACAGAAAGCTCTTAATATAAGCTACAAGTTTCATGAAGATCATTTTCTCCAATTTGGCCTAAATCAAATAGTCAACTTTCTACTCCAAAAAGTCAAACTTTCTTATTTCTTCAATTTTCACACTCTTTCTTTTTATTTCTTGATTTTTAACTCCATTAAAACAATTTATTCACTAACAATTTCATTTAAACTTCAAATGCCATTTTAGTCCATACCTTAACATAAACCTCAATAACAAAAGCATTTTTCGCCTATCTTAATCTCATCTAACTATTCACATTCAAAATTTTCTTTCTATTTATTCATTCTAATTTCCTCATTTTCATGTCACTTGACACTTCAAAATTTCAAGGAAAATTCGGGGGCCAACATTTTTATTCATTTAATATTAAGAAAAAATATCACCCAATGAATGTTTGTTAGTGGACTGAATTTTATATCAATGATCCATATTAGTGTGATAACGTCGGTGACTTGAAACCAAGGTTTGTTTACTAAATTTCCAGAATTGATTATTTTTGTTAATTTTCGATTTTTGTCATTGTTAAATTCTCAAATTTCTGTGAATTAAAACCCCCTACTTTGTTTTAGTTTTGAACTTGTATAATCTATAGTTGGTATTAATTTGGTTGCAAGCAACAGCAAGGCCGTTAGCGAAGTGAAAAAAAAGAGTCTCAATAAATTGGCAATATACAAACATGTAAACTTTAAAAGGATACTTTATTATTAAAATTTAATATTCATACATAAGTGACCCAATTTATAGGTCTACATACTCAACACAATATTAAATAATCATAACATCAACTAATAATATCTTGCAAATATTATTTTGTCAAGCAACTAGATAAAGGTCTAAATTATTAAATCAAATATTTTTAGTAACTTTTGAATTTAATTAACATTAGCGATTCTTTAATAAAAATTTTCTTTTGTAGGAATTAACATAATGGTAAATGTAGTAATCTAATGCTACCAACCTATTTATAAAAAACTAATCAAACACATCCAACTATTTACGATCTTATTTAATTAACAAATAATTTTTATTTAATTATCACAACATTTTTAATAGAATTATACAAATTTTTATAATAAATGAAATCGTTATGTTATCTTTGAATTGAGTAACTTAAATTATTTGATTTAATCATATTATAACTAAACTTATGTGAACCTTTACAAGAACGCAAATTCAATAATTATTACAAGTGGCAAAGAATAATGAAAATTACAATTACAAAAATTAAATTATTTATTAATGTTTAATTATATTTTTATAAATAATAAGTAATTTAAAAATAAAAAAGGAGAAAAAACACAATATCATTTAATATTATGTTTTGATTTAAAATGCTAATATAATGTCCACGTTAATGACAAATTACAAATTAATTATAATATGTTCAAATATTTAATAAGCTAAAAAAAATAAAATAAAAACTTTGCCTTTAAATTATCACTCAGGACTCAGAAGACATAACCGTGAAATATTTTTACCACCAATTTTTGAGTTGAAATATCTTAGATTCATATGTTAGTGAAATTAAAAAATTTAGAGTGTAAGAAATACACTCAAATGCTTCAAAGGTATTTATAAGTATAATAAGTTAAAGTTGTATAGCTAAAAAAAAATTATTTAGTTTCTAAGATTAAAAGTTAATGCTAACTTTCTCGGTACTGTAGCTAATAAAGGAAGTTATTTATTAGTTAACATTAACTTTTTCTTCTTTGAAAACCGAGGATTGACTACCCTTCTAAATAATAAATGTTGCTGAAATGCATTAAAGATGGGCCCCTAATGAGAGTGAGTCCTGGGCAGGTGCCCTGCCTGCCCTTGCCCAGGGCCAGCACTGGGTTTGAATGCTTTGAAAACGTTAGAGTTGAAGTTAAACACTCTGAGACGTTAAAGTTCAATCTATATTACGATGAAAACCTTGAAATTAAAATTTCACTTATTTTTTATAAATTAATTACAAAAACACTTTGGTGTCCAATCAAATTGTATACAAAATGCAAGTTCAATTATTGAAGTTAAATTCTAATCCTGCATAAATATAATATAAGATACAAGATCTTAAAATTAAATAATTTTCACAATAAAATCATCTACCATATAAAATATACTTGGAAAGAGGAATATAAAAAAGATACATTAAATAGTTTTGGGTCAGTTTTTTCAAATGGAAAGGACCTAAAAATGGAAAACATGTACATCCAAAACATGAAGATGAGATAAGTTAGGTTTATTGAGAAAGAGCAGCTCATGAGGTGATTTATAGTGGAGAATCGGGGTAGGAAAAAGATTGATAAGATAAATAGTAGTGAAAAAGACATCATACCAAAATGATTTAGGAAGAGAGACATGGATAAGGAGACTAAGTCCAACATCAGTAATGTGACGAATTTTCCACTTAGTAAGGCCACTTTGTTGTAGAGTACTAGGATAAGATATGTGATATGTAATGTCGTGAGAAGAAAGAAAGCGAGAAAAGGCATATTTGATGGGATTAAGAGGTCTATCGCATTGAAACGTTTTAATAATGGTGGAAAAAAGATTTTCAACTGTTGATTTAAAAGTTTGAAAATGAGAGAGAGCTTGAGATTTTAGAGTTAAGAGAAATATTTATGTATAGCGACTGAAATAATCAATAAAGATAATAAAATAACGAAAGCTAGCAATAGAGAGAGAAGGGGAGGGTTTCCAAATATCACAATAGATATGTTGTAAAGGACTACTGGAGACACAAAAAGTCAATTGAAAAGGAAGTCTAGTACTTTTCCCTTTAAGACAAGAAATACAATTATTTTTTTACATTGGATGGTAAAGAAAAAAAGTTGTGACAACCTATAAAGTATTATTAAAAAGAGATGACCAAAGCATTGATGCCGTAGGATGGGTATAGCAGGAGTGAACGTGAAGGTGACATGATTTTTGAATTATAGAGGAATCTTCATAAGATAGAGATTATGGTGGATGGAATTGACGATGAGTGGTGTTTTGCTGGTGAGATCTTTCACAATATATCCAAATGGGTTAAACTTAACGAGACATGAATTATCTTTGACAAACTTGCCAACTAAGGGAAAAATTAGTAGTAAGTTGAGGAACAACTAAAACATTAGTAAGATGAAGTGGATGGAGTGAAGAAGGAAGAGTGAAATTAGCAATAAAAGAAATAGAAAGCTTTTGATTGTTGCCAGCAATCATTTGATTTAAACCATCGTACAATATTTAAAATTCCATAAGTTAAGGATTGGGTGTCATATGATTGGTAGCACTAGTGTTAGGTAGCCATTCGAAGAGAGTGCTTGAAGAGAATTCATAATTTTTGGGAAGATTTTAATTGTTTTAGGTAGTAAAGGTTGTAGGAAAATTTTGGTAATCAATTGAGGTCTAAGAGATGGCTTTGAGATTTAGAGTTACAAAAAAGATAGTGAGTTACAATATGGCTCTATTTCTAGCAAATTTGGAATTAAGATTATGTTTTATTATTATAATTGGAGCGAAAAAAGGTGAATCGTTTTTGGGACTCCATGTTAAGATATAAATAGTTACATATTAGTTATTTAATTTGTTGCCAGCTGTCATAAGCACATTTTGTGTTCTGTTTATATATAAATATTGTTTTGTATCTTCTGGAATAAGATGAGTGAAGGATTCATTCCTCTATAACCTTCTTCTATCTTCTTCTTTCTTCTATAATTCTACATGGCATCAGAGCTAAGAACAAGCTTGTTCATGGTGATCCATTGTTAATTGATCTAATCTCGGTTTAATTGCTGGTTCTCTTTCTCTTCTTCATTGATTATCCTGTGGAAGATTCACATTGAAAGGTTTTAATAGTGGGAGAAAAAAGATTTTCAACTGCTGATTTAAAAGTTTGAAAGTGAGAGAGAGCATGAGATTTCAGAGTTAAGAAAAATATCCATTTTTAGTGACTGAAATCATTAACAAAGATAATAAAATAATGAAAGCCAAAAATAGAGAGAAAGGGGGAAGGTCCTTAAATATTACAATAAATAAGTTGTAAAGGAGTAGTGGAGGCACAAGAAGTCAACTGAAATGGAAGTCTGGTACTTTTTCCTTTAAGACAAGAGATACATTTATTTTTTAAATTGGATGGTAAAGAAAAAAGATGTGACAAACTAAAAAGTGTTGCTGAACAGGGATGACCAAAGCGTTGATGCCAAAGGTTGGGTGGAGCAGGAGTGACAATGAAGTTGGCGTGATTTCTAAAATGCAGAGGAATCTTCATAGGATAGAGATTATTATGGATGGAACCAACGATGAGTGGTGTCTTGGTGGTAAGATCCTTTACAACATGAGCAAATAGGTTAAACTCATTGAGACATGAATTGTCCTTGACAAAATTTTCAACCAAGAGCAGATTAGTAGTATGTTGAGGAAAAACTAAAACATTAGTAAAATGAAGTGGATGGAGTGGAGTATAAAGAGTAAAATTACCAGTAAAAGAAATAGGAAGCATGTGATTGGTGTTAACAATCACTTGAATTAGACCATTGTACGGTGTTTCAAATTCTATAAGTTGAGGATTGGGTGTTATGAAATTGGTACTACTAGTGTCAGATAGAAATTTGGTGAGAGTGCTCAAAGAGAATTTGGAATTTTTAGAAGGATTTTGAATGTTTAGGGTAGTAAAGGCTATAGGAAGAGTTTTGTAATCGGTTGAAAGTCTGAAAGGATGGTTTTGAGATTCAGAGTACCGAAAATGACAGTGGGCTACAATATGTCCCTATTTAAAACAAATTTGGCATTGAGATGATGGTTTATTATTGTAATTGGAGCAGGGAAAGGAGAATCATTTTTGGATTTGGGCCTAAGAAAAGTAATGTGCTGAGTAAGGAATCCGGTTGGTGGATGGGTTAAGGAAAAACAACAGTCCATTTGAGGAAATTGGCCCAAAAAAGGATGTTATCTTATTTGGGCTATTAGTAGAGTCCATCAACCCATTGGAGGAAAAGCCCAAGCTAAGAAAATTAGGGTTATTTGAGTGCCAAAAGGATTAGCCTCTTCGACCATTGTTGCTATCATGCTCTCTAGTGGTATGGTGGCCGGTGTAAGAAAAGGTCAACATTACAGTAGCTATAGCAGAGGGGTTATGTTTATGGTAGGACTAACGATGTTGCTCATGGATGAGTAGCTTCGCTCATAGTTCATCGAAGGAGATAAGTGTTTTGTAATGCTCTATAGTAGTGATAAACGATTTTATTTGAAGGGCAAGCCATTGAGGGTGAAAAGCATAAGATCGTTGTTATAAATGGTGCCTCTAATGGCGACCTGCTCCTTAGTAGTGTGAGAGATGGTGGAGAGGTAGTCAGTGATCAATATGGATCGTTTCTTTAAGGTATGGATTTTTCACCTTAAACATGGTTCTATAAGTATTTTTAATTAAAAAATTAGGTCTGGTTGAGTTAAGCTTGGGCTCGATCAAAGCTACCTCAGGCACATCAGGATCGAGCTTGCCATCCCTGGTTGGATTGTTGTAAGAAATGTCTTTTCAATCCAACTCAAATATCATGTGTTATGTGGTGAGCAAATGCAAGTTGGGCAGTGGACGTGAAGAGGGAAGCTGTAAGGAAGCAATAAACTAGTTGGTCAACTTTTTGCCATTTAACAAATTTTGGAGATAGGATCATTATCCAATATAACTATTTTGGGAGCTATTCCATCAACTTAACCAAGGAGATCAGTTATGGTAAAGATTGCTTAAATTTGATTTCACCAAATAAGATAGTTTGATGCATCTAATTGTGTAATTAAGAAATTGATAATGTGGTTGAAAGGTAATGTGTTATGTTTTGTCATTGCGTGTGCAACTTGTTGCTGGTCATCAGATGTCTTTAGTTTAGGGTTAAGTATGTGAGGTAAGTATGTTGTAACAAAAAATTAGCTTATAGACTCTAATATCATAAATGAATGTATAAATCGTGAATTCTTTTCATTGCTTTGTTGTAATGAGTAAAGATGTAGTTTATTAATCCTTTTATACAGAATTAAAGAGGACATCTACAACTATAACAACTATAGAGACATTAAATTACTTAGTCACACCATCAAGTTATGAGAGAAGGTGATTGACATGAGAGTGAAAAAGGAAGCTTCTATCTCAAAAAAATTAATTTGACTTTATGCTAGGAAAGCCCACGACAAAAACTTTACATCTCATTAAAAGAGTAATGGAATATTATAGGGGAATACAACATAACATACACATGATTTTTATTGACTAGAGAAGGCGTATGATAGGTTATTTAGGGAAACCATATAGAGGTGTTTAGAAGCTAAGGGAGTTCCTATAACTTGTATACGAGTTATTAGGGAAATGTACGAACTTGTAAAATCTAGAGTAAGGATGATAGGAGGTGATACAGAGCATTTTTCTATTGATATTGGGCTACACCAAATCTCCTCTTTAAGTCCCTTATTGTTTGCAATAGTCATGCATTAGCTCGCAAAGAATATCCAAGGGGATGTGCCTTGGTGTATGTTTTTTACTGATGATATTGTTTTAGTAGATGAGACGAAAAAGGGTGTCAATGTCAAGCTTGAACTTTAGAGAGATGCGTCAGGGTTAAAGGGCTTTAAAGTGAATAAGACTAAGACTGAGTACGTAGAATGTAACTTTTCAGGACATAGGGTGGATACCAATATGGAGATAAAAATTGGTTCAAATTTTATATCATAAAAGGAGTGTTTTAAGTATCTAGGATCTATCATCTAGAGCAATGGAGAGATTGATGGGGACATAATCCACCGTATTAAATCAGGGTAGCTTAAACGTAGAAGCACATCAGGAGCTTTATGTGATAAGAAGATATCACTCAAGTTTAAAGGTAAATTATATCGTTTAGCAATTAGATCGACCATGCTCTATGTGATGGAGTTCTATCAAATCAAATAGGTGCATAATCATAAACTAATAGTAGCAGAGATAAGGATGCTTCGTTGGTTGTGCAACTTTACTATAAGAGATAAGGTTAGGAATGCAGTGGTGAAGGACCAGTTAAAGGTGGCTATTATTGAAAAATTAAGAGAGACAAGACTTAAGTGATTTGAACATGTTAAGAGGAGACACCTAAATGCTCCAGTGAGAAGATACGAGAAGATTGTATTTCGAGGTTGTTAGAGGAGAAAAAGAAGGCCTAAAAAAAATTGGGGGAGGTGAACGAAAATGATATAGCTATGGCAAAATTTACCGAGGTGTGAGATCCCATATCGGTTGGAGAGGATAACAAAGTACACCTTATAAGGGTACGGATACCTCTTCCCCATAGATGTGTTTTCCTAAATGCAGAAAGAACAAAATCATGAGGGCCTTAGCCTGATAGGTAACCCAAAGTGGACAATATTTTTGAGCGGGTGATCTGGGCTGTTACACGAGGACATAACCCTGTAATAGAAAACTTTGACGTACTAAGATATAGATAAAGGATCTCTCTTAAAAAGATCCCTATCGTTTTCAAAGGTAGGAGATGTGCAGGATGGCTGGCCATTTGACCAGCTATCTTTGACCTTTATTTCATCTTTTTTCGGTGCCTACCATTTTTGACAATTCCCCTACTTTAAGATTTGATTGAGAGTCAATCAGATCTTCACACTATTTTTTCTACCTTGCCGCTTCATGTTGCTTACGTCTTTGTCAGGCTACACGAGGATCGACACCACTAAAACTTGTCACCATTGATTGCTTTTGTCATAAAATCTTCCAGGTTATCCATTGTATGAATTTTCTACATGTCCACCATTCTTTCTTCCACTTTCTCACGAACGAAGTGATATTGAACTCGAATGTGTTTTGTCTTTGAATAAAATGCTGGATTCCTTACAAGATGCAAATCACTTTGGTTATCACAAAACAAAATAAAGTTCTTTTGTTTGCATTCAAGTTCTTCCAACATCAACTTCAACCACACTGCTTCTTTACTAGCTTGTATAGCTGCTATATATTTTGCTTCTGTTATTGACGTAGCTAACACTGATTGCATTTTTGAAACCCAGCTCACAGCTCCTTTAGCTAGTGTAAAAACATATCTTGTAGTAGAATTACTTTTATCAAGATCACCTTCATAATCAGCATCAACACATCTTTTGACAGTAAAATCTGATCCTCCATAACATAATGCAACATCTGAGGTTCCCTTGATATATCTGAGAATCCTCTTAACAGTATTCCATTGCTCTCGACCAAGATTCGTCATGCATCGACTAACTACTCCCATTATATGTGCAATGTTTGGTCTTGTACAAATTATAGTGAACATTAAGCTTCCCATTGCTGATGCATACAATACTCGAGACATCTCCATCCTCTCTTCTTCATTGCTAGGACTCATACTTGAGGATAACTTGAAATTAACAGGAAGAGGGGTATCAATTGACTTACAATATTGCATGTTGAATTGCCGCAAGATCTTCTTCAAATAATTCTTCTGAGAAAGCCAAATCTTCCTTTTATTTCTGTCTCATTGAATTTGCATCCCTAAATTTTTTTTTGCTAGTCCCAAGTCCTTCATTTCAAATCCCCTAGCAAACTGTACCTTTAATTCTTTGATACGATCATTGTTGGAGCCTGCAACCAACATGTCATCCACGTGTAATAGTAAAACTATAAAATTATCTTTCTCAAACCTCTCGAAATATGCACAAGGGGACTGCATTCAGTCTGCTGTATCCAAAGGCTTATGATGAGGTAATCAAATCTCTTATATCGACACCTCAACACCTGCTTTAAACTATATAGAGATTTGTTCAACCTGCAAACCAATTTCTCTTTCTCTTTTTCTTCAAAACCTTCTGGCTAGAGCATATAAATTTCTTCTTCAAGATCTCCATGAAGAAATGTAGTTTTCACATCTAATTGCTCAGGATGCAAGTCAAATGTAGCACACATCGCTAGGACTACTCGAACTGTGGTGAGTTGAACAACAAGAGAAAATATTTCATTGAAGTCAATGCCTTCCTTTTGAGCATATTCTTTTACCACCAATGTAGCACGATATCGCTCCACTTGATCGTCACCACTCTACTTGATCTTGTAAACCCATTTATTGCCAATAGGCTTTCTTCCTTGTGGTAGTGATACCAACTCTTATGTCTTATTCTTATGCAGAGCTTCAACTTCTTCCTGCGTTGTTGCCATCCACTAAGATGCATCTGAACTATTCATTGCTTCTTGAAGAGTTGATGGCTCTTCATCCTCAGTTAAAAGACAGTATGCAATATTGCTCTCCATAATATAATCTGAGTGCCAGCTCGGTGCTCTTCTTATGCGAGTTGATCTACTAGTATTTGAAACATCAGATTCGATTGGTTCTTGCTCCTCGTGCTCTGGTGCAGCTTCAGAAGAATCATTTTGATTAAATTCTCTTTCCACCTATACTTTGTAAAATTTGAAAGTTGGAAACAAATTTACCTTCCTCTTGATAGGAAACACCCAACATCTCCATCAATGAATGATACAAAAAAAATTGCTCCTCCTAGGGACGTAATTGGTGCTTGCCATATATGTAACATCTCATCACCGATGGGAAGGGTGAATTGGTCATTTGGGACAGGTTAGGAATGTTTAAACTTATCTCGGCATGATCATGCATAATAAAGCCTCTATATATATATGAATGGCAATTTTTG
>JAOTAX010000002.1:1930289-1963938 GCA_025629825.1 Erythroxylum guanchezii
GTACCCTGAAATTGCAGAGTACCCATCAAAACACAAAATATTGGAATAAAGTATATTGAGATAGACTAACACAAAATATTGAAAGAGACTAAAATAAAACTAAAGTACTTAGTACAGTGTACCACTGGAAAAGCAAAATTAAGGTCTATGTACAATGCAAAATGTTTATGTGTGACGACATAGGGAAATCCTAAAGCACTAGGCATCAATGCTCGGGTGGCGGTGGTGGTTGGTGTGCCTTTATAAAAGCTGTCAGCATTACTTCCATGCGCTGCTGTGAAGCTGTGAGCTCGGCCATTTCGGATTGAAGATCACGGATGTTCGCTTGCATCTGACGCCAATCAGGGGCATCGGCGGAAGGTAGAGGCGCTCTTGGTCGTTGTGCAGCAAGAGTATCAGCGTGGCGCCTTGACCGACGCAGATTTACCCATCCATGCGGGGCATTGTCGTCAAACTCAAACTCCCGCATTTTATCAGCAGTAATGACATCCCCCTCATTAGTAAGAGCTACCATTTCATCCCGTTTAATGACCTAAAGCTTATGGAACAATTGACTCAGTAAAACTGGGAAGACGAATGCCTTGGTGTCTGCCCTATGGTGGACCACTTGCCACATCGATGTCATCATTAATTTGGCCGCAACAATGCCCTGAAATTGGTCGTCATAGAAGAACATTTTATCCAAAATGAATAAATCTTCAGTTCGGAGATACCCCGAATCACTAGCCTTGGGCATTACATTATGAGCTAGCACATAGGCGATCAACCTTGGGGCTACATCCAGGTGCTTTCAATGCACAAAATAGCGTTGATTCGTCCGACACCGTACAGCTCAAACCCCAAGCCGATCCATAGCTGCCTCCTTAGTCCAAGCCTCATCGCAAGAGCAACGGGTCCTCTTGTCAAAAGATGGGACATTACCTCCCATAGGTAGATCTAGGTGGGTGCAGATTAGCTCCTCAGTGATCACCACCTCTTCTCTATTGACTCGCGAGGTGAACACTGGTAGTTGTTTTCCAGTCATCGCACTCAGGTTGGCATAGAATTGCTTGACTGTCTCGGGGTAGTAAGTACCCTTGAGGGTCAATAGCTTGCCCCAATGGAATTTATCCAAATTTGCCTGTATCCAATGCTTCTCGTCAATCAGGTCTGCCACTGACACCTCAATTACAATCTTGTTATTTTTCTTCTTATGGTACCAAGCCTCACATTGCTTATTGATGAATACTGGCGATTCGGGGATTGGTTCATCCTGAACCAAAATTTTCCCTCCCACTGACCAAGAGGATTGCCCAGCTTTCTTCCTCGCAGTTTGTTTAAATCATGACATGGTCAAATTTTCCAAACTCAATTTCAGCAAGCCATACTCAAAAGTCAGTTCAATCACAACCTACACACTCCAGTCCCAACCAATCGGCAATATCAAATCCAATCAACCCTAAAAGTTAATGTACTCGCAATCTCCTTCCAATTGAATAACACCAGCAACAATTCACTTCAATGTCCACTACCCATGCAATTCGAATCATCAATTATTGGGCCAAATCACCATTCACAAGCACTGCAAGCTCTTGTAATTCCAAAATCAAAACTCAAGCCACAATAGAATCGGTAACCCTAACCTCAACAGAGCACATTACCTAACCCAAAATTCATGCAAACTGGCTTCAAGATGATGCATGGACGACTCACCCTTAACTCTTGCAATGTAGAACTTGAAGAAATGCCTCCCTCCACGCTTTTCTGACAGCTCTTTGTCACAGTCGCCCTTGCCACTAGGTGGACCGACAATCCTGTAGATGAAGGAAGTGGGGGGTTGGGGGTGAAGGGGAAAGAGTTGGGAATGAAAAAATTGGGTGAAGGGTGTAGGTTAGAATGGTTATGGTGGTCGGAGGTAGGAGAAATAGAGAGAGAGAGTTGACAACGCCAAGAGAGAGAGAGAGAGAGGGAGGAAGAGTGTGGGAAAGAAAGAAGAAGGGTTTAAATTAAATTTAAACGATGTTCGTTAAACAGACATGTGTGTCCGTTTAACGAACCTTTACGGGTCAAATTTTGCATCTGGAGGTTCTGTGTCCGCTTTACGGGTCAAATTGTGTTCTGAAGGTAGCCAATGTCCGTTAAACGGACATATGTGACTTTTTTCAAATTTTGCCCTCCTTGCCATTGTTCCTTCTAGCCTTTGTACACCTTCCTCAGGCTACATACATGATGTGTACGTGCCAAACTTGGAAGAATATCACATACAATGGACAGAAATTGTCACTTACCTTTTTCTATGGTTAAAATGAAGCTCACCTTTAAGTTTGGAATGTTGTGCCCCCCACCATTTCTCATGCTGCTAGAGATGTCCCTGAAATGCCTCGCAAAATGCATCCCTTAACACACAATGAATTAAGCACAACGAATTGATGAGAACAACAAGTTAAAAAAAAATTTAACATAACAACAAAACAAAAGGTAGTAACACATGAGTTAGAGATATTGGGTTGCCTCCCAACAAGCGCTAAATTTAATGTCCTTAGCTAGACTCGGCCACTCGGTTATCAACCTTGAAACGTGACAGTGAAAATGCATCCCATCATTTCTCCCTCAAAATAATGCTTAAGTCTTTGCCCATTAACCACAAAGGGCTCTTGATCATCCCGCCTAATTTCCACTACTCCATGTGGACATGTCCTTGTGATTATGAACGATCTTGACCATCTTGATCGCAATTTTCCCAGAAATAATTTCAGGCGAGTGTTGAATGGAAAAGCCTTCTGGCCTGGTTTGAATTCCCTCCATAGGATACGCTTGTCATGAAAAGTCTTGGTTCTCTCCTTGTACATGCGAGCATTCACGAAAGCATCAACGTGAAATTCATTTAGGTCATTCAGCTCCAATAGCCTCCTCTGTCCTACTTCCTTGAGATCAAAATTCAGCTTCCGGATGGCCCATAATGCCTTGTGTTCAATTTCAACCGGGAGATGGCAGGATTTCCCAAAGACGATCCTATAAGGGGACATCCCTAAGGGAGTTTTGTAGGTTGTCCTATAAGCCCATAGAGCGTCATCAAGTTTCAATGCCCAATCCTTTCTTGAAGTATTAACCGTCTTCTCCAAAATGTGCTTGATTTCTCGGTTGGACACCTCGACTTACTAGCTAGTTTGAGGGTGATAGGTGGTTCCAAACCTGAAATGATACCCATATTTGGATAATAACGATTTAAATTGATGATTCTGAAAGTGTACACCATTATCACTTATTATAGCTTTGGGGACACCAAACCGTGAGAATATGTGCTTCTTGACAAATTTGACTACACTAGCCCCAGTGTTGTTCGACAACGCTATAGCTTCCACCGCCTTAGATACGTAATCCACCGCCACGAGGATATATTCATTTCCAAAAGATATTGGAAACGGTCCCATGAAGTCCAGCCCCCATACATCAAAAAGTTCTACCACTAGAATCCCAGATTGAGGCATCTCATGCTTCCCACCAATATTTCCAGTCCTCTGGCACTTATCGCAAGTCATGATGAAAGTTCTAGCATCCATGAATAGAGTCGGCTAGTAGAGTTCGGATTGTAAAACCTTTGCCACTGTTTTATTGGTCCCATGGTGTCCTCTATACAGGGAAGCATGACAATGATGCAGAACTGATCGCATTTCTTCATTAAGTACACATCTCCTGATTACCCCGTTAGCACATCTTCGGAAGAGCAATGAATCTTCCCAAAAGTAGTTTCTCACCTCAATTAAGAATTTCTTTCGACTATGGTATGAATAATCAGAAGGAATAATGTCAGACACCAGAAAGTTGGCATAATCTGCAAACCAAAACCAAAGGATGTTTTCCTTCACAGACCACAGATTCTCATCAGGGAAGGTATCATTGATTGGCTCCTCTCCTGGCTTACCCCCCTGTTCCAGTCGTGACAAATGGTCTGCTACTAAATTCTCTGACCCTTTTTTATCTCGAATTTCTAATTCGAATTCCTGCAAAATTAAAATCCATCTGATTAGTCTCGGTTTTGCATCTTTCTTTGTGAGAAGGTATTTTAAAGCATAATGGTCAGTTTAAACAATAAATGACATGTAGTTTCTTATCCTGTCGCTGCCCCAAGATAGCCCCAAGTGCAAAATCACTAGCATCGCACATCAATTCAAATGGGAGATTCCAGTCCGGTGTGGCCATTATAGGAGCTGACGTCAGTTCCTTCTTCAACCTGTCAAAAGCAGAAAGGCACTCATCAGTAAACTCAAAAGGAACATCTTTTCGCAAAAGAGCACATAGTAGTCGAGAAATTTTTGAAAATCCTTGATGAATTGGCGATAGAACCCGATGTGCCCTAGAAAGCTCCGTATTACCCTGACTGAACTGGGAGGTGGCAACTTGTTGATAACCTTAATTTTTGAGGGATCCACTTCAATCACTTTGTTGGAAATCTTGTGGCCGAGGACGATTCCTTCTTGTACCATAAAATGGCACTTTTCCCAATTGAGCACCTAATTGGTGTCTTGACATCTTTGCAAAACCTGTTCTAAGTTGAACAGATATGCATCAAAGGATGACCCAAAAATAGAAAAATCGTCCATAAATACCTCAATTATATTCTCCACCATGTCGGAGAATATTGACATCATGTAGTGTTGGAAAGTGGCAAGAGCATTACATAACCCAAAGGGCATCCTATGATACGCAAATGTACCATAGGGACATGTGAATGTGGTTTTCTCCTGATCCTTCGGGGCTATCAGGATTTGGTTATAACCTGAATAACCATCTAGAAAATAGTAACACTCATGCCCCGCTAGTCTCTCCAACATTTGATCAACAAAACGAAGAGGGAAGTGATCTTTCCTAGTAGCTGCATTCACTTTCCTATAATCTATACATACCCTACATCCCGTCACAACCCTAGTAGAAATCAATTCATTCCTATCGTTCGAAACAACGGTTATGCCACCCTTCTTAGGCACTATCTGCACTGGACTTATCCAAGGGCTATCAGAAATAGGATAAATAATTCTTGCATCAAGTAATTTAATTACCTCGGATCGCACAACTTCCTTCATGTTAGGATTGAGCCGCCTTTGACTTTCCACGCTAGGTTTGTGGTTCTCTTCCATTAGGATCCTGTGAACACAAATAGAAGGGTTGATCCCTTTTATGTCAGCAATATTACAAGCAATAGCCAATTTATGTTCACGCAATATCCTTAGCAACTTCTCCTCTTAAGAGGAGTCCAAAGAAGCAGAAATGATAACCGGATACGTATTTGCTTCTCCCAAAAATGCATATCTTAAATGGATTGGAAGTTGTTTAAGTTCGGGGTTCGGTGGGCTCAGTATGGAAGGCAACAATTTAGGTTTCGGAGGACCCAATTCTTTAATTTGGGGTATATACCTAAAACCATTACCCTGCAACCTGTAGACACATTCCATTAACTCATCTTCCAATTCAGTTGGTTCTATTCCTAGGGTTAGGCATACTTCTAAAACATCATCAAACATTAATTGAGGAACAGATTCAGATGTGAGGGAATCAATTACATCAACCCGGTAAGTAACCTCATCAAAAGGGGGACCTCTTAATACTTTAAAAATATTAAACTCCTCTTTTTTATCACCTACCCGCAAGGATAGCTTACTATCTGGGACATCAATCAATGCTCCGCCTATGGCTAGGAATGGTCTTTCCAAAATTACGGGAACCTGCATGTCAAACTCCATCTCAAGCACAACAAAGTCAGCCGGAATTATAAGCTTGCCAACTTTCACCAGTAAGTCCTCAACTATCCCTATAGGATATTGAATTGATCTATCAGCAACCTGCAATGAAATTGTGGTTGGCTTGAGTTCACCAATTCCTAACCTGTTATATAGAGACAAAGGAATGAGGTTAATGCTTGCACCAAGGTCACATAAGCATTAAAAAATATTAGATTTGCCAAAGTGACAAGGTATAGTGAAACTCCCTGAATCCTTTAACTTAGGGGGTAGTTTATTTTGCAAAATAGAACTACACTCCTCAGTTAGGGCCACTGTAGCAAAGTTGTCAAGCTTCTTTTTGTTGGAAATGATCTCCTTCAAAAACTTGGTGTATGCAGGCATTTCTGCAAGAGCTTCCGTAAGAGAGATATTGATGTGAATTTTCTTGAACAGATCGAGAAACTTCTGAAACTTAGACTCGTCATTCCGCTTCCTCACCCTTTGAGGATACAGTATGGGCAGTATAAAGGTAAGGTCCGACCCAGATGGTGATTCATTCTTTTGAGTGGGTCCTTTAGGCTCTTCCCTTTCATCCGTTTTTTCTTTTTCTACATCCTGAACCTCCTTCGCCTTCGGGACTACACCTTCTATAACCTTACCGCTTCTTAGAACAACTGCCATGCAATCTTGTTTTGGATTCACTTGGGTGTTACTAGGCAGCTTCCCCTTTCCCCTTTCCCCTTTCCCCTTTCACTAACTTCCTTTGCCACTTGACTAATTTTCACTTCTAAATTCCTAATCGCTGCTTGATTTGATTGAATATTCTACTCCATTATATTCATTGCTTGAGAGCTGGCTTGGGTATCCTCAAGCCGGTCTACTTTTCTCTCCTATGGAGAGGAAAATTGTTGTGGTGCAAAAGATGAAGGGGCCTAGTATTGTTGCTTTACTGGTGTTGGGAACCCTGGTGGCCCCATTGGTTTTGCCGCCCCTTGATTCTTCCAAGAGAAGTTCAGGTGGAATTTCCAACCTTCATTGTAAGTGTTTGAGAAAGGATCCAACCTCTAACCCTGCCTATCATTGTTCACATAGCTTACCTCTTCTTCTGTTAAGGTTGTCTCAATGTTCATACAACCCGCTACTGAGTGCCCAAATCTCGCACACAAAGTACATGGATCTCTACTAGACTTGTTATCATTCATCAACAAATTCAACTTCTTATTGATTTCAACAACTTGGTATGCCATGTCCGACTTGGAACCCACTTCATTCAGAGTTACAGCCTTGCTCCTAGTCACCTTGCAATGTGAGTTCTCAGCATCCTTTTTGAAAATATTCCATAATTCTTGAGAACTCAAGTCACTTATATTTCCCCCAGCATTCAAATCCACTAAGGTTTGATTATGATCGGTGAGACCTTAGTAGAAAAACTGAGTCAATGAATACATGTCGAATCCATGATGCGGGCATTAGTTAAGGAGATCATTAAACCGTTCCCAAGCCTCATGAAACTTTTCTCTGTCTTTTTGCAAAAACCAATGTATCATCTTTCGGAATTCAAGAATTTTGTATGTTGGGTACCATTTCATCATAAATGTCTCCATAACTTTCTCCCAAGTATTAATAGAATCTACTTCTAAACTCAACAACCAATTTCTTGCCAATCCCTTCATGCAATAAGGAAAGCACCTTAGCCTCAACTCATCCTCTAACAGTCCATACAAAGGAAGCATTTGAACTGTCGTATAGAAATCTCTCATAAAAGCTAACACATCTTCATTGGGCATCCCATTAAATTGCGGCAACATAAACAAATGGATTTGCTTAAGCTAGTAATTCCTTGCTGCTGCAGTCAGTCTAATGCATGAGGGATTCCCAGCAATAAACGGCATCTGATAATCCCGAATTCTCCTTACAGCGGGATTGACAACAACCGACTCAACTTGATTTTCCCCATTGAATTGCTCATTCCCTAGCTCATGCTCTTCATGCAGTTATGGAATTTGGTTATTGTTGGCCATTTCTCTCCTCCTTTACGCGTTGTTCCTTCGACAAGTTCGTTCAATTTTAGGATTGAATTCAACCAATGGTTCGTTGTTCAAGCTTCGTGAATGCCTTAAATGCATGTAAGTCCTGAAATCGAACAAGCTCGAGGTTCAAATTTCAATAATGGAGGAAAACTCAAATAATAACAAATAGATAATAGGAATAACTAGACTTAATGAAACAATAATAAAAAGGTCCCCAGCAACGACGCCAAAAACTTGATCAAAAATTTTTCTGCAAATGCACAAAGTCATTTCTAGTATCCACTCACTGAATATTCCAAAGTCGTCTCCCTCAAGACCAATTCATCCATTATCAAATTAATTCTAAGTAATGCATGTTATCGACAAAAAAAATTCTAAAATGCGATTGAAGTAAGGTGAACAGGAATTTGTAGGTTCTAACAGGAAAATAGTAAAAGGATAAATCAAGGGTTTAGAAATAAGGGTTGGGTTCACCAATTCAAAAGATTGACTCATACAATATGAAATTGATTGAATGTTAGGCTATGAAAACAGTTACACAACTTTACCCATAACTTTTCTCAAAGCATACAAGAGTATTCAGCTAGAAGAACACCATCTCTCAATGTATGAACTCACTAACCAAATCCACTAAGAGCAAGCAACCTCAAGTTCTCACCCTAGCTTAGGATATCTCTACCTCTAAGTCCAAGGTGTTCATCTTCCTATAACATGGACCATATTTCACTCTTCAGTACATCCTACGATTCCTAAGATTGCATTTATGGAGATCAAGCATAGAGACAAAGGTGAGATTTAAGGAAAACAAACATAACCCAGAAATTTTCATTCAACATTCAACTATCCATATCATACAAATCATCCTTTAAATGGGCTACATCCCTCACCCTAAATGAGGTTTAGTTATAGAACATTGCAACAAAAATCATACACATAAGGATGCTCAGCATTTAAGAAAGAGTAGAGAGAGAAAGTAGCAAAAACACAAGAGTGTAGCTTCCAATCCTTGGGGGAATCCCCAAAATTTCCTATCTTCCTCTTATTTTGTGCCTCCCAAATGTAGTAGTCTTGTTTTTAGTGTCCAGCCCCCCTTATTTAGGTCTAAACAGTGAGTATCTATAGTTCTCTCGTCCCCAGAAACCTAATTTTTCGAAACAGGGGAAAACAGGTCGCCAATGTTCGTTAAACGGACCTTCTCGGGTCTGAAATGTTGTGTTGCTAGATGATGTCTGTTAAACAGACATGTTCGTTCGTTAGACGGACCTTCTCAGGTTTGGAAGTGCGCCTACCCAAGCAATGTCCATTAAACGAACATGTGTGTCCGTTAAACGGACATGACCTAATCCAACAATTTCACACCTTTGACCTTCCCTTTGATATAATTTCCTCTCAGAGTCTTCTCAGAAGTTGTAGAGCTCAGAATCCTCTTTGAAATCGTCCTTGAGTGGCTTTGATCCGACATCCACAAGGAAAGTGATGCCCTTTTTTTCAAAATCTACCATTTGTACCTATCAAGCAACACAATTGGAATGTGAGAGAATTAACTGCATAAAACTTCAAATCCATAATGAAATAAGTCAAATTAAATTCAAATCATCCCAAAATCATCTACCAATAATTTGACTTATCAAATTCCCCCACACATTCAAAAGTTATGCCACAAAAGGAGCATTTTAAGTATCTAGGAACTATCATCCAGAGCAATGGAGGATTGATGAGGACATAGTCCACCATATCAGGGTAGCTTAAACGGAAAAGTACATCGGGAGTTTTATGTCAACCATGCTCTACGGGATGTATTTTTAGCCTATCAAACAAGTGCATAATCATAAGCTAATAATTGTGCAGATAAGGACGCTTCGTTAGATGTGCAACTTTAGTAGAAGAGATAAGGTCAGGAATTAGTGGTGAGGAACCAATTGGTGGCTAATATTATTGAAAAATTAAGAGAGACAATTGTATATAGATGCGAGAATATTGTATTTAGAGGTTGTGAGAGGAGAAAAGGAAGGCCTAAGAAAAATTAGGGAGAGGTGATCAAGAATGATATAGCTCTGCTGAAACTTACTGAGGACATAACCCGTAACAGAAAACTTTGACGTGCTAAGATATAGATAAAGGATCTCTCTTAAAGAGACCCATGTCATTTTCATAGGTTTGTTAGTATTTTTCTCTTAGATTTAGCCTAATCTCTTACACAAGTACTAATCATTCTCCTACTTATTAATTACTTTATTATTATTATTATTATTATTATTATTATTATTATTATTATTATTATTATTATTATTAGTAGTAGTAGTAGTAGTAGTAGTAGTAGTAGTAGTAGTAGTAATTATTAGTGAAGGTGGAAGATTTGCAACCTTAGAGGAAACAAAAGAATCAGGTGTTGGTTGTGTTATACTGTTAGAGCTGTAAGACGGATCTACAAAAGAAATATCAGGAAACAAAGATATGGTAGGAAAGGAAAAAAAAAATTAAGGGTTCATTAACTTGAAATTTTGACATTGTAAGAAACACTTTATGTTCTAAAAAGGTGACATATCAAGAGACTCAAAGTCTTTGAGATAGTAAATCCCAATCCTTTGTGCTCTAATACTATGTGAAAATGAAGAACAAAGAAGGACGAAAGTCTTTCTGTATTTCTATACATACTAAATATTATGTATATCTATCTATTTATACACTTTAGGTGATTCCAATTAAAAAAATAAAATCAAGTAAATAATTATATAGTATTAATGTATATAATTCTAGGAGAAATTTAAGATTAAATATATGTTGATGTTTTACTTCTAAATATTATGTTAATACGAGACATAAGAAGAAGAATAACATAAACAGGGTAGACGTCAACGTTGAAACTAGTTTTGATGCAAGCTCGACCCTCAACAAGGGCAAGAAAGGCACCTATTCAGGACTCATTCATGACCTCCTATATTTTGCCTCATTTTGTTTTTTATGAGACCTATTCTCGATACTCATAAAAAAAACAAAATGAGGCAAAATAAAGACTTTTTTCACTTTACCCAAGGCTTGTAAAACGCTAAAAAGGTCCTATATTGAGGGAATATGTTGAGATGATTAGGAGGTTTATGGTGTGCTCTAACATACTTGAGGTGGGAAATGAAAAGAATTGTGTAAGAACTTAACCTTTTTCTACCAACGAATGGTTACAAGCCAGTGGGATCCTCTATCTAATTTTACGATGTCCAACTCTTTCAATGTCCAAAACGACGTCGTTTTGGCCATTAGATATAGTTAGACACCATCTAAACTTATGTTTAATACCTAAAACAATGTCATTTTGGGTATTGAACAGAGTTGGACATCATAAAATTGGACAGAGGATCTGATCTTGGTTAAAATAGCATAAACAAAATAATGTTATTGACGTCAATGGTGAAATAGACTTCTTGGGTTTGACATCAAGACAAAACATTAGTCCATTTGAGGAAATTGGTCTAGAAAAAGATGTTGTCCCATTTGGGCCATTAGTAGAGTCCATTGGCACATTGGAGGAAAATTTTGAACTAAGAAAATTAGGGTTATTTAAGGGCCAAGAGGATAAACCTCTTCCACCCTTATTGCTATCACACCCTTTGGTGATGAAGTGATGTAGTGGTCTGTGTAAGAAATGGTGAACATGGCATCAACTAGTGCAGAGTGGTTATGTTCAGTTTAGGATTGAAGACAATGCTCATAGATGAGTAGCTTTGCTCATAGTTTATGAAGGAGATGGTTGTTTTGTAATGATCTATAGTAGTGATGAACAGTTTATAGTCAAAGAGCAAGCCATTAAGGGTGAAAAACACACAGGCTGTGTTTGGATGATAGCTGATCAGCCAAAAATTGGCTGATTAAACAAAAGCAGCTATTTGATTTAATCAAACAGCTGTTAAACTTGTTTGGTAATTGACTGGTTAGGTTGGCTGATTCAACCCAATTAGTCAAAAATCAATAAGTTGCTAGTATCCAGCGTTTGGGGTAATCAGCTGATTACCCCAAAACCCAAAATACCAAAATACCCCAGCCATTTGACCTCTACGTCTCTCTTATCTTTCTTGTTTTCTCTAGAACACTCGATATCGTTTTCCCTCTACTCTTCCAATGAATCGTCCAGATCAGATTTCCTTCTCACACGATGGGATCTGCTCATCGCCGGAACAACACCGTAACCAACGACCCAACAACGATTTCTCCTCTTAACTACCAAATCCTTTTCCTTCTTTCATAATCCTCTGATCTCCTTCTCTCTTCCCTCGAGCTCAAGCTGAAGCCTTCTCTCTTCTCTCTTCTCTCTTTCTCTAAATACACCCACACACCTCGCTCTTTATCTCGATTTTGGATCTGTTGTCTTCTTTTTTTTGGTGTGGTTTTTTCTTTGATTTCTAGGGTTAGCTCAATCATTGATCTCCTTACTCATTGCTACGTTTTCTCAGGAAAAGTTTCGCACTTTCTGTTTGTTCTGTACAATTGAAAATTTGGATCGTTTTTGTTTTTGAGTTTAAGGAGTTTTAGATTAACCTTGTTGTCTTTCGTTTATCGTGCTCTGAACATTGGATTTGGGTTTTGGTTTTGTCGATGGCGTCTTGGAGTTCTGTGATTTGTTTCCTTTAATGGCTACCGAGATTGTGAGTCCAGAGAGATTGTGTGGATCAGCGCCACCGCCGAAGCAATTTGGCGTTACGAAGCCGATATTGGCGGCGGTACCTACAGAGGTTAATGCTCAAAGGAGCCGTGAATTGGAAAAGGTATTTAGGGTTTCTTTTATTTTTGGAAAATATTAGGTCTTCTTGGTAGTGATTATTGTGTTAAGGATATTGAGAATCTAAGGTTGGGCATTTCCTTTTTTAGATGTGAAATTTTCAAGTATGATTTAGACACAGAGAATCAGATCCTGCTTTCTCTTAACTCGTTATTTTTGCTTCTTCACATCACTTTTAGCTATGTTAAGGACTTCCTTTTTATGTAGGAAATGTTGAAGCGCTTGGTTTTTGGGGACTCTCGAGCATTTTTTAAGGTTTTATGTTTCTTTCTTTCTAGGTACTAGCTCCCTGTGTTTTGTATTGTATCTGAAACCAAGGATTGTCTGTCTATCATTGTCATCAATGTCTTCCTATTGGAAAACTGAGAAAGAACGAATCTTTTTCACTGTTATTTTGCCTATTATTCAACTTTTAGAGCAGACAGAGTAAGACTTATGCACTTAAAACAACATGTTTATGAATTTCAGATGAAGTAACTTGACCCTTGTTAACACTTCTCAACTACATTCTCATACACGAAGCTTTCTCTCTTCTTTTTGTGAGCTCTGGTTGTTCCAATTTATGTTACTCTGGTTACTGACCTTTTAGACCAATAGCTTATCTGTCATCCTTAAGTTTTTTATGTCTTTCCTTCTCTTTTTCAAGGGAGACACTAGAGGAGCGTGACTGATGAGTGGCTACATCCCATTCCATATTTTAGTTTTGGCTTTTAGGGACATCTCTTTTCTTGTGACTCTTTCCAGGAGCTTGCTTTTCGATTTTTATTTTGCATGCCAATGGATTGGTGTTTTTAGCTACATTGAAGAGCAATGAGCTGTAAAGAGCAGTACTGGTCTTATGAATGGGTTTTAAATGGCAAATTTAGTGTCATTTGTCTAATATGGTTTTTGGGGTTTTAGATTTAGCAGGTTAGATTTAGCAAAGAACCTGATACAGGTCAACTTATGTAGAGTTCATGCGCAAAGAGACAGCTAATGATGCATTATCTCTCGATGGCACCTCCTTTATGTCAAGAATTCTGAAGGTTTGTTTAGCTACTAAATAACTTAATTTTCTAGAGTTGATTGCCTTTTGTTGTTTGTCTTTATAGTCACGCATGAGTCTTTATCTTTTAACCTTTTCGTTTTGGCTTATGCTATACATAGATGATCTTCTGGTATTTGATACTTGAATAGTTATTGTCATTCGCATCAAGGGTTTTGAACATCATTTTCTTTATGTAGGTCGTAAAGAGAAGCTCAACAAATCAAGAACCTGCCTCCCTCGTCATGTATAAGTGATAGTTATTTTGAAGATATGAAAATAGCTAATGCTTCTGTATTCTCCAAAGTAGTAGTTCCTATGACCAAAGGTGTATTATCATATTAAGAAAAAAGAAATTAGTTACACTTGTGATATGAAGAAATACATCCCTCGTTATGTATAAGTGATTGTTATTTTGAAGATATGAAGTAGCTAATACTTCTGTATTCTCCGAAGTAGTAGTTCCTGTGACTAAAGGTGTATTATCATATTAAGAAAAAAGAAGTTAGTTACACTTGTGATATGAAGAAATATAGAATAAGGATTCTCTTTGCTTTGCAGGATTGTTTCCTTGGGTTTGATATTTTTTTTTTAATCATTTGTTGCTTAATGATTAAAGCTTATTACTATTACTTGCATTTTGTAGATGGCCATGTAACATTCCAAGGATCTGAAAGAAATCGGCAACTAGCCTGCTGGCTTATCTTTGCATTATGCGAATATAATTATACAAATTGATAATTTAGTGTTAAGTGTAATAGTTTTGACAAGTCTGAAATCATAACTCTTCTCTATAAATTTATGTTTATGAAATGCTATAAAAATTTATGTTTGTTTATATGTATCGTTTTCTAATAATATTTACTACTGAATAAAAAGCACTAATAGTTATTCAATTAAATAAGTACTTTTTCCTAATTAATAATCTTAGGTTTTAAAAATAACTTCTGTTAAAATATGATCATTAATTAAAAACAATATTATTATCCATTCTTAATCAAATTTGTGATTAAATATATCAAGAGTTGTTATAAATTTAATATAAAAATTTTGTGTAAATTGATAATGTATGAAAACATAGATTTCAAACTATGTAGTAATGATTAATGATGTCAATTAAAGACATCATGACTTTTTAATTGAATTTTTAAATTAATTTTAAAATAAATTCATCAGGACTTACTACAATTTTTCTATTTAAAATTGTTAAAATACTTTAAATTTAGACATATATGTGAATTAATAAGATATTAAAGCATAACTTCTTAAGAATATTCAACGAAATACTAAAATATATAATATTCATACCGTTATAATTTTTTTTAAAGTCATGTCCTCAATTGTCATTTTACACATTAACAACTAATATTAAATAGCTAATTTTACCAAACATCAAACAATAAACAGCTAATACAATCAACTGGTCAACTCAACTGATATAGTTAGCTATCAGTTAACAGCTAATACGGTCAGTTGATTGCCAAACAGGGCCAAAATTGTCATTAGAAATCGTGTCTCTGATGGTAGCCAGCTCATTAACAGTGTGAGAAGTGGTGGAGAGATAATCGGTGATCTGTGTGGATCCTTTCTTCAAGATGTGGAGGTTCTGTTAGAGAAGAGATCTTTGGGAGTTGGATTCTTGCATGAAACGTCTTTCCACCCAAAGATCATTTCTTGTGTGGTGACCAAGTGCAACTTGGGCAATGAAGGTGGAGAGGGAAGCTGTAAAGAAGCAGTAAACCGATTGGTCAATTTTCTGCGATTAACAAGTATTGAAGATAGAGGATCATCATCCAATATAACTTTTGCGGGAGTTATTCCATCAACATAACTGTAGAGATCAATTATGGTAACGATTGCGTAAATTTAATTTCACCAAATAAGATAGTTTGATGCATCTAATTATATACTTAGGAAATACATAATGTGGATGAAAAGCGATGTGTAGTATTCTACCATTATGTGTGCAACTTGTTGCTAGTAATCAGATGTTTTTGGTTTAGCATTGAGGATGAATGTGAGTAATGTTTATTCATGCAAGGTAAGTGTTTATTGACAGAAAATTAGCTTGTAGGCTTTGATATCATTATTGAATATATAAAATGTGAATTCTTTTCATTGCTTTGTTGTGATGAGGTTACAGGAATTTAGAGAGGAATTTAACATACAAGATAACATTAAATCAAAACTAAATATTGTTAAGACGGCGGGATAATAGAATTTCATTAGCCAAATCAGTAAGATACTAGCATAATTAATGTTTTAAACTGAGTTATTAAAATTATAAAAGTTTTGTCACTTAATTAAAATTTTGAAACATTTAAGTACTGAATTAAAAAATTCTTAAAAAGGATATAAACTTTAAAATATATTATGCTTTAAGATAGCTATCTAAAATATGAAATATTTTACACATGTCATCAAATATACAAGAATTTGAGGTGAGAATATTGGTGGAGGGGTTGTACAAGTTATGGGGAGTAGATCTGCTATTTCTATTCTGTTGTTATACGCAGCAGGATGGGAAGAGTAGATCTGAGGCCCAAGTTACGGGAACAAGAAAGAAACGGTTCTATCAAAGTGGTTGTAGAGATGAAAAGATGGTTTAGGGACATGACAATAAATGTGATTTTAAAGATTATCGCTAGCAAATCAGTCAGATGTGAAATGTGGAAATAAACAACAATGAAGAAATGACATTTTTTTGTATTCTTGAGGGAATACGTTGAGATGATTGGGAAGTTTATGGTGTCTGATCTCTACCGTATTTGAGGTGGGAAATGAAAAGAATTGAGCAAGAACTTGACCTTGTTTTGCCAACAAATGGTTAAAAGAGCATAAGCAAAATGCTGCTATCGACGTCAATGATGAAGTATGAGATCTAAAGTTGTCTTTTTAGTGAGATCTTGTGATTAGTCGATTTAGAGAAAATGGATCCGATTACTTTGAGGAACTAATAAGTTTCTGTTTGGTTGAGCTTATAACAGTAGAGCTTTTTTTTGTATATCCTTTTTAAGAAGATTTTAGCTAAGAAGTTAGTTGATTGTTTAACTGTCATTTAAAAAAGAGTATTTTTAAAAGAGTTTTATAAAGTAAACTGTTTGACAATATAAAAATAAAAAGTACTTTTAATTTTAACTATATTTTATTTTGTCAAAAAATTATTTATGCATATAAATATTATTTAAAATATATTAAACAATATGCAAAGCACAATATATTAATTATTATATAATTTTAAATCATATGAAACATAAATGAAAATATATCTAACCAAATCTTTTATATGGATTATAACATAAGTAAAACTAATATTAATAATAAATATTAAAACATATAAAAAAGTCAAATAATATTATATAACTCCCAAAATAATCGTAAAGATAGGTTTGTGAGTATTGTGGGAATTATGTGTAAAATATAAAGGCAAAAGAGACTAAAAAATAGGCTCATTTATTAATCTAAAAAAGTGTTTTTTTTTAGAAGCTCCAAATTTGAGCTTCTTAAAAAGCTATATTTTAACTGCCAAAAAAGTCATATCTATTAAAAAGGTGATTTTTTATTTTACAGCCGAACATTTATTTTTCTTTAAAATGGCTTTTGTGGTGAAGAAAAGCGCTTATTGACTTTTCAAAAGTTCATCCAAACAGGCACTAAAACTTTCTAGAAAACTCAAAAAGCTAATTTAGTGAATAAAAAAATGCTCCCCTTTATTCATATGATTCGTTGGCAATAAATAAGAGAATAGCTCAATTACTTTCTAATATTTCAGCAACTATATATAAGGAATAATAAGAATAATAGTGACTAATTCAAAATTCAAAAACTCACTAAAACTTATTCAAACTAGAATCAAGTAAGTGGCTAGTGGAATTAACAAGTGTCTACCCCTATCAACTTAACTAAGACTTATTTAAACTAGAACTAAGACAAGTGACTAGTGAATTTAACAGGTGTTTACTGTTGAGTTTAGTTCCTTTGTTGTCCCATATTGGTTAGGGACAACAATTGGGGCAAAGCTCTTGCCTATATAGGGAGGTTGTTACCTCCTTAGTTTATATATCAATATAAAGTCAAAGACTTGTATGACAAATTTGACTCTAGTTAAATTTCACTTTTGAGGTGAGAGTTGGAGAGTTTGTCTTGGGTATTTCTTTGTGGGTGTGTTAGTGTATTAGGGGATTGGGTGAGAGAAAAAATTGTGTGATTGTAAGAATTTTTCACATAGTGGATTTTCTTCTTGGCACCCATAGTTTTTCTCCGGTTTGGGAGTTTCCACGTAAATTCTCTTGTGTTGTTATTTTCTGATATTTTTGTCTATCAAATATCCTTGGGTGTGGGTTTGGGAGGTCTAAATTCCCAACAATTGGTATCATAGCCAAGGTGTTTGTCTTGAAAATTCTAAGTATGCTCTGTGGTCGCATTTTTGACTGATCTTTCACATCAAAAAAGATTTTCTTGAGAAAGGTTCATTTGGTGCGATGGAGTTTTAGTGTGGTAGTGTGGTAGTACATGTCTAGGAAAGTTTTGGCTAAGGAAAGACTTGGTATTTAAGTGTGTCCGTTGTGACCCACCTCTCTTTCCTGAAAACTTTCCTGATGTACTATTCAGTTCTACGGTAAAATTCATCAAGGCAGAAGAACACAAGAAAAATGTCAGGAAATAGGACTTCGAATCCTCTTAGATTTGAGGTGGAGAAATTCGATGGGAGAATCAATTTTGGCTTGTAGCAAGTGCAAGTCAGGGACATTTTGATTTAATCAGGGTTACACAAGGCATTGAAAGGCAAACAAATCCCTGATATCAGTACAGGCAAATATAGTATGAGCGATGAAGATTTGGAGGATCTGGATTTGAGAGCAGCAAGTGAGATAAGGTTGTGTTTGGCTAAGAATGTTCTTGCGAATGTGCATGGAATATCTACAGCAAAGGAGCTCTGGGAAAAGCTCGAGGAGTTGTATCAAACAAAGGGCGTCTCAAATCGGGTGTACCTAAAGGAGCAGTTTCATACACTGCAGGTGAGAGAAGGTACTATAATTTCAGATCATTTAGTATTCTCAATGGGATCGCCTCTGAACTAGAGGCAATTGGAGTTCGTATAGATGATGAGGATCAAGCTTTGAGACTCATCTAGTCTCTTTCACCTTCATATGAACACATGAAACCAATTTTGATTCATGGGAAGAAGAAGATAGTTTTTTCTGAAGTTACCGGAAAACTCTTGTCAGAAGAGAGGAGACTGAGTAGTAGAAGAAATGTTCCTCCTGAAAACTCAGCTTTGGTGGTAGCTGGATATCGAAAGAAGAACTCCATGAAGAAAAATGCAGTATGCTGGACATGTGGACAATCTGGGCATGTGAAGAAAAATTGTCTAAGAGATGGAGCGGGTTCAGCAAAAGGCTCTGGGTCAGTTAATGGAGAGACTAACAATGTCGCTAACATTGTCTCCATAGATGATGATCTTGCTCTCTAAAAAGGGGAGCATGTACATCCTCATGGCATGCCGCTAATCCCAAAGTTGCCATAATAGAGGATGTGTTACTGTTAGCGGGTCCACAAGTTTGCACCCGGGCATTGGTTTGGCATTAATGCAAGGCGTGTGGTAGAATTTATGTCGATAGCTGATGAACTTCCAGGAAAGCCAAACATGGGAGTTGTACCATAGTTCTTTTCAGCAAAGTTATTTTTTCGACATGTACCGAAGTAAAAGGCTTCAAATTGATTTATTCTGAGTGGGTATGCTTTTATGGTGGAGCATGATGCTATAAAGCATGATAATTCTCTACATTGAGAGTTATGTTATTTTCAGGAGATCTTCATTGAGATGGAGTGTGGTTGTGGGATCAACCAAAGTCACCAAGGTGGAAATTGTTGAGTTTTGCTCCTTTGTTGTCCCATATTAGTTAGGGACAACAATTGGGGCAAAGCTCTTGCCTATATAAGGAGGTTGCTACCTCTTTAGTTTATGTACCAATACACAGTCAAAGACTTGTATGACAAATTTGACTCTAGTTAAATTCCTCTTTTGAGGTGAGAGTTGGAGAGTTTGTCTTGGGTATTTCTTTGTGGGTGTGTTGGTGTATTAAGGGATTGGGTGAGGGAAAAAATTGTGTAATTGTAAGAATTTTTCACATAGTGGATTTCCTTTTCGGTACCCGTGGTTTTTCTTCAGTTTGGAAATTTCCACGTAAATTCTCTTGTGTTGTTATTTTATGATATTTTTTCTATCAAATATCTTTGGGTGTGGATTTGGGAGGTCTAAATTTCTAACATTTACTTCCATAAGCTAATTGACAGTATACTTCTTCGGTTTGATGCTCAACGTATTCTTCACGATTCGGATGCATTTCCAGTTTGAAGTCCTGATACTGTCAAGAAAGGGACTTGTCTGGTATTTGTCACATCCTTTTCTCAGTATTTCATGTTACTGCTTTTTCTTTTTTGCAGTGGCCGATGGAGTTAACAATTGTCCACCTCTATCAACTCAACTGAGACTTATTTACACTAAAACTAAGACAAGTGTGATTATTTCCATAAGTTAATTGACAGTATACTTCTTTAGCTTGACATAGTTATTTATGAAAATTTATTAAACAGTTATTAATATAATTTTTTATAACTCATTACAAAATTAAAAATAATTTTTTAGTACCTAACGACGAGAGAAGTGAATTAAATGTTAATAAATTTTAAACAAAAAATTGATTAACTTAGTATATTAAAAAACACAATTTAAAAAAGATTAAAATATATTATAAAATAATAAATTATATCAATACACTTAAACAATAATGTAAAAAAGGTAGGAAAAAGAAAACATAAATCGATTTATAGCAGTTTAATAAATAATATTTGCTCAAGTCCACTCCTAATGTTCTTCTTGAAATTTTATCATAATCACCTTTTAAAAATATGTATAAAGGCTATTGAATGCTTTTCTATGCATTAACCGATAAGTAAATATGTATTTATGAGGTTTTGAGATCTCTACTAGTTGTTAGAACGAAAACTTAACCATCAAAATGGCTAGTTTCAAAGTGGTTGTAGAGAGATGAAAAGATGGTTTGCGGACATGACAATAAATGTGCTTTTAAAGATTATAGCTAGCAAATCAGTCAGATGCGAAATGTGGAAATAAACAACAAAGAAGAAATGACATTTTTTTGTATTCTTGAGGGAATACGCTGAGATGATTGGGAAGTTTGTGGTGTCTGATCTCTACCGTATTTGTGGTAGGAAACGAGAAGAATTGCGCAAGAACTTGACCTTGTTTTGTTTTGCCAACGAACGTTTAAAAGAGCATGAGCAAAATGCTGCTATCGACGTCAATGAAGTATGAGATCTAAAGTTGTCTTTTTAGTGAGATCTTGGGATTGGTCGATTAAGAGAAAATGGATCTCTCTTAAATTGATATTGCTTAACAGTAGAGTTTTTTTTTATCTGTATATCTTTTTTGAGGTGTTTTTTTTAAGAAATCGGTTGACTATTTAATTGTTATTTGAAAAAGAGTATTTTTAAATGAGCTTTATACAGTAATCGGTCAGGCAATATAAAAATAAAAAATACTTTTAAGTTTAATTATATTTTATTTTGTAATAAAAATTATTTATTCATATAAATAGTATTTAAAGTATATTAAACAATATGTAAAGCAAAATATATTAATTATTATATAATTTTAAACCACCTGAAATATAAATGAAAATATATCTAACCAAATCTTTTATATGGATTATAACATAAGTAAAACTAATATTAAAAATAAATATTAAAACATATAAGAAAGTCAAATAATATTATATAACTCCCAAAATAATCGTACAGATAGGTTTGTGGGTATTGTAAGAATTATGTGTAAAATATAAAGACAAAAAAGACTAAAAAATAGACTCATTAATTGATCTGAAAAATCTATCTGAAAAAGTGTTTTTTTAAAGAGCTCCAAATTGGACCTTCTTAAAATGCTATATTTTAGCTGCCAAAAAAATCATATCTATTAAAAAGGTACTTTTTTATTTTACAGCCAAATATTCATTTTTTTAAATGGCTTTTGTGGTGAAGAAAAGAGCTTATTGACTTTCCAAAAGTCCATCCAAACAGATACTAAAAGTATGCTTGTTTGAGGGGTATGAAAAAGGAGTATGGGTATGGAATGAAAATTGATGTTTGGTATGAACCTATCATTGAAGGCCTAAGAGTTTCATTCCTTAGTTTTGAGCAATCCTCCATTCCTCTCATAATCTTGAGGAATGGGAGAGAGGAATGAGAGTAATTGATAAGTTTTTAATTTTTTATATATAGAGGATAGATAAAAGGTATAATTATGAACCAAATAAATTCATAAGTAAAGCTTTAATTTTAATAATCAAATTTATGGTGAAATCAATTAAATAATTGATTACACTATAATTAATTAAAATATTAGTATTCATTCATTAATTAAAATATAATTAATTAAACCATATGAAATATAAATGAAAATATATCTAACCAAATCTTTTATATGGATTATAACATAAGTAAAACTAATATTAATAATAAATATTAAAACATATAAGAAAGTCAAATAATATTATATAACTCCCAAAATAATCGTAAAGATAGGTTTGTGGGTATTGTGGGAATTATGTGTAAAACATAAAGATAAAAGAGACTAAAAAATAGACTCATTAATTGATTTGAAAAATCTATCTGAAAAAGTGTTTTTTTAAAGAGCTCCAAATTGAAGCTTCTTAAAAAGCTGTGTTTTAACTGCGAAAAAGTCATATCTATTAAAAAGGTGATTTTTTATTTTACAGCCAAACATTCATTTTTTTTTTAAATGGCTTTTGTGGTGAAGAAAAGAGCTTATTGACTTTCCAAAAGTCCATTCAAACAGATACTAAAAGTATGCTTGTTTGAGGGGTATGAAAAAGGAAGTATAGGTATGGAATGAAAATTGATGTTTGGTATGAGCTTATCATTGAAGACCTAAGAGTTTCATTCCTTAGTTTTGGGCAATCTTCCATTCCTCTCATAATCTAGAGGAATGGGAGAGAGGAATGAGAGTAATTGATAAGTTTTTAATTTTTTATATATAGAGGATAGATAAAAAGGTATAATTATGAACCAAATAACTTCATAAGTAAAGCTTTAATTTTAATAATCAAATTTATGGTGAAATCAATTAAATAATTAATTACACTATAATTAATTAAAATATTAGTATTCATTAATTAATTAAAATATAATTAATTAAACCATATGAAATATAAATGAAAATATATCTAACCAAATCTTTTATATGGATTATAACATAAGTAAAACTAATATTAAAAATAAATATTAAAACATATAAGAAAGTCAAATAATATTATATAACTCCCAAAATAATCTTAAAGATAGGTTTGTGGGTATTGTGGGAATTATGTGTAAAACATAAAGACAAAAGAGACTAAAAATAGACTCATTAATTGATCTGAAAAATCTATCTGAAAAAGTGTTTTTTTAAAGAGCTCCAAATTGGAGCTTCTTAAAAAGCTGTATTTTAGCTGCCAAAAAAGTCATATCTATTTAAAAGGTGCTTTTTTATTTTACAGCCAAACATTCTTTTTTTTTAATGGCTTTTGTGGTGAAGAAAAGAGTTTATTGACTTTCCAAAAGTCCATCTAAACAGATACTAAAAGTATGCTTGTTTGAGGGGTATGAAAAAGGGGGTATGGGTATGGAATGAAAATTGATGTTTGGTATGAACCTATCATTGAAGACCTAAGAGTTTCATTCCTTAGTTTTGGGCAATCCTCCATTCCTCTCATAATCTAGAGGAATGAGAGAAATGAATGAGAGTAATTGATAAGTTTTTAATTTTTTATATATAGAGGATAGATAAAAGGTATAATTATGAACCAAATAACTTCATAAGTAAAGCTTTAATTTTAATAATCAAATTTATGGTGAAATCAATTAAATAATTAATTACACTATAATTAATTAAAATATTAGTATTCATTAATTAATTAAAATATAATTAATTAAACCATATGAAATATAAATGAAAATATATCTAACCAAATCTTTTATATGGATTATAACATAAGTAAAACTAATATTAAAAATAAATATTAAAACATATGAGAAAGTCAAATAATATTATATAACTCCCAAAATAATCGTAAAGATAGGTTTGTGGGTATTGTAGGAATTATGTGTAAAACATAAAGACAAAATAGACTAAAAAATAGACTCATTAATTGATCTGAAAAATCTATCTGAAAAAGTGTTTTTTTAAATAGCTCCAAATTGGACCTTCTTAAAAAACTGTATTTTAGCTGCCAAAAAAGTCATATCTATTAAAAATGTGCTTTTTTATTTTACAGTCAAACATTCATTTTTTTTTAAAATAGCTTTTGTGGTGAAGAAAAGAGCTTATTGACTTTTCAAAAGTCCATCCAAACAGATACTAAAAGTGTGCTTGTTTGAGGGGTATGAAAAAGAGGTATGGGTATAGAATGAAAATTGATGTTTGATATGAACCTATCATTGAAGACCTAAGAGTATCATTCCTTAGTTTTGGGCAATCCTCCATTCCTCTCATAATCTAGAGGAATGAGAGTAATTGATAAGTTTTTAATTTTTTATATATAGAAGATAGATAAAAGGTATAATTATGAACAAAATAACTTCATAAGTAAAGCTTTAATTTCAATAATCAAATTTACGGTGAATCGATTAAATAATTAATTACACTATAATTAATTAAAATATTATTATTAATTAATTAAACCCAAAAAGTTAGTTTAGTGAATGAAAAAATGCTCCTCTTTATTCGTACCATTCTTTGGCAATAAATAAAAGAATAGCTCAACTACTCTCTAATATTTCAGCAACTATATATAAGGAATAATAACAATAATAGTGACTAATTCAAAATTCAAAAAACTCACTAAAACTTATTTAAACTAGAATCAGGTAAGTGGCTAGTGGAATTAACAAGTTTCTACCCCTATCAACTTAACTAAGACTTATTTAAACTAAAACTAAGACAAGTGACTAGTGAATTTAACAGGTGTTTACTTCCATAAGCTAATTGACAGTATACTTCTTCGGTTTGATGCTCAATGTATTCGGATGCGTTTCCAGTTTGAAGTCCTGATACTGTCAAGAAAGGGACTTGTCTGGTATTTGTCACATCTTTTTCTCAGTATTTCATGTTACTCCTCTTTCTTTTTTGTAGTGGCCAGTGGAGTTAACAATTGTCCACCTCTATCAACTCAACTAAGACTTATTTACACTAAAACTAAGACAAGTGTGATTACTTCCATAAGTTAATTGACAGTATACTTCTTTGGTTTGACATAGTTATTTATGAAAATCTATTAAACAGTTATTAATATAAAAAAATTATAACTCATTATTAACTTAGTATGTTAAAGAACACAATTTACAAAAGATAAAAATATAATGTAAAATAATAAATTATATTGATACACTTAAGCAATAATGTAAAAAAAGGCAAGAAAAAGGAAACATAAGTCAATTTATAGTGGTTTAATAAATAATATTCGGTCAAGTCCACTCCTAATGTTTTTCTTGAAATTTTATCATAATCACCTTTTAAAAATATGTATAAAGGCAATTGAATGCTTTTCTATGCATTAACCGATAAGTAAATATGTATTTATGAGGTTTTGAGATCTCTGCTATTTGTTAGAACCAAAACTTAACCATTAATATATAATATTTACTAACTATTTTATAACGTGAGTGAGTCTTGAAGTAATTGTTAAAGTTGTTTCTTTTTTATTCTTAATTTTGGGTATGGAGTAGTCTTAAATTCTTGGGTCAGTTGTCCCATCTTATAAGGTGCCTACAAACTAACGAAGGGATTAATTACTGGGTCCGTCGATAAATACTCTGATCAAAGACCCAAAAAAAAAGTTGTTTCTTTGTAACCTTAATCACATATTCAAATAACGAAAACAGTTTTTTTTGTAAAAATACAAAAAGAAGCCTATGTATATTAATAATCCTTCTCTAACTACAGTAAAACAAAAAAACTTATGCCCTAAATACGTGGACATTGACTAACTATTTCACATTGGTTGAGTATTAGGATATATTGGTCTATTAATATATCCACTTAAGGGATAGTAGTCAATCACTAATCTTTATTGACCGATCAATCGTTTTAAAAACATGATTTTAATAATTTTAAATGCCCAATTTTGATTTGTTAAATGCAATTATAATCAAAAACAACTTTTAAAATATTTTTAAAGAGTGTTTAAAATATCAAGAAACTTTTAATTAAAATAAACTATTTAATACATTTTGACAAATTAAATACCTCACGTGATGAAGTAAGATAAAATATTTATATACCTTGAGTTTTTTATATTAACAAGGTAACAAAATGAGGTTATAATTATCATTAAGAATAACTATAATTTTCTTTTGTTGATGATATTTTCGTCTCAACTTCTCCTTGTACGGCATCAATTAAACACTTGAGCTGTGACCAGTGTTCTGAAACTCAGACCGGTCATCGAATCGGAGGCCTTACTGGTCACCGATTCGACCGGTTCAACCACCGGTCGAACCAGTGTGACGTCATAATTATACAATAATTATATTTAATTATATATAATATTAAAAATATCAATAAAATAAATAAAATAAAAAATTTTCGTACAGGACCGGTCCGACCGGTCGACCCGGACCGGTCCGACCGGTTTTTAGGGGTGGACCGGGCCGGCCGGTCCGGTCCGAGTTTAACAAAAGTGGCTGTGACCTTTTCAAATTTTTGGATTTCTTTCTAAGTTTTTGAGTCAAATTCTTCTTGAAATTTAGACTTGATTTATTACTTAAAATCTGCAAGCACTTACTCAACAATTTATCACTTAATATTGAATTATTTGAAAGAATACGTACTTTACATGTTATTATAGACTCAAAAATAATGATTATGAGTTTTATTATTATGGTCTTGTTTAGCAATTAATTAATTGCATTAGTTATTAGTTGATTTTATCAGCAATTAATTGATAGTAGATTAATATAATTGATTTGACCAGTAGATAATATCAGTTATTTTTTAAAAAATGTTTGATAAAATCAACTGTTTAGTATTAGCTATTTATGCGTAAAACAACTTACGATAACGTAACTTTAAAAAATGGTTTCCAAAACCATGCATAATTGACATCAAATCATAATTGTTTTCTAAAACTATGCATAATTGACGAAATGCATTTTAATTCATCATAAATATATTAAAACACTATTTTTTTTATGACCATTCAATAATTTCTTAATCCATAATTTTCTTGTTATATAGCAAGTCATGCATGGTTCCTTGCGCATGCCTATTGTTATATACTCTTTGTCTATTATTTGGCATCAACTTATGTGGATTTCGTTGATTATGTTAATATTTTCTACAAAAGATTAACTTTAAAGTATACCAATAACTTAGAAATAGTAGTTTTGGAATTTTACGTGAAAACATTAGTTTATTGTTTGAAAACAATACGGGAAAGAAGAAGATCTACACAGGGAATGTAAATTCAACTTGTTTGCTTAAATGTTGCCAATGGACAACAATTTATTGAATTTTTAAGATTAATAAATGAATTTAATGAACATAATTTGATTTTTCGTAGTGTACTTTTAAAAAAGCAATTGAAATCCTTTTAGAAGTTTTTTTTCTTTCATTATGAATGTATTCCGGCAAAACAATTACATTGTTGAACTAAAATTGAAAATTATTGATTTAATCCTAATTTTATGCTTACATTTTAATTTGCTTTAGTCAATCAGACAAAATTAAATAAATTAAAACTTATTTGCATATGTTCAAAATAAAAAATAATCATTTAAATTAATGTTAAAAGCTAATATAAAAAATGTAGTAGTTAAGGAGCATAAAACTTATTTTTAATTATATGAAAATGTGATCTCTTAATAAAATTAGTCTTATTTTATAACTAAAACTAAATTTTTTTAAAAATAATATTATCTATTAAAATTAACATTAAAATAATCTTTTAGACATAATAACTATTCGTAGAAACATTTTTATGTTTAAAAATATTTAAAAATAAATATATATTTTTATTTTTATTAACTGAGTTTTTAACGAGTGCTTTCCTAAAAATCACAAACTCAATATTCCATCCGTGACTTCTGTCATTTTTTCAAAGAGTTTTTCCAGAGATGACATTTATATTCAAATTCGGACATGAGCATGAAATTAAATCCTAATCCTGCATAAACATAATATAAGATAAAAGATCTTAAGATCTTAAGATAGCTATTTAAAGTATGAAACATTTTACACATGTTATCGGATGCACAATAATCCGACAAAGTGGCTGTAGAGTGTAGACAGGACAAGATGGTCTGCGGACATGAGCATGAATGTGATTTTAAAGGGCACGGGTGGCTGTTCCGTTTCCACCTGCCACTTGTTCTATCTTTACCCCGTCCATCCATTGAATGATAACATGCACAACAATCTGACAAACTGGCTGTAAACAGGACAAGATGGTTTGCGGACATGAGCATGAATGTGATTTTAAAGGGCACGGGGCGGCTGTCTTTAATAAATGGATAAAATGGAGAGGATATAAGATGGTACATAAAATAAGAACAGGGATTTGATCCCGATTTTAAAGATTATCGTTGGGAAATCAGAAGAAGAACATAAAACAGGATAGCCGTCAAAAAGTTAATCTGGCCTTGAGGCAGTACGTTGAGTTGATTAGGAGGTTTGTGGTCGAGTTGATTCGGAGGCTTGTGGTGTCTGATGCTCTACTGTATTTGTGGTGGGAAATGAAAAGAGTTGCGTAATAACTTTGACTTGTCAAAAGAGGAATAGATATTCTCTTCTCGTCATGATATTCTTATCATATTTTTTAAAATTTTATTTATATATTAATATTAATATTATATAAATATATAAATAAAATTTAATAAAAGAGTAATTAAAATAAAAGATTTGATATGTAATAAGGACCAATTCTTCTATTCCTTATCCTATGTCATCCCCGCATAGCCTTTGTTTACTAGTAACTTAAAAAATTATCTAATTATTATAAATTCTTGTGGTAAAATTTAGATTGTTATGGCTAAATAACAATTATCTCTCGCTCTTTTAAGATTTTATTTTTCGCCCTTATCTTGCTTGTTTTATCCTACGAATTAATTGTCATCCCTTAGCTCAAGCTTAACGTTTTATTTTTTGGGGTTATTTATTTTCGCTTTTTTTTTACTTATAATTTTTTTTCCTTAATTTTAATTTTCGTTCAAAAAAATAAATTACCTTTAACTTCATTTTAATTTAAATTTTTTATTTTTAATAATTAAATATAAAATAAAATGTAAAGATAAATTAATTAAGTTAATAATTTTAAATAAATAATTATGTTAGTAAAAATATGTAACATTTTATTTATAAACTAATATTTTTAATTATTATTTTTTAATTATTATACTAATTTTATTATTTATAATTAAAAAATTGATATTTAAAAAATTCATAAATAACTATTATTAAAATTATTGATATAAAATATATTATAAAATTAAAAATAATTTTATTTTTCTAGTCCCTAACGACGCTAAAAACAGGGTGAATTAAGTATTAATACATTTTAAACAAAATATTTATTAACTTAGAATGCTAATAAACACAATTTATGAAAAATAAAAATATGATGTAAGATAATGGCCCTGTTTGGTAATTAGCTTATTGCATTAGCTGTTAGCTGATAGCTGATTATACCAGTTAATTTGACTAACGAATTGCATTAGCTGTTTGTCATTTGATGTTTGGTAAAATTAACTATTTTGTATTGTTTATGTATAAAATAATTTATAAGGACATGATTTAAAAAAGTATTAGGGTATGATTAAATTAAAAAAATAAATTAACATCTAAAATATTCCTAATAAAATTAACCTGAACAATTTTCAAATAATTAAAAACACCTTTTTAAATTTATTAAAAAATTAAAATTACTTAACTTCAATTAAACTCATTTAATTAGAATTAAGTCTTTTAAAAAATCAAAAGCCTAACAAAACAATTTGCCTACACCATTAGTGTACTTCATTTGACAAATAAGATTGGAGTTTTTTGGTCCTAAGTTACTATTCACATCTCTCACGACTGCTTCCCATGTTTCCCCTTCTCTGCGTAAGATCTAGACTACCGCTGCCTCATGTTCTTCCAGTCGCCACGATCCAACCGAAACCGCAGCAACTAGCTCCATCTCATGAAGCTCAACATGGTGGGGCCTTCAATGGCATCTCATATCACTTCTTTCTGGAAGCTTCATTGTCATCTATAGCGTTTAATAATGGGCGTTAATCGGCCATCGTCTTAGGAACTAACACCTAGGTTTGTGGGTATTCTTTTTCGATGACACAATCATTATCAGAACGAAAGAGTAAAAGATTAAACGTTGGTAGAAGATCGTGATCAGAACGAAAGTTCGTGAAGAGAGAAGACGTTTAAAGAAAAAATAGAGAAAAATCTACCCAAAACTTTCTTTGTCGGTGTCTGTGGGTGTTTCCTCATTTTTGATCAGCTGAAGGCAAAACATTGACGCTACTGAGCTTTTTGAAAATCAGTTGATTGGGTTCAATCAACCAACCTAATCAGCTAAATCACCAAACACAATAGATAGCTGTTTAACATCGCTAATAAGCTAAAATGGTCAATCAACTAATTTTTGGTTGATAAGCCATTCCCTAAACGGGCCAATAAATTTTAAAGATACAATTAAGTAATATTATGTTAAAAAGGTAAGCCAACGAATGGTTAAAAGAGCACAAGTAAAATGCTGACACCAACGTCTCATCAGTGGTGAATAACCATTAAGGTCAAGAAAAATACCATACAAGTCATTCATAACCCTCCCTTTTTTTTTAATACAAGGAGAGAAACACAAAATTACATAGCGAGTCGTGGGTGACAGGCCCCCGACATGTCCTCTAAGAGGATTGGTAGGCACCCTAAAGGTGTAACGTCTAAGTTAGTGATCCCGATCTCAAAACGTTCAGCATAGTTGGCAATCCAGTCCGCGCATCTATTCCTGTCCTTATAGATGTGGCGTGGGATGACTACCCAATTCTGGGTAAATAACTCATGGATCCCCAAAATAAGGGGATTAAGAGATAGTTGTCTCTGGGCCAGGGATGAAGTTAAATTCAGCACATCACGTGAATCGATCTCTAACTCAATGCCGCGACGACCCAGGTTCTAGGCGAGGTTGAGGCTTGATTCATAACCCTTCTTTCACAACCATCATACTTTACTTCGTCAGGCTTACTAATAATTTGAGTTCGTACTGGTTGATTATGCCATCCCAAAAATTCTACTAAAATATAAAACGTGTATATTTCAAACATCTTTTTACATTAAATTTGGTATTAATCCAATTATTCTACACTAAATTTTTATACCAAAATTTTAATTATTTATTTATTTATAAAAAATAAAATAAAATTATTGTTCTTAATTAATTAATATATACTTTATATTAAATTAATATTATTTAACAAATATAATTAATATTATTGCAACAACAAATTAATAACATACACAAATATAATGTTTTTATCGCAAATTTAACCTCTAATAATCTGAATTACTATATCGTTCTCACAAATTTTCAGTCAATACATTATATTCGTAATCTTTAATTTGCTTATGTCCAGCAAGAAATTCTTAAAATATAATGGTATCGTCTCTATTAATATTAATTTTAGGAACTAGTGTTTCACTCCAATCTTGTATGACTGCTTGAGTATCACGTTCGTCTTTAAATCTTGTAATTTTTTTTAGTCTAGTTGTAATTTCAAATATTTTCGTTGAGTTCTAATTCTTTAAATCAATGTGGTTTAAATTTAAGTATCTTTTATTTTAAATTTATGTTTTATTCTTAACATATTTTATTAATGAATTCATAACACTTATAAATAAGAATTATAAATAAATATTAAAAATAAATTTAATATTATATTCAATTTTAGCATCATTTTAAATGTCTCGATGAGATCTTTGTAATGATATATTTTGTGCAAAGTAATATATATTTTAAATTTAATTACTTAGTAAATTATGTAAATAAATTAAATTGTGAGAAGGCATAAAAGGAATATGTTAAAAAGAAAATTGATAAATTTATCTTTTTACAACTTTTAGTGTATGAATAGTAACAAAACAAATTTGATTTATGATTATTATAAATTCATATGGTAAAATTTAGATTGTTATGACTAAATATCAATTATCTCTCGCTCTTTTAAGATTTTATTTTTCGTCCTTATGTTGCTTATTTATCCTACAAATTAATTGTCATCCCTTAATTCATGTTTAACGTTTTGATTTTTTGGGGTTATTTATTTTCACTTTTATTTTTTAGCCATAATTTTTAATTTTTGTTCCTTAATTTTAATTTTCGTTCAAAAAAATAAAAATACCTTTAACTTCATTTTAATTTAACTGTTTTATTTTAATAATTAAATATAAAATAAAATTTAAAGATAAATTAATTTTATAATAATTAAGTTAATAACTTTAAATAAATAATTGTGTTAGTAAAAATATGTAAGATCTTATTTACAAACTAATATTTATTAATTAATATATTTTAATTATTATACTATTTATAATTAAATAATTGATATTTAAAAAATTCATAAATAACTATTATTAAAATTATTGATATAAAATATATTATAAAATTAAAAATAATTTTATTTTTTGAGTCCCTAACGACGCTAAAAAAGGGGTGAATTAAGTGTTAATAAATTTTAAACAAAATATTTGTGAACTTAGAATGCTAATAAACACATTTTATGATAAATAAAAATATGGTGTAAAATAATAAATTTTAACGATAAAATTAAGTAATTATGTTAAAAAGGTAAGCCAACGAATGGTTGGTCCATATCCTCGGCCACAATAGGAGGCCTTATTCGGGATAGTACAGACAATTGACTTGGAGGTTTCATCCAGAACCTCGCACTACAAGAAAATTGTTACATAGCGACGGAATTTTACCGACAGGAGAGCAATCGTATGTGAATTGCGACGGAAACACGTATTCCGTCGGTAGATAACATGAAAATTGCGACGGTAATAATAACCGTTGCTAAAGTTGGCGGGAAAGGTTCGCGGAAAATTGTAGCGACGGAAATCTGCCGATGCATATAATACCGTCGGTAAATAGGGACGGAATTAAAAATCGGTCGGTAAATGTGTCGGGGAAATATTTTTTGCCGACGGTAAAATTCCGTCGGTATGGTGTAAAATGTCGTCGTTAAATTAGGTTCAGAATCTTCAGGCTACGACGGAATTTTTTAATACTACCGATAATTTGTTTCCGTCGCCAAAATTAATATAAATCGCCGTCAGCCCTCCCCTCCTCTCTCCTCGTGCGCCCGACTCTCCCTCTTCTTTTTCTCTCCTCTCCTCCGGCGATTCTCCACCTCCGTTGGCCTCCGACCACCTGCTACGTCTCCGGCGACCACAAGCCCGTCTTCTCCGGCGACAACTAGCCAAAGTCGTCTCTCCTCTGGTGGTGCCGAAGGTAAGCCGTGAGTCCTTCGATTTTTTAATATTTTTCGACTGATTTTTTCATGTTTTAGCAGTTGGCTTTTGCTAAACTTGCACTTGCATTTACCATAGACATGAATTATTGAAAAAAATTGTGTTCTTTGTCATGAAACTCTGATTTGTTTTTATTGATGAAAAGATTATTAGGACTTTAATCTTCCAAGGAAATCCAAGTTTTTCTAAAACTCAAGCACTCGGTTTTCTTGTTAATGGCAATCACTTCTTAACTGTTTCTGCTGAAAATTGCACCAATGATGATTCATAGAGTATATGCTGACAGAACAAGAGCATTGGTGTTAGTAGCTCCAAATTTTATCAATAACATCTTTTTTTAGCACCATCAACACTTCTGATTAGGACAAATATTTGTTGGACACATGAAAAAAAAAGGAATGTGTTTTAGATGCTTTTCGGTAGCTCTGTTCTTTTCTTCTTCTTCTTCTTCTGTTGAACTTAAGATAAATCCAATTTCATGATTGTCCCTGTGGCCCTTATAATATCTTGCTTGTATAATATTTAGTTTCC
>JAOTAX010000002.1:1964038-1979160 GCA_025629825.1 Erythroxylum guanchezii
GTGTGTACTAGGCCTGATATTTCACAAGCTGTTAGTATTGTCAGTAAATATATGCATAATCCAGGAAAAGGGCATTGACAAGCTGTTAAATGGATTCTACGGTATATTCTGGGTACTGTAGATGTTGGTTTATTATTTTAGCAAAATAAAATTACTGGTCAATGGGTTGTTGGATATGTAGATTCTGATCACGCAAACGCAAGTGATTTGGACAAGCGTAGGTCCACTACAGGTTTTGTATTCACTTTTACTGGAGGTTCAGTGAGTTGGAGATCAACTTTGCAATCTACAGTTGCTTTATCAACTACTAAGGCAGAATATATGGCAGTAACATAAGCTATTAAAGAAGCCATCTAGCTTCAAGGGTTGCTTGATGACTTAGGGGTCCACCGGGACTATGTGGATGTTCATTTGCGACAGTCAGAGCGCTATTTATTTGGCAAAGAATCAAGTTCATCACGCACGTACAAAATACATTGATATGAGGTTCCATTTTGTTCGTGAGATTATTGATGAGGGCAATATTCTTCTTCAGAAGATTGGGACTGCCTACAATCTTGCTGATATGTTGACAAAACCAGTTTCGTTACTCAAGTTTAAGCATTGCTTAGACTTGATTGGCATTTGTAAAATTTGTTGATTGCCCATAAGGGATTGGGAGACAACTATTAGGAACTCCACTTCGAGGATTTGAGCCAAGGTGGAGATTGTTGAGTATTGTCTCAAAGTCAGAAACGGTAGCTTCTCAAAGTCAGAAATCTTAGCTTCTCAAAGTTATAAATTGTAGCTTGTTTTCGGTGATTGTTGAGTCAGAAATGGTGGCTTGATACATCTGGCCTTGACCTTCATCCATTGAATTCTCTATAAAAGAGAAGCAACAACAACATCAGAGAATAGGAGAGAAGAGAGTAGAAGGTTTCTGGTGTGAGAAGAGAGCAGAAGTTGTTTAGTGTGAGAGAGCAGAAAAATTTTCCAAAAGTGGGAGAGAGCAAAAATTTAGAGAGAGAGAGAGAGAGAGATTCTAGTAGGAGTGGGTGAGCTTGGATTAATTTGGGTTTTATAGGAAATTAAGTTATAAACAATATTATATGCTCTCATTGATTATAGTGAAATATTCAGTCGTCTCCAAACTAGACGTAGGCATTGCCGAACCAGTATAAAAATCTTGGTATTCTTGTTGCTGTTTTATTTTTCACTCCGAATTTATTAACGTTTCCGCACAACAAGGAATATATACAGGGCTCACACTTGCGTGAAACCTAAGCTATTGACGGATTGAATTTGAAGTGGACTCGGAAGTGACAATCAACCTCATCTCTTCCTCAACAAGCCGTTCAATGACCCACAATCTCATAGTTCAGGATATTAATGAACTGTTTATCCGAAACTGGACTATTGTGCATCGTCATATATACTGCGAGAGTAACAAATGTGCTGACTGATTAGCAACCTATGCTGAGCATTTTGTTTTAGGAACTACTTATTTTAATATTGCATCCATTGGATATCATGTTCTCCTTTTAGAGGATATGTCGAGAATTTATTTCCTGAAACTTGTAGTGTAATCTGTTAATTAAAAAAAATGATTGGTCCATAGTTAGCAAAGAACTGGATCCAAAAACAAAAAAGAAAAAAAGGGCGGCTGCGGTTGAAATCGATTCTAATCCTGGAAATCAATCGAGGCCAAGTAAAATGCTGACACGGCGTCTCGTCAATAGTGAATTACCATTAAGGTTAAGAAAAATACCTACCACGTCATTCACAACACTCCTTTCACTCCTTTCACAATCACCATACTTTTCTTCGTCAGGCTTACTAAAAATTTGAGTTCGTACTGTTTCAGTATTCTAACTCAGGAGCTCTCACTATAAAAATCTCCTCCACTAAGCATCAGTAGGGTGTGGTTAGCCATGGATATCCCTCTTATACTCTCCACTGTCTCTGTTTTAAGTTTAACAAAGTTGTCAGGGCTTCTGGTTTTCCTTATCATCTGTTTGATATCAACAGGTGTTCTTCTGAAACCAGGCAAAAGGGCAGCTCCGGAAGCCGGAAGCTCATTGCCTATAATCGGCCATCTTCATCTCCTTGGAGGCCTAAAACCAACTCATATTATTTTGGGAGATATGGTAGGCAAATATGGACCGATCTTCACTATCAAGATAGGTGTGCGTCGAGCTTTGGTTATAAGCAACTGGGAACTTGTCAAGGAATGTTTCACCACCAATGATATAGCATTTGCCAATCGTCCCAGAACTCTTGCCATGGACCTCCTGAGCTATGAACGTTCCATGTTCGTGTTAGGTCCGTACGACGCCTACTGGCGTCAGGTCCGTAAGATAGCCATGCTTGAACTTCTTTCCAAACAACGCCTGGAGATGTTCAAAGGTACACAAGAATCTGAGTTGAGAATATTGATGAAGGAGTTGTACAAATTATGGGAACAGAAGAGAAACGGTTCTAACAAAGTGGTTGTAGAGATGAAAAGCTGGTTTGTGTGCATGACCATAAATGTGATTTTGAAGGTTCTAGTCAGGAAATCAATCGGATACGAGACATCAGAAGAGGAAGAACATAAACAGGGTAGTCATCAAAAGCTGAAACTAGCCTTGATGGAATTTGTGGAGATGCTCGGGAAGTTTGTGTTGTCTGATGCTCTACCGTATTTGAGGTGGTTAGATATTGGGAGCCATGGGAAGAAAATGAAAAGAATTGCACAAGAACTTGACATTTTTGCCAATGAATGGTTAAAAGAGCATAAACCAAGTGCTGCTACCGGCGTCAACGGTGAAGTAGACTTCATGGGTTTGATGCTCAATCGTCTTCAGGATTCAGGTCTAGGTCGAAATCCAGATACAGTAAACAAAGTGACTTGTCTGGTATCTGCCAATGCATTGTTTGTTCAATTTATAACAACTATTCGTAGGTTACATTCATCGGTGAATTTTTTAAACTATATTTGACTTATTTTTAAGTATAAGATACTTTTTTAAATGTATCATATAATAATAATTTATGTTGGTATGTTAATCTCATGATTATAATATAGTTAATTTTTAAATTACTTAATATGAAATTAAAATAAAGTATTAATAATTGTTATTATTGAAAAACTACTTATTAATACAACTACTAGTAAGTTAACAAATTTATGATTTATGTTTTTTGTTGTGGTTTTGTTTATAATTTTTATTTCTATTTTTAATAATAAAAACTATTTGTAATCAAAAAATTGGAAACAAAAATATATTTTAATAAGATTTGTATCAAAAGATTAAAAACATAAATATGTTTTATTTTATAATCATTTTTTTATTTTTTATTTTTTATTTTTACTATTAGTTATTCTTAAATTAATTAGGTAATTCTCTATTAGAAATAAAATGCATGAATATTTATATAATTAAAGAAATTTACAAATTAATTATATAGAATATAACAATTATATTAATTCATTCTTATTAATAAAAGATATCTATCATATTATAATATTTTAAAAAATACAAATTAAATCAATTAAAAATATATAACAGATATACATTTATTTAACAATTTTATCTCACTTTCGAGGCATATTTAGATGTTGTGCTAGGATAGTATTATACTTTTTATTTTCATTTACACTTCTCATAATTTTTTATTTATTTTCAAGACAACTGTTAAATAATTATTTTTTCCATATATTTTAATATAATTGTGTATTTCAGATCTAGCAATGATGGCGTATTTTTGTCTTTTAATCATACTTTTCATCCTTTGAATATTTTATTTTCCTTTCTTTATCTTATTTATTTTGCCCTCTAAATTAATTGATCATCCCTTGATTTTTAAGTTCGGCTTTTTGATTCTATACATGTAGTTTGGTTTTGCTTCTAATTTTTTTTAGTCAAAGCAAAAGCACTCAAATTACTTCAGTTCTAATGCTTGAAACAAACTGCACAGGGTCTTTTATTAGCAGGTTCAGATACAACATCTGCCGCACTGACGTGGGCCGTGTCTTTACTTCTCAACCATCCTTCAGCGTTAAAAAAAGCCAGAGAAGAAGTGGACATGTATTCTGGCAGAGAACGACAAGTAGAAGAAGGAGACCTGAAGAACATGGTCTATCTCCAAGCCGTAATCAAGGAAACGTTGCGCTTATACCCACCTGGTCCCCTCTCTATACCTCATGAGTCCATGGAAGACTGCACAGTAGGTGGCTACCATATTCCGGCAGGAACCAGACTTATGGTTAATATTTGGAAGATTCATCGGGACCCTCGCGTGTGGTCTAATCCTCACGACTTCCAACCAGAAAGGTTTTTAACAACTCACAAGCATGTAGATGTTCGTGGTCAGAGTTTTGAGTATATACCATTTGGGAGTGGTCGAAGAATGTGCCCTGGAGTGTCTTTTGCGATGCAGGTTCTGCAACTGGCATTAGCTAAGCTACTACAAAGCTTTGATATTGCAACACCGTCCGGTGAGCCGGTCGATATGACGGAGAACATTGGGCTAACTAACCCGAAGGCTACTCCTCTTCACGTTCTCATTGAGCCAAGGCTTCCGTATCACCTTTACGGCTAAGTTGACCGGGAATTTGCTCAGACCTGATCCATGAACTATATCGCTCCGTTCACTTCTGGCACTTGAGATTATTATCATATGATCGGTAGTGTACAAGAAAATAATAAGAACGTTATATTCATAATTAGCGATAATCTTATTTACTAACAATTAAATATATATTATTTAATATATTAATTATTAATAAAAATTATGAATAATTTAACTTTATTTAACAATTTATTTAATTTTTATAATTACATTAAATGAAATTAATTCAATAGTTACTAATAAATATAATTAAAATATATTAAGAATATATAAATTTTAAATAAAGCTTATTTTAATATTTAAAACAAATATTAATTTATAAAATTTTATTTTCATAAAATAAAATAATTTTTATTAATAATTTATTAATAAATATTATATAAAAGAATAAAATAAATTTAATTAATTTAAATTTTATCTTTAAATTTTATGTAATATGTAATTATCAATATAATTATATTAATATTAATAATTAATCAATTTTTGTTTTTATTTAAAAAATAGGAACTGAAAATAAAGTTGAAAAATAGAAGTTATCTGGACTGGAATCTGCGAAGTCGATGTGGCTAACTGCCAAGCCCAGTGATAAATGCTGTGATCTCATGCATCGGCACAGCACTTGGTCCAACGTTATCATGAACCAAAAGCTAACAAGAAGATCTTTCCACACGTGACGTGGTTGATGTCCGCTCTAGTGAAACGTCATAATTTGGTGAATCAGATCATCTGTTCTATTTTTGCTGTTCCAGCTTATTTTCAAATCATTCTATCCATATATTTATATGAGATCTATATAAATATATGGATGAGATAAGTTGGAACAGCAAAAGTGAAACATTATGCACCTCCCCATAATTTGGTATAGTATGCCTCTAAGCTAGGTCTTGGACCTTTCAATACAACCATACATACATGTGCATTATAAATGCAAAATCATCATTTTATATCCTTCTCTATTTCTTCTGCACTTAATTGATTTTCAAATTTGATCAGCAAGTCCAAGCCCAAAGATATAGTTTCGGGCCATGCACAGAGGCAAGTCATTTCAACCCATAAACCTCACATCAACACTTTACATTTCCCAGTGGCTATAGGTTCTCAGACCACGAATACATCATTACCATAATCATGGCATATACGTGACAACAGTTATTCCACAAAGTTGGCTCCCCGGCATACTCGATAAGGCGCCGTGTAGGATTGGTCATCGTCACAGGAAGCTTTTCCTGCCAATCACAACCGTAAATACGTATCATTTCTCTGCAACGTCACGCAAACTCTTGCAAAAAAATTCATTTGGCATGTTCCTGAAACTGGTCCCCATTAATGAATCACTTAAATAATTTATTCAGACTCCTCTCAAATAAAGGCAATTGCAAGTCCTGAAATTTTACACAAGACCTGTTTCCAGGCTTGCCATGGACATACCATGATGCCTGGCACGTCCTGGAGAGGAAACCCAATCAGGTTGTCTCTTTAGCAGAGTAAAATTATAGCCATGGAAAGGTCTGATCTTGTAGATCCCAATCCCGATAATTAAATCCTGTCGTTGATAGTTGCATGGCAGTGGTTGTCATATGTAAAATCAATCGTTTCCTGTAGCCATAGTCCGACACACACTGGCCCATGGAGAAATGCCGTGCATGCAGGGACATTGTCGTCATTTTCTTTTCCTTAAGTTTTAGTCCGATTTATTATAAACCTTATCTTTTTTTCTCATTAATGAAATCGAGAAATGTAAAGATGAGAGGTTTCTGAACTGTATCTTTGAGTTCACACTAATCTTCACTAACTTTGGTTTCAATTTCCGAAAATGCCCTCTGAGACCGTTTTAAGAGACCGTGTATACATATAAATACAGGAGAGCCAAATTCACCGTCTGAATTCTACTATCCGAGCGAGGTCTCTAATTGCGATGTTCCCACCGCGAATCGGAGACAATATCCGGCAACGTGCCGACCAGGCGGTCGCGGATAAAGTGGTGGTGGCGGTGAAAGCAGAGAAGGTGATCTCCAACACTGCGTTAGCTTGGGCTCTCACACACATCGTCCATCCCGGAGACTGCATAACTCTGCTCGCGGTCTTCTCCGAGGAAAGAAGCGGTAGTTCAGTTGGTTTCCGATCTTGATATGATTTTTCTTATACTTTGTTTTTTTACCACGTTGATGTAAAAACACATGTAATATGAAACGTACGCTTTACGTTGTCTAGGTAAGAGATTCTGGGGCTTTCCGAGGTTGGCCGGTGATTGCGCGATGGGTCAACGGGAGAGACTGCCCGATCCCGTTTGTGAGATCTCCGAGTCTTGCTCTAGGATGGTGCTTCAGTTTCATAATCAAATTGAGGTAAGCAAAATTTAGTTACCAATTTACCCGCGAACTGAATCCTTTTCTTCCTCTGAAAATGTTTCGACTTGTTAGATGATTATTTAGTTGCTACTTTAGTGGTTAAGAAGGAGCTGAATGCGAATAGGACAAGTAATAATGATGTGATGATGATTATAGTAATTTGATACGGATGTCAGTGTTTAGAAGGTTCACGGATGCCAACATTTCATGAGGTCTTTTATCAGATACAAACAAATTTGATCAATGATAGGAATGACATGTGCTTTTAGATGTTTAATTTTGAATATAACTGGGGACAACCTGGGAATCTTTCTCTGTGATTTTATGCTATGATTGCATTATTGCTAATAGTTTAGTAGCAAATTGCCGGTGACTACGTGCACTGGAACCCCACAACACCATACTTTTTAATGGAGTTTTGTACACTGCATGTGAGGATTGGAAAACGACATTAGTTATGAGTTTTTAATGAAAATGAATATCGTATTGATTCTCATGATTAAATAATCCATGCAATTCCTATCAGTATGGATTCTTTCTGAACTTCTGCAGGAATTGTGTTTTGAAGTGATTGAGAGTTGAGTAACAATGGAAAATGGTAATCAATTGTTAGTATTTAGAGAGGATGGCAGATTTATTGCGGCCTTCTACTGATACTACTGCACTAGCACACCAATGACCCGGGAGAATTTAATGCATTTTGATTTCTTGTATAGAATGAGGTCCCCTGTTCATCTTACTAGTACGTGCATGTGAGCTCTAATCTGATCTAATTCACAGCATCAGTATCCTTTTATAAAAACTAATCAAGATGGCTGTTATTGTAGGTTGGAGTGAGGGTCAAGGTGGTGTCAGGTACAACTGGAAGCGCTGTGGCAGTTGAAGCAAAGCGCAACAGAGCCAACTGGGTTGTCGTGGACAAGTAATTACAACTAAAAAAGTATTATTTCTTATTTCTAAACCAGAGTGACAAAATTGGTTGGTCATTTTCTCCATATCTTCTTTTCCACTTTGAAAACTTACTTGATGAAGAAGGTGGTTTCTAGTCTAGCTGGGCTTCTTCAGTAGAAACTTGTCTTGTTTGTAAAATTCTTTGCTGTCTATACGTTATCATTACGTATGATTTTATCTAGTTGTTTAAAGAGTGCGTATAATGTCTTGTACAAGTTAAAAATTCTAGTTAAACTTGGCTGACATGTCGATTAAATTTAATAGTTTGATCATTTTCTATTTTAACTTTTACCAGACCTTCGAGACATTCTTCATTTGTTTTGTTAACCAATTTGTGATTTTTATTACCAACAGAAAATTAAAACAGGAGCTAAAGCATTGCTTAGAGGAATTGCATTGCAATATAATGGTAATGAAAGGTTCTCAACCAAAAATCCTTAGGCTTAATTTGGGATGCTCGGAGGAAGTCCAAACTCCATACTATTCTGCTGCACCTTCACCACAGAAGGATATCAACATGATCAAAGAGCACAGGATGAAGCATTCCACTCCAGTGAGCAGCCCTGAAGAGCCAGGTTATTCCAGCTCAAGAAGTTTGGGAAGTTCATTATCAAGTTCTGATTCCCCTATGCCACTCATTCTTGTATACGAGCAAAATCCTCTTTTTGAAGGACCTAATAAAGGAAAATACAGTTTAGGAAATGATGGTTTTGAATATGAAGGCCCGCATTCAACCTTAGACTCTGAAAGGGCAAGCCTTATTTCTTCAACGACAAATACAGTTATGTCTTCAGCTAATAATCAGAAGAGTGTTTTCTGGATTGCTCAGAACCACATAGTTGATAAAAAGACCCCTCTATCCAAGAAGCATAGAAACAATGACGAAGCAAGATTCACTACTTCTAGGACTCTTCTTGATAAGTTTGTGCAATATGATCAGGATATTAAGGCTGGACTCGATCCCAATGAGAGCAATGATAAAATAGGGACTGTCAGCTCAGGTATCAGAACCACAGTTTCAATAAGCAGAACTAAATCAAAGCCACCTCCTCTATGCACAATATGTCAGCACAAGGCACCAGCTTTCGGAAAACCTCCCAGAGAATTCACTTATGAGGAGCTAAAAGATGCTACCGATGGATTTTCAGATGCTAGATTCTTGGCTAAAGGCGGTTTTGGAAATATTTACAAAGGAATGTTGAGGGATGGGCAAGTTGTTGCAGTAAAGCTATTGAAGTCTGGTGGTTCCCAAGCTGATGCTGAATTCTGTAGGGAAGTCAGGGTATTGAGCTGTGCACAGCACAGGAATGTTGTGTTGCTAATTGGTTTTTGTATTGCTGGCAAGAAGAGAATATTGGTTTATGAGTATATATGCAATGGGTCTTTAGACTTTCATTTGCACGGTACTCTTGATTCTTTTCCCTCATCCTTTGCACAATCAATTATCAGCATATGCTGTTTATGATAGATTATTTCAAATACCTGATTCCCAGCATTATTCATCGGCTGTTTGAACCTTTTAGCTTATGACAATATACTTCACTTCTCTGATTAACAGGAATCAAAAGAGGGTGCTTAGATTGGCCATCTCGCATGAGAATAGCTGTTGGGGCAGCAAGAGGTTTACGATACCTTCATGAAGATTGCAGAGTCGGTTGTTTAGTCCACAGGGACATGAGGCCTAACAACATACTCGTCACTCATGATTTTGAACCTCTGGTATTCTAAATTGATCTTTGGATTTCAGTCCTTCCTAGAAGCCTTAGTTTTGCTTCATTCAGCTTTGCTAACCTTCTTCAAAAGTAATTTTGTGATCTTTATGTAAGTTCTTAGTTTAAACTTTAAAGTGCTGACCAATATAAAAGTTGGTACTTACTCAAAATAAGGGTTGGTGCATTTTTCTTAAGTAGAAGCACTAACCTGAAGAGAATACTGCTTTATCTTGCTTGCGTCACTTTGCGGTGCATCATGCTTTATTGTTCCACTTTTCACAGGCCACTGATACTAGACTTTGTTTTAGGTGGCTGATTTTGGGCTTGTCAGGTGGAAGTCAGAATGGAATATCAGTACTGAATACCGCGTTATTGGGACTTCTGGGTAACAAATCCTGCTTTGTTCTCATTGTCTGAAAATGATTTTGTCATTTGCTGACTCTGTCAAGCTGATTTTCTTCTTAAGTTTTAGCTCAAGCACCTATTAAATATCATTCAAATCGGATAGAAAGTGCAGTCCACTTATAAAACTCTGCTACAATTTCTCACACCAGGTATCTTGCACCAGAGTATGTGGATGGTGGAATCATCACAGAGAAAGTTGACGTATATGCATTTGGAGTGGTTTTGTTAGAGCTAATGACAGGTCGAAGAATTACTGAGTTGCAACTCTACAAGGAGCAGCATTTCTTATCCGAACGGTTTCACACGTTAGCTAGATTAGAACCAAGCCATGCCTTGTCAGACCTATATCAATTACTGGATCCTTGCTTACTATCAAAACCACTCCAAGATTATGCCTATCAAATACAGGCTATGAGTCAAGCTGCTGTTTTGTGCCTCTGTCGAGATCCAGAGTCTAGACCTCCAATGTCAAAGGTTTGTTACATTACCAATGACTTCAGGATTGATTCCACATGCACATATTTCATTCAACTGTTTCCTTGAAATGTTAATATCTTTTATCAATTTCAAGAGTTATTTTTCTCTGAAGAGCTGCAAGGATGATTTCTTTCTGGATTTGGTAAAACTTTTAGGTCCTCAGGATACTCGAAGGAGGAAACCTGGTACCTTTGGGCTTGGACTTGAATTCAATTGGTAATAGAAGTGGGCATTTACGTGGTCTCAGCTCACAAAAACAATCTCAACCAAGGAGGAGCCACTCTCGCAATCTTTCACACTGATATATGATTCTTCTACATTTGGTACTCTGCAATTATAATTTTCTTTGTTATACATGTACAGTGATGAAGTGATTCTTTTCAGATATATACTTCTGTCATTTGCAGTTTGAGATGTCACAAAGCCGACGTCAGGCATGACTTCATCTTTGATTGGAACAATTTCTTTATGTTAAAACTTGCGAGAAACGGAAATGTGAATTTAGTGAAAATGGAAATAAATAGCATCCCTTGTTAGATCTTTTCCTCTTTCTTGAGTTTGATTGGTGTTCAAGTTCAGGCTTTTTGCATGTTCAGTGCCGAGAAAATATGCTTCACCAAAGAATGGCTGCTGTGCAGAAAGAAAGGGATGATAGAATGAACTCTGTTTCTGTTCTAAGGAATTTCTTTAGGCATAGATTAAGCATAATTTAACTGCCGTTAAGGATTGCAATTAGTCAAGTCTTATAAGTTTGATTCCGAAACTGAGTTTAATTAAAAATTCAATCTAAGTCTTAAAAATTTTCAAATTTTAGTTTGATCAGACTATAAAATATATATATACATATACATATATATATATAATTATTTTACAAATTAATTAATATATGAAAATTTAGTTAATTAAATTCAAGCTCATTTTGAATTAGATTCAATTAAATTTTATTCATTGATCCCGAACCGGTTAGTTTAGATTCAAATTTACAAAATGCCACTGAAAAATTTACAAACCATCACCAAGCCTACACATCAACTCCAACAGAATCTATATCCACGTGTCGATTACCCACATAGACTTTACAGATAACATAAGGAAAAACCCATTATTCCTATTTACACACGTGGCATCATCATTCTCTTAGAAATTGATCTCCACCGTGTTGCTGGAATTAGAAGTTTAGAACTTCCGCTTAGTGCTACTTCCATCGGACGGCCTGGATTCCACGTCAGACGGCATCATCATGGCCATTTGATTAACATCAGGTGCCATCTCAGACACACTCCACACCTTCACAGACTTATCAAGACTCCCACTATACAACATCCACCGTTTATCACCAAATTTGGACGGCTCACGATCCTCCTCCACAGCCAGACACTTGACGGGCCCAGTGTGCCCCGTCAGCACAGACAATTGAGTGTGCACTGAACCGTCCCTTCTCCACACACCGATGTTTTTATCCGCTGATCCGCTGAACATCAGACTCCCTGCGGCAGCGAGACACAGAACCGCCAATTTGTGTCCGTTAAGGGTCCCGCCGTGAGACAGCTGTTGTTTCTCGCGTTCCCAATAATTCACCACGCCGTCACTGGACCCACTGTAAACTACCGAACTGTTAGACGTAACTGCCAACGCCGTCACGGCACAGTCTTGCTTCAACAACGTTTGAGCCAGGGAATGTCTTGTCCTTTTGCCTTGCGGCTCTCGCTTCCACACCTTCACGGTTCCGTCAGCTGAGCCGGTGAATACCAGCCCTTCGACGCTTGCTAGGACGGAGTTGACGGCATCGTCGTGCGCATGTACGGATTCCAGGCATTTTGAGTCGGAGATTCTCCAGACCTTGAAGGTTCGGTCCCAGGAAGCGGAGTACAAAAGGGTCTTGTCGTCGTTTAGGCTTAAGCACGAGATCGCATCGGAATGTTTGATCCAGAGGGCGGTACGGCGGTTCCGAACGTGGACGTAATTGCTTGGTTTCATTGAACTCTTGAAGATGTCTTTTAACGTTGGTAACGTACCGTGTCTTTTGTGTACGTTTGGAGTCTTAGCAGACACCTTCCAAACTCTTATATTGCCGTCCTGATGACCTGTGAAAATCTTCTCACCGGAGATTATTATAGCCTTCACCAACCCACTGCTAGACTTGAAACCGGAGAAGTCTTTCAGATCTTTCCAGACACGAATGTTTTTGCTGTCAGACCCCGTGTAGAGAAGATCTTTTGTAGCAGCGAGCGAGTAAATGTGACCCTCTTCACGAACAAGCGAGCCAATGAGTGCATTCTGAGGAAAGCTGTCCTCCGTAGAAGCAGCACTCCATGAAGTTTTGGTAAAAGGAGTACTGGTTTGGTTCCATGGGGACATAGTCATTGGAGACCCTTCGCAGCTAAGCCTGTTATGCTCAAACATTGCAGGACTTGCGGAGGCACTACTGCTACGGATATTAAAATCATCTTCATGAGCAGTGGATGAAAGATTGGGATCGGAATGCGTCGTGTTGTTGTGCTTGGATTTGAATAAGCCATTACCAGTGTTCACAAACATGGTGCCAATCCTTCCTCCTCCGTTTCGCATTCAAATTAACAAGTCACCGCCCTTAATTTTCTTGCAGAAAGATAATCAATTTGGAAGAATTAATCGGAGAGGTGAAATCGATTGAGAGAATGACAAACTGCCTCACCCTGCAGAGCTTATGAAATTAAACTAAAAGGACGTCGGGGACATGGGCTTTTGCCACGTGTCCCCGCTCTACGTTTATTGTTTATAGTTTATAAGGTTGCCTTGCAAAATGCAAATGCAAATGGAGATTGTGTTCGACTCTTCTTCTGTTTTAAACCAAAAACATTTAGCGGTATGGTAGTTTGGTTGGTTGCTTTCTAATTACTATTATTGGTTTGTGTTCTGCACTTTCTCATTTTTTGGTTATAAATAATTTTACTAAATTTACTTTTTTTATTTAAAATTAGATAGTAACATGTAAAAAGTAAGTGGATGTGATATTTGATCGAGTGATATGCTGCCAGGTTGCATTACCAAGTTCAACCTATATATATGGTTACTTGATATTTTGTTATTCCTATCATAAAATTGAAATGGAACCTTACATTTGTCAAGTTCTTGCTTGTGGATATTTTTAGATTCTCAATCTTCCAATAATGAACATTTATATTCAGATCTGCTTGACAAATACAGAAAGGACGCTTATTTAGAGCTCACTCTTGATCTATCCTTATTTTACCTCATTTTGTTCTTTTACTCAAAGTCTATAAAATGTTAGCAGCGACTTTGTTTCTATTGCATAAGCTCTTATACCATTCTAATGTTAAAGTTATCAATGTACTCGTATGTTATTAATTTCAATTGTAAGATGATGGGTATCTTAGAAGAGTCATTTTTAGTAAAGTGTACTATATACCAAAATTGATAAAATGTAGTGCGTGATCACGTACATGATTGAATGTAAAAGAATAGAACCCTTTAGAAAAGGAATCCATGGCTTAACCCAGACCGGTGAATGTGGAACTTGAAAACGACCACCAAATGATCATAATTGCTCTTGGTTGAATATCATCGCCTTCTATAGGAATTATAATAGATCGGACAAAACTTCAAATATTGAAAGAGAGGTTCAAATATATTTAAATTGAATTTAACAAATTTAAAGTTTGAATTCTTTTAGTGACTTAATATAAATTTAAGTTCAAAATTATTAAAATAAATTTTATTTAAGGTAAAAAAACACAAACATCATTTATAGCTTAGAAACATATCTGATTTTTAAAATTCTATTTTTTTCCAATTTTTGAAAAAAAAATCATTCTCTTGAGAATCAAAAATGCTATGTGTAATATGAAGGACGAACATAATCTATTTAAATGTTATTTATTTGATAATTGATTTGAGTTTTTTTTGAAAGAAAAAGTATTTATTTATTGAGACGAAACAGTATCAAAATTTAGAATGTCTAACAAAAAAACAGATAGCATGTTTCAATTAAGCCTATTGGGATGTCTAGTAGTTGATTTGGATAACAAGTGGGCTACCATATTTACATGCCTTATAATCCATTTAAACATAAATGATTAAAAAATATATGCTGTTAATTTGCATTCTTCCAGTATTACTCCCAATTCATTGATGTCACACTACAAGAAATAATTAGTTTACCGACGAAAATTCCCGTCGGTACATTACAGATTTTCGTCGGTGAAATCAAGTACCGACGGAATTTGGTGCCCGAAAATTTCGGTCAGTGATCTTCCGAAGGTAAAAATACCGACCGAAATATTCCGTCGCAACAAAACGGCGAAATTTACGACGGAAATAAACTGTCGGTATTTATATAACGACGGAATTGCAAGTACAATTTCGTCGGAGAATTTTAGCTACAGTTATTTGGTCGGTCGGTGAGGCGAAGGTATCTTCGACCACATTTACCAACGGTCGATTGAACCGTCGGTAAATGTAGTTTATACCGACGGACATTTTTCCGTCGGTAAGTGAGTAAAATAAATTTTTTTATTATGTTGTTTAGTTTTTATAACAATGTTATATTATATATATTTTTTATTTATTTGTGTTACGTTATATTCTTTGTTCACAATATATTAATTTGTATATATAGTTTGTTTTATGAGAAAAT
>JAOTAX010000002.1:1984551-1994936 GCA_025629825.1 Erythroxylum guanchezii
CAAATGTTATTGATGTTCCCTTAAATACTTGGTGGTTAGATACTGGAGCAACAATTCATGTTACGAATTCCTTGCAGGAACTGACAAGTCGAAGAAGGGCGACTAGATTTGAGCAGCATGTATACATAGGAGACGATATCAAAGTCAAAGTTGAATTTTTTGGGACAGTTGAACTACAGTTAAATACAAGGCATCTTTTGATGTTACATGATGTCACTTATTTACCTTCTATTAGGAGGAATTTGATTTCTGTATCTATTTTGGATAGACTAGGTTATAGTATTCTTTTTGGAATTGAAAAATTGACTTTGTATCGTGACTCTCTTTTGGTGGGCAATGGAATTTTATGTGAAAGTTTATACAAACTTAAGTTGAATGATTGTGTTATTGTTGCTTCTTCCTCCTCTTAATGCTGTTGTTGGTTCCAAACGTATGAGGTTGGATTTGAGATCTTCTATGTTATGACATAAACGTTTAGGCTATATTTCTAGAGACAGAATGGAGAGGTTAGTGAAGGACGATGTACTACAGGATCTTGATTTTTCATATTTCACTACTTGTGGTGACTGTATTAAAGGAAAGTTGACTGCCAAGGTTAGAAAAAGCAAAATAGACAGGAGTTCAGAATTATTAAAGTTGATTCATACTAATATATGTGGACCATTTATTCTACCTGCTATGGGTGGTTATAAATACTTCATCACTTTTATTGATGATTTTTCCAGGTATGGTCATGTGGAGCTCATTCGTGAAAAATCTGAATCTTTGGAAGCATTTAAGATTTTCAAGACGCATGTTGAGCTTCAAAAGGGGAAGAAAATCAAGGTAGTTAATTTTGATAGAGGTGGAGAGTATTATAGGCGTTACGATGAGAGTGGCAGGAATCCAGGGCCTTTTGTTAGATACTTGCAAGAATGTGGTATTGGAGCAAGATATAGAATGCCAGGGACACCCCAGCAGAATGGAATCGTTGAAAGAAGAAATCGCACACTTCTTGATATGTTGCGGTATATGTTGATTCATTCTAATTTGCCTGAATTTTTATGGGGTGAGGGATTGAAGACAGCAGCTTATATCTTGAATCAAGTACCTAACAAATCAGTTCCAAAGACTCCATATGAGTTATGGTCAGGTAAGAAACCAAGCTTGCGCCATTTTCTTGTTTGGGGATGCAAAGTAGAAGTGAGGCCCTATAATCCGCAATCTAAGAAGCTTGATCCAAAAACTATTAGTGGCTATTTTGTAGGCTACACCATCAGATTAAGAGGTTCTAGATTTTATTTCCCGTCTCACAAAACCAAAATTATAGAATCAGATAGAGCTGTCTATTTTGCAGATGAATTTGACTCAAGTCAAGGGTTAAGAGAAATTTTATTCAGGGAAGAACCCATTAAAGTCCCTGTACTTGTTACTTCAATTCCTACTAATGATCCTATGATTGAACAAATTCTAGTAGAATCTCATGATGAACCTCAGAATCAAGCACAGGATGAAGTTGTTGATACTGGGGATGATGAGGTTGTTGTAAGGAGATCACAAAGAACACATAAACCTGCCATTCTTGATGACTATATTGTCTATTTGCAGGAACATGAGTTTGATGTGGGAGATAATACTGAGCCAGTCAGTTTTCAAGAAGCCATAAACAGTGCTCAATCTACATTATGGATGAATGCAATGGAAGATGAGTTGAGTTCTATGTCACAAAATGGAGTTTGGGAGTTGGTTGAACTACCCAAAGGTTGTAAACCTATTGGGTGCAAATGGGTTTACAAAATCAAACATGACTCAAGTGGACGAGTAGAAGGTATAAAGCCAGACTTGTAGCTAAAGGCTATAGTCAGAGAGAAGGGATTGGTTTCAAAAAAACCTTCTCACTAGTTTCCATAAAAGATTCATTGCGAATCATTATGACTATAGTTGCTCATTTTGACTTGTAACTTAATCAAATGGATGTGAGGATCGCCTTCTTGAATGGAGATCTGTATGAAGATGTCTATATGACCCAACCAGTTGGTTTCGAGATAATTGGCAAAGAGCACATGGTTTGCAAGCTCAAGAAGTCTATTTATGGGTTAAAACAAGCATCAAGGCAGTGGTATCTCAAGTTTGATATGATTGTCACTGCAAATGGCTTTAAGGAGAATGTAATTGATCAATGTATATATATGAAGCTCAGTGAGAGCAGTTTCATTTTTCTGGTACTGTATGTTGATGACATCTTACTTGTTTCTAATGACACTGATCTATTATTTGAGACAAAAACAACTGTTGTTTAGTCATTTTGATATGAAAGATCTTGGTGAGGCCTCTTATGTACTTGAAATTCAGATTCTTCGAGATAGAGCCAATGGGATTCTTCGATTGTCTCAAAAGACTTACATGATCGGATCTTGAAAAGATTCAACATGCATTCTTGTTCTCCTGGAAAGGCACCAATAGTGAAAGGTAACAAATTCTCAAAGGTCCAATGTCCACAAAATGATAAAGAGAGATATGAAATGAAGGTCGTTCCTTATGCGTCACTTGTAGGTAGTCTGATGTATGCTCAAGTATGCACATGCCCTGATATTGCTTTTGTTATAGTTGTGATGGGAAGATACTTGAGTGACCCTGATCTTAGCCATTGGAAAGCTGCTAAGAAAGTCATGAGGTATCTTCAGGGTGCCAAAGATTATATGTTGACTTATCGGCGAGCTCACACTCTTGATATAGTTGGGTTTAGTAATGTTGATTATGCAGGGTGTGTGGATGATAAAAGTCTACTTCAGGCTACATCTTTATGATGGCTGGAGGAGCTGTATCGTGGAAAAGTGTCAAACAGACACTCATAGCATCCTCTACCATGGAGTTAGATTATATGGCGTGCTATGAGACAGCTTGTCAATCGATATGGTTGCGGAATTTTATTTCAGCATTGGGTATTGTTGACTCCATTTCGAGTCTGCTGAAATTATATTATGATAATTCCGTAGCTGTAGCTTTCTCTAAGAACACTAAGAGTACTTTTCGCTCAAAGCATATTGATATAAAGTACTATTTTGTTAAAGAGAAAGTCGTTGAATCCCTCATTACTGTTGAGTATATGCCTACAGCTAGCATGTTAGCAGATCCACTCACCAAAGGCTTACCTATATGTGTGTTTGCAGAACACGTCTCCCGCGTGGGATTGTTAGGAGCCTAGCTGAATAAGATTAGTGGGAGTTTGCTATTTTGTATTGAACATGTTGGCTCTTTGTATGGATTGCTTATGACTTATATATATGAGACATGCATAATGATGTTTGCAGTCATCTTTGATAATGTTGACATATATATGTTGATATTGTACAGCATGCAAGTTGTTTTTGATGATTATTGCGGTATTTGAACATCTCTAGGGCCAAATCATATGTAATATATATATCCTGTCGATATGATATTGCATATGATTTATTTGATTGCTTTTGGATCATGTAGATTGGTATGGTGGTTTGATTTTATTGTACAAGTGGGAGAATGTTAGAAATATATGTTAGTGGACTAATATAATCACAACATTAATTTCATATGCTCAACCACAATCGAATTGCCTAATGTATATTTAATAACCATAATGGGATGATTAATTTGCTAATTGCATTTGAGGCACATGGTAGTACCCTAACTACTATATGTTGGCCCATTAAACTATAGTTCATATCATCCATTAATAATGAGACAATTAGCCCATTCTACCCCTTAAGGTAGAACATGTCATAATATGACATAAGGTGAGATTGTTGAGTGAGAGACATACATTGTGTGTGTATTGGGTGTGAAAGAACAATGGTCTTCTACCATCAATCTCTCTTGCATAAGATTTGTATTTTTCTCTCTTTGATAGGTTTTGTGAAGCATGGAGAGGGTGCAAGTCCAAATGCCAAGTGTTGGAGGTATGTTTTCATAATCTTGTTATGCTCTAAATAAAATGTGATCTTGGTTGGTTGAATGTGATTTAATGCTGCATTTATTATAACACTCAATTTTGGTATTATTAACAACATTTGTTACTGACATATCCTCGCTATTGATCAGCCTCCTGTATGACCCTACAAGACCATACATGGTGAACAAACGAAGAACTATCCAACACACCCCTCCTGATGCTGAGCTTTGCATCGTTATTTGTATCCATGGCAAGAACAGTCTAGCTGGCCTCATTAACCTCCTCAAAATCTCCTATCTAAACGTAGAGAGACCCTTCTCCATCTGTGCTCTTCGTCTCATCGAACTTGTAGGTTGTGCTAGACCAGGATTTATAGACCATAATTAGGAAACCGAAGAGGATACCCACAAGTTTCCAGACGATGGTACCATCCACCATGCCTTGAAACTCTATCAAAAACAAAGACAGGAGTTTGTAAAGCTGCTCTGTATAGGAAATATGATAGAGAATTTTAAGAGAGAGAAAACAGAGTTTCTCACTATATTCACATACCAAATCAGTAAGCTCAATGTGAGCTTAAATATACTTTAGACTATACAGTGAAAAGTTAATTACTGAGCTAACTAAAAACTAACTAACTATTTAAAACAAATACGAAATGAAAGTATAAGCTTTACATCCCCCCCTCAAGTTGGACTTTGATGAAAATCAACAAAGCCAACTTGGACAACAAATGGTGAAATATAGGTGAAGAAAGAGGCTTAGTGAAGATGTCGGCGACTTGTAAGGAAGAAACCACATTAACCGGAGAAATAAAACCCTGTTTGTACTGATTGCGCACGACATGACAATCAATGTACAGGTGTTTAGTGCGTTCATGAAACACGGGGTTACAAGTGATATGGATGGCAGACTTGCTGTTGCAATGAAAAGGAATCGGAAGGGGAACAGGAACCCACAAATCAGCAAGTAAGTAACTGATCCATTGTAACTCACACACAGCCGATGCTATGGCTCTGTACTCAGCCTCTGCAAAGCTACGAGAAACTGTAGTCTGTCGTTTTGTCTTCCAAGAAACTGGACTACTTCCCAAGAAAATACAAAAACCAGTTAAAGACTTTCTAGTTGTAGGACAAGTTGCCCAGTCGGCATCCGAGTAAGCTCGTAAGGTCAAATCAGAATTTACAGGAAAATGAAGGCCCAAAGAAGGATTCTGCTTGAGATATTTCAGGACATAAATGGTGTGTTGAAGACGGACCTGCCTGGGAGTCTGCAGAAACTAACTGAGGTGCTACACACAATAAGTATTAATCGATTTGGAGAACCCCAAATACAACAACCGACCAACCATACTTCGATATTCCTGAGGATCCTTCAATAGAGGACTACTATTATCGAGCAGATTACTACCTTTGGGAAAAGGGCACTTGCTTAGGCTTAGAACCAATGAGACCAGTATCAATCAATAGATCCAACACATATTTTCTCTGATTGAGAAAAATACTAGTTTCATCACGAAAGATTTCTAAGCCCAGAAAATACTTAGCCACTCCTAAGTCTTTGATGATGAATTTCTCATAAAGAGCTGTTTTGAGTCGAGCAACAGTGGGAGCTGAATTGCCACTTATAAGGAGATCATCCACATACACTAAAAGCGTCAAGAAACAATCATCTTTGCAAAACACAAATAAGCAATTGTCATGCACACTCTGTTGAAAGCCAAAATTTAGAAGAAAACCAGTTAGGTCAGTGTTCCACTGTCGCGAGGCTTGTTTAAGCCCATATAAAGACCTCACAATCTTACACACTTGTCCTTTCTGTGCCTTAGTATAGCCTTCTGGTGACACCATGTAAACATCCTCATCGAGATAACCATGCAAGAATGCATTATTGATATCTAATTGATTCAAAACCCAACCTCGAGCTGTTACTATAGCCAGAAAAATTCGTACTGTCACAACCTTTGCTACTGGAGAAAAAGTATCAATTTAATCTTCGCTATAAACTTAAGTGTACTCCTTAGCAACTAGTCAAGCTTTATGCCTGTCAATTGTCCCATCTGAATTGTATTTCACCTTGAAAATCCATTTGCTGCCAATTGCTTTCTTCCCTGAAGGCAATGTAGTAAGCTCCCAGGTGTGGTTTTGTTCGAGCGCCTGTAATTTGGATTCCATAGCCTGAACCCACTTCTCATCCTTACTAGCTTCTTTAAAACTTCTAGGCTCCTTTCTTTTGGTCACATGACAAAGAAATGGTGCCATATCATCCGAGAGCTTAATATTGTTGGAGAAAGGAAAAGTGTTGGGTAGATGAGGGGAACTGCCAAACTTTGCGCCACTATCCGTGAACAGCTGTGTGTGATTCACCACATAGTCAGACAACCACGATGGCATCCTCTTTGCTCTATTGCTTCTCCTTTCTTCATGAACCGGATTTAATTGTGGTGTCCCATCTATATGGACATCTTCTGGTATGACTTCACGATGCTTATAAAGTCCAGAGTGCACTAAGTTGTCATCAACTATGGGAGCAAGTTGTTGATCTGTAACCTCTTCATGCAACGAATGCAGTGACGGTATTGGTGTGCCATTAGCCTCCACAAAATGTTAACCTGCACAAGGAAACAAATTTTCATGAAAAGTAACATCTCTAGAGATGTGCACTTTTTCGGAGTTAACATCATAAACTTTGTAACCCTTTCTTCCTGCAACATAGCCCAGAAAAATGCATTTGTAAGCTCTAACAACAAATTTATTCTTTTGTGGGCTGGGATCTGTTAAATAACACAAGCACTCGAAAATCTTCAAGTTGCCAAGATCAGGTGGTCATCCCAAAAAAACTTCAGAAGGAGCATTCCATTTCAGATTTGCAGTAGGCAAATGATTTATTAAGTAAGTAGCATGGAGAATAGCTTTACCCCAAAACAAGTTTGACATGTGAGCTTGGTGCAGCAAGGCTTTGGCCACTTGAATAATGTGTCTATGCTTCCTTTCAACTCTCCCATTCTATTATGGGGTATATACATTAGATCTTTGATGATTAATGCCATGAGCAAGAAAAACTTATTGGCAATTGTATCCCACAAATTCCCCTTCGTTATCTGTTCTAACTATCTTAATAGTGCAATTATACTGTGTTTTCACCATGGGAAAAAACTTGTTTAGGATGGAGCTAGCTTGGTCCTTAGTTTGCATAAGAAAGGTCTAAGTAACTCTGCTGCAATCTTCCACAATGGTTAGAAAATAAAAAGCTCCTGTTAAAGATGGCCTTTGATATAGACCCCAAACATCAACGTGAATTAATTCAAAGAGTTGCTCTCTATGACTGTCACTAATGTGAAAAAGCATGCGAGAATGTTTAGCCTTCACACATACATCACAAGCAGTATCAGAATTGGTCAAGCTTTTATTTACAAAAGAAAACTTCTTTACAACCTCAAAAGAGGGGTGACCCAACCGTTTATGCCACAATGCAATAGAGTCAACACCATTAACACTTTCTATGCAGGCAACATCCTTATTCAAACAACGAACATTAATTCTATTTTCATCTCTACATAGAGAATCAAATTCATTTAATACAGCAGTATGAAAAGAGTTTGCAGTAAGGTAGTATAGATGACCAATAACTTTGCCAACAGCCAGCAGACTCTTAGATTTATGGTCTTGTAAATCATAGAAGAATGGGTAGAAAGTGAAAACACCATCTTCTTGTTTTAAAATTCTGTTCACAGATAACAAGTTATACTTGAAACTTGGGACATAAAAAACATGCTTCAACACAACACCCTTGCTAAGTCTTATTTCTCCCATCATGCTAACCTTATTTATTGATCCATCTAGGAAACTAACGGTAGATGACCTTATCACTGGAACTAACTTACTAAACAGGCAAGCATTTCCTAAAATATGTATGCTAGCCCTAGTATCCACTATCCAACACGAGTCCTTCATCCCTTTATTGCCTATTTTCTTTTCAAGAGCATAAATATTACCTGCAAATTCAGCACCAAAATTCACCTTTTTTCATGTTTTGCATCTGCATCTGCGTTTTTTCTTTCATCAACTTTGATAGCTCCTGTTGAATGATTACTTTCATACTTAATCCCCCATTATCCTTCTCACTGTCATCCAAAGGTGTCTCTGCCAAGTTTGCCTGTCCTGTTTTACCTCCATTTTTCTTCTGTTGTCTTTTTAAATCAACATACCACTCTGGATAACCATGTAACTTAAAATAGGTATCCTTAGTGTGACCATCCATTTCGCAAAACGAACATTTCTTATCTTCTTTATCTGTTTTCCACTCCTTTTTCTTGCCATTCTTTTTCCCTGAGTTAGCAGCTGTTGTTGATCCGGAGCCAACAATAAGTGCGCTCCCTTCTGTTATTTCACTAAAAGAATCTAAAACCTGCTTTTGCCTCTCAACATTCATCAGCATGGAATATACTTTATCTATGTTAGGATAAGGATCCATCATAAGAATTTGATTCTTAACATGACTATAAGAGTCATTCAGTCCTATTAGAAACTAGATGATTTTCGCATTGCCATTAAGTTTCATAATCTTGCCTAAAACATCACAGGTACAACAGCTGCATATACACTGAGGTACAGGTATGATACACTTCAGTTCATCCCATAACTTGCACAATTTTGTGAAGTACATTAAAAGGTTAGAGTTACCTTGTGAAATGTTTCCAATCTCCGTCCTGATCTGATACTCTTGTGGTCCTGTAGAGTCACCAAATCAGTTTGCGAGTTTATCCCATAGGTCCTTGGCAGAGGACACATACAGAAGTGCATCATGAAGATCCGTTGTCAACGAGTTCAAAATCCAAGATTCCACCATGGCATTGACACTCATAATTTCCTCGTAATCTGCCACATCCTCAGCTAGAATCTGAATCTTGCCAGTAATGTAGCCAATCTTGTGCTTTGCTGCAAGAGCTTTCTTCATTGACGTGCTCCACGTCTTGTAATTGAATCCATTTAGTGGTGTAGTTACAAGACTAGCACCTGGATTTTTAGAATCTTTCTTTTGATTCATTGTCATCTTGAAGTTGCAGTTCTTGAATTACGACTCTCCAATCACGGTCTCGACGTTACAGATAGAAACGATGGAAAACGGTTACAAGGCTTTGATACCATATAGGAAATATGACAGAGAGTTTTAAGAGAGAGAAAATAGAGTTTCTCACATAATCACATACCAAATCAGTAAGCTCAATGTGAGCTTAAATATACTTCAGACTATAAAGTGAAAAGTTAGTTACCGAGCTAACTGAAAACTAACTAACTATTTAAAACAAATACGAAATGAAATTATAAGCTTTACACTTTGATCATTTTGCCTTTCAATAAAGAGAATCTCGAAGATGTTCCTGGAACTGAAATTGTGCGATATAATCATGTAGTGCAGTCTCTGAATTCAAAAGTTGTAGCTCATGCTCCTTGTTCAGTTGGAATCCTCGTCGACAAGGTCGAAACTTCTAACCCCAATATCATTGGCCAATCCTTTCGTCGAACAAACCTCAAATTTGTTGTGTTATTTCTTGGAGGAGCAGATGCGAGGGAGGCATTAGCTTATGCGAACAGAATGATTTTAAACCTAATGTTTCAGTCATGGTTATAAGGTTCCTTGCACATAACAGTGAAGGAGATGATGAGCTAGAGAAGAAGCTTGATGATGGGATGGTGACATCATTTTGGGTAAAGAATGAAAGTAATGGAAGAGTCTAATACAGAGAGGTGGTCATGAATAATGGAGAAGAAACTTTAGTTGCAATCCAGGCATTGAGTGATAACACGAATGACCTGTGGATTGTGGGAAGAAAACAAGGGATCAATCCTGTACTTCTTCAAGGATTGTCCACTTGGAGCAAAAATCGTGAGTTAGGAGTTGTAGGTGATTATGTTGCCTCTTGTGATTTTGGTGGTAAGGCCTCCGTGTTAGTAGTACATCAACAGGTTATGAGAACTCAAGGGAAGGCTTTAACTGCCACTCAGCGAAGTTTTAAGTGGAAGCCTTTGTCCCATAATTGGCTATAGGGCTGTTCAGACTTATATATCGAACAACCTAATTATCTATGTCATTCATGTGTAGTCCAAATGCTCTTTTAGATGACATAAAAATCTTGGGTGTATAAGCAAGTTATCCATATGTAGAAGAAAGTTTAATTAGTACAACAGAAGCAGCCAAAGGGATAGAGCAAGATATTAGCTATAAGTAGTGAATACCTTTCAAAGACTATCATGGAACAACTTTTGTATACTGGAATTGGAATTGTGTAAAACAACTTCTATCTTTTGAAAATGTTACATATTTGTACGATAGAAAGCAGATCTAGTTACATCTTTACCAATTTATACAAGAAAAAGCATTGGACATGATTTTGTTTATAGGTGATGCACTCATATTTTCTTATCTTTTTATACTTTTACACTTAGTTTTTATTCTCATTTGATGTCTAAATCACATG
>JAOTAX010000002.1:1999940-2047440 GCA_025629825.1 Erythroxylum guanchezii
CTGTGCAATACAAAGGAAAGCTGGAGTTTGGCTTCGGCTGTGGCTTGCAAACGGCGCCTGTGGGTGGGACCCACTGGCGCCTGTCATCTGTCGCAACCTCTGCCAAATTTTTATACAAAAACGACGTCGTTCTCCCAATAGACAGAATAAGACAGGGTAAGGTTAGACAGACGATCCGGACTCAGACGCGACAGCTTCCAATTTGTCTGTAAATACGGTTTTTTTTTTTAATTACATTAGGAAGCCCCCTAAGACTCCGTCTTAAGAGCTTTTAGTTCCTACGCGCCTCGTATATTTTTACGAACAAAAAATCGTTACATATTTGATTGATCAATTGTTGATTGATTATTAACTTAAGTTATTAACAATTTTCTAATTTTCTAATAGTTTCAATTTTTACAATGTCGTTGAAAGCGAGTCGTCTGTAATTAAGTTCTAGTCTTATTAAGAATGTTAGTCCTTTACCACACCAATTTGTGGAGCCAAATCTAATAGAGTTCTTGTAGACTTTTTAAAAAAATTGTTAGAAGACATTTCATTCCCTTTACAAATGTCTTAGATTAACTCATTGGTTTCAATATTTGGCAGGTTTTAGACAATTCAATAACTCTTATCTTAGATTATTAACGTAACTTAGTTCTTTAAACTCTTCAGATTGCAATGTTAAAAAGTACTTGTCTGGTGGATGTGGAGGGGCAATTAGAATCGTTGTACTAGTAGGAGGTAATTCTTCTTATCATCTATACTTCTTTTTTTCCTCAACAGTTTCTTCACTGGTGTAATGGCAAAAGACAAGCTAACCCATTTTTGTGTGTAAAATCTTAATGTTTCAGGTACTATCACTACAGGAGCAGCTTTAGTGATCTGCATATGGGTATGTTATGGTTTCATCAGGAGGCGTTCAACTTGGAAACTGGGAGGAGGTTACAGAAAATGCTCCATAAATAAGGCTACGGAAATCAACATCCCTGTCTATCCCTACAAAGAAATTGAGAGAGCTACGAGTGGTTTCTCCGAGAAACGTAGGCTTGGAACCGGAGCTTATGGAACAGTTTATTCTGGTAAACTCGACAATGATTTGTGGGTTGCCATTAAAAGAATCAAACCGAGAGATACTGATAGTATTGAGCAGGTCTTGAACGAGATCAAACTCATCTCGTCAATGAGTCATCCAAATTTGGTGAGGCTCCTAGGATGTTCTATAGAACGTGGAGAACAAATCCTAGTGTACGAATTCATGCCGAACGGAACCCTATGTCAGCATTTACGAAGGGAGAGAGGTGATGGACTCCCATGGCAGATTCGCCTTGCCATTGCCACTGAAACAGCTCAAGCTATAGCTCATCTACACTCCTTCGACCCTCCTATTTACCATAGAGATATCAAATCAAGCAACATACTCTTAGACTATGATTTCAGGTCTAAAGTTGCAGATTTTGGTCTCTCTAGGCTAGGCAGGACTGAATTTTCCCACATATCAACTGCCCCACAAGGAACTCCAGGTTATCTTGATCCACAATACCATCAACTCTTTCACCTTTCTGACAAAAGTGATGTATATAGCTTTGGGGTGGTCCTTATTGAGGTTGTAACAGCATTGAAAGTGGTGGACTTTTCAAGACCTCAAAATGAAGTTAATTTGGCTAACTTTGCTGTCGACAAGATCGGAAATGGGCACTTGGATGAGATCATAGATCCTTTGATTGATCTTCACAGTGATGCTTGGACCCTTTTCTCGGTGAGAAAAGTGGCCGAATTGGCTTTCAGATGCCTGGCATTTCATAGAGACGTGAGGCCTTCAATGGTGGAAGTTGCAGCTGAACTAGAAGAGATAATGCTGGGCAGACATGCTTCTTTCAAGGAAACTAATGACATAACTTCATCAAAGAGATCTCCTTCTTCTTCTTCTTCTTCATCCTCATCATCATCCAATCCCAGTGACAAGACAATAAGCTTAACTATCCAGAAATCTGAATTGGACCATAAGACTTTGCTTAGTAATATGGAGTCACTGGAAATCGGAAAAACTAGTTCACCTGTTTCGGTTCAAGATCCTTGGTTAAGTGAACCAAGTCCATCTTAATTTCTTCGCGTGAATATGATCAGGGTAGCTCTCAGCAGGAACACGTTTGGCCCTCCTCCACGTCAGGAGGACATGTTCGGACTTGTCTTTTCTCTTTGTTGCTCCAAGGGAAAAGAACATTGTACAATTCAGTCAGTTAGATTTGTTTGCTCCCTTGAATCTTTGTATAAAAATATATAGAGTCAGGAAGTTGTTTCCACCCTATCTCTAAAGCTGCAAAGAAGCACGAGTTGTGTAATCCAACTCCAAAGTGGACACTGATCCACATGTCCAATCTTGTTAATTATTTCGTCCTACCCTCAATGCTGCAACCCTCCGTCTTTAGCAAACTGGACCTTGAAGAGAAAATCTAATTGTGTCTAACAATATGCTTGAAACTGCCAACCACATTTTATGCTTTCTCCTTTTTTTTATTATAAAAATGTTTGTATAGTGCTCTACATCTGGCAGTTCTGTCCTGTTATCATTTTCAGTTTGACAACTTCTTTTTTGGTTGTGGTTGGTCAGCGGTCACAATTAAACTATCTTTATCAAATTTTTATCATTTAATTCTAATTTGCCATATTATTTATTTAAAAATATAAAGTTTATACATTATTAGTCCTAATTGAAAAGGTATGAAGTGCTATCTTCTTAGTATAATTGGTTCTTACTTGAAGAAAGTGAACGTTCCCTAATTGGCCAGGCAATATCAAAAGTTATTTGGTTTTGTGTGACAACTTTTGAAAGGATTGATGTTCAGTCATACCTGCTGCTCGTTCAATGACACCACATAAACCAATCTGATCACATTTTTCAGTCACAATACATATATAATTTGGTATTACAAGTTAATGATTAAAAATTGAATATAATTTTCAATAATAATCTCACCATAACACCTGGTCAACATCTTGAATGAGGAATGTTCAACTCATCAGATTTTTCTGGGAAAGAGTAGTCGAAAGCTACAATTAAAGACGACGACGAAGGAGGAGGAAACTGAATCAAATGACTAGTAAAGATATCTTCTCTATGGCTCGTAGAATTAGAAACCTCCCAACAGCCAACCGATAAGTACCAAGGTGTTAATGGCATGTCAATTTTAAGATGCCAACTACCAAGCGTCAAAGTCCTGACATGTGTTAGAAACATGTGCACTAGACCCTTTCCTAACTCCAAAGCACCTCCTCCTCCTCCTTCCTCCAACCTGTAAGCTTTCATGAAATTGACACGGCACTATGCAAGTGGGCATCAAATTATGGATCAGTGCACGATTCGCAGTCACGTGCCCATTGTGTAATCACAATGATTCAAAATTATGTATTCAATTTTTTAATTTTAAGTAAAAATTTAAACTTTTTTAAAAATAGTTATTTTCATTTTTACATTTAAAAAATTACATTTCTTAAATTTTTGAATAAAAATAATATAAACATATGATGATTTAACTGAACTTTTAATTTTAAACTAAATTAATTAAATACGATTTAAATTAATAATTTATTATAACTATTTTAAATTATTAATTTAAATTTAAATTTAACTAATTTAGATTTAATTTAAAAGTTAAGTTGAATTATTATATTAATAAAATTTGATTGATTTTTAAGACCAACTGTGTTTTTATGTTTTGAACGTGTGACATTTTATGGATTTTTAACACATGATTCTTAATCTTTTTTAAGATTAATTTAATGAATATTAAAAATGTGAGACACATTGTAAGAATTCCGGACGCGACCACATGGCAACCTCAGGAAACCTTAGCAGAGGTTTGATGATTTAAATGATTAATAACGGTCTTATTATATTTTTAAAAACCCGTATTAATTTTATACATTTCCAAAACTATGCATCTCAGTCCCTAAGTTATGGAAATTGGCTCAAAAACTTGCTCTTTTCAACGATGTAACGGTGACGGCGACCCCCAACGGCGATTTGCCAACCTCAATCTCGAAGGAGTCGTATCTCAAGAAGAGCTCCACGATAAAAAGCCTAGACATGAGCACCACAAACTCTTTTCCCGCACACTGCTTGTTCGCAACAGTTGGAGTCTCAGTCTCGCGCCCATTGGACCAGAGCACGTGCTTGAGCATCTTCTCTCCTTCGCCCACGAACCGGTCGGGTACAAACTCCTCGGGTCTTTCGAATATTCTCGGATCCTTGGTCGCGAAAGGTTGAAAGCCGAACAAGAGTTCTCCTTCTTTCACCTTAAACGCTGCGTCGTGGCTTTCGATGATCATGTCACGCTTGGCCCGCCCGAATTGTAAGGGTACGGGCGGGTCGATACGGAGCGCTTCGTATACGACCGATTTCATGAGAGGCATCTGCTCCATTGCAGCCATCGTGACTTGTCCATCGTTGGATCTGACCACTGATCTGATCTCTTGTGCTAGCTCGCTGTGGCACTTAGCTCCGGCACGGCCAAGCCACTTGAGGGTATTTGGGAAGAAGATCTTCATGCCACCAAATGAATTGAAGCACGTCGCGAACAGGAGATTATGACAAGCCTCTTCTCGCGAGATGTCCAATTCCTCGGCCTTGTCGAACAGGAATCCAGAAGAAGAGTAGAAGAAATCGTAAAGCCTCTGGTAATCTTTCTTGATAAGAGCAGGAGGTAGTCGAAAATTGTGGATTGTAAGATCTTCTAGGTACTTTGGGAGTCCGAGAGTGAGTTGAGGGCCGAGTTGGAACAACACCCACTTAGCAACCAGCCCGGGTCCGTCGGTCCCAAGTTTGGTGCCGGCTGGGTTCACGCCGTACAAGGATCGAGTCAAGAAGTTGAAAGCAGCTTGATCGTTTGCTGAACCGAAGATGGCTTTGCCTTTACTTGCAAGCTCTTTCTCGAGAGTGTCAAAGAGTTCGTTGTAGGAGGAAATGAACTCGGGAATTACGTGATCGCGACGAGCCTTGAGTTGATAGAAAATGAGTTCCTTGAGTTTTCCGTGATTAGGCTCTGATGGGTCGAGATAGGAGACAACTCGATAGCCTCCAGTGAGCTCCGTAGAGGGCATGTAAGTACCGGTGAAAATATCCTTCTTTTCGACCTTTGTTAAGTCGAAAAGAACAGGAAAGCTCTTGCCGTCGAGCAAAGCCACGACCTGGGGGTTAGGAGCTATGAAAGGACCCGGAGGCATGTTGGTTCTGAAGACAGTGGATTGATACTTCTGGATTTTCGACTTGAAGAACTCGTCGCGACCCTGGTTGTAGAAGTAATCAAATCGATCTTTCATAGGACCGATTAAGAACAGTCCAGTGTCACCTGGGATTTTCCGGATCGGAAGATTGGATGATTCAGGCAAAGAAACACTCACCCCTGGAGCTGGTTTCTCGGATACAGAGGCGTGGATGGGACGAACAAAGAAGTGACGAGTGGATGGTCTTTGTTGTTTTCTTAGTAACTGGAGTTGCGGTTGTTGCAAAGAGGGGAAAGCTAAAGAAGAAGAAGCAGCAGCCATTAGAGGTTAAAGTGCAAGCTTTGACTACCAGTAGGTTGTGTAATTTGCGCAGATATCTATCTGATTGATCGTATGATTAGCAAGTTGAGGGGTCGAACGTGTCGAAGGGTCTATTTATAGGTGGGATATCATGTGTGTGTTCTGTCAGGACGACAGTAGTAAGTGCTTATGGTCGGTCCACCCACATAGCCAACAATGGTTGCTCCTGAATAAAGTCGTGTAAAGGACCAAACGCATGCATTATTTCTGATGCTCTTGGAGTTTTCCTATCCATTGCGGGTTCCTTCCGAGTTCCGACTTGATGTCTGTTTATTTTTCCTAGGAAGAATAGTGCGATTGCTGATCCTACTATTCAAATTTCAGAATTTTCTTTTTCTATTTCCAGGATATTGAAAAGTAAATTCGTACAAGTAAATAGAATTTTCTATTTTCCACGTGACCGTCCCTTCTTTGCTATTTCCTGAATCCTGAGTAATTTAGTTCCCATTAGGGGGGACACTAAGTCGAGTTAGAATCTTTGATTTTAGTTTGAAACTTTTTGTAAACGTGCTTGAACACGGTCAAATTCGGATTAAGTTCAAAATATATATTATTTCAAAATAATGTCATTTTGACTAGTATAATCACTCGGAGTTGTTAGTTTCACATGAACTCAAAATCGGACTCAAACACAAATATCACTTTCAACATCAAAAGCTATACTAATAATTTTAGCAAGATGATAACTTTTGCATTTATATACGACAGATCGTAATCATTCGTCCCATTTGTAATTGTATAATTAAGATATATTATTGAGTGTAAGATTCCATATGTTGGTCATAAAATGCAATTATATCTCTAAATTTATAATAGACTGTGCTCTTTTCACGTTACTTCGTTGTGAATTAAAATTGTTAAGCATGCTGAGAAGCATAATCATACTTTTGGTCAAATATTGTACATGATAGCTCGAATCGTCTCCCAAATTCAAAACCCATGACACCGAAGCTTAATGGCTCCGGCCACGTATGATTATCAAATGCCAGCATGTGCACAGCAAGAGTCTTTATGAAGAATGTTGACCTTTCAACACCAATCCGATTACGGAAACTGAGAAATAAGAGTGAAGAAAAAAAGAAGGTTATTCTATTAAAACTCTAAAACCCTCTCAGCCTCAGGTATTATTTACACATAACAGTATTATAGGTCTCTGGACAAAACTGTAATACTTGCAAGTCAACGTATGAAAATAGTACGCGGTCAATCTCTACTCAAGTCTAAAACTCTCAACTTCCGACCAACGCATAGGTTCTCACTGCCGGCCAAAACCGCACGTGGATTATTTATTTAGGAACGGGCTTTAGCCTTTAATTATACATTTGCTTCATGTTAGTTCTCCCAACGTAATAATACAACTCCCACTCGAGAATCTGCTTTTTCTTTACCCTAATGATTATTTTCGTGTCCCACGTAAAAAAGAAATCGAGCACGACTTTTATATGTTTCTATTCGCAGCAAATTGAACAATGAAAGACCGACCATTTATATGTTTAGTTTGCTTTATTGCAAAGAAATGATTGCAACAAATAATGTGACTTTATGGGATAAGCTTAGGTCCTTTTGTGTACCACTAGCTTATTAGGCATCTCGTGTCAAAGATATATTTAAATGGGCCGTTTAACTTGTATTAATTTAAAATTGTTAAGTTTGAGTAATAGTTGAAAAAGATAATTTGAAAACATAATGGCCCCATTTGGTTTGGTAGGTAGTATTTCAGCCATTTTTGGGCGTTTTAGAGTCAAATAGCTAATTATTTGGTTTGGTTATTAGTCGGTGGGTTCATTTATTCAACCCAACTAGTTGATTTTTTAAAAGCTTAGGAGTCTTTGGGTGATCGGCTGATAAAATTTTGTTTAGCCAACGATTGTGCCATTTATTCGTTTAATAGCGGTGGAAGCCTTTTAAAAGAAGAAAGAGTGTCACGGCTGTGACACTTGCTATAATAATAATTATAATTAAACATAATTAATTAAAATATAATAAAAATAAATAGGTAAATAATTAAACTAAATATATAATTAATTAAAATATATGGTTTCTTGTTGATTTATGTTAATGATTTTTTGGTTATTATTACTTATATGTTTTATGTTTTTATTAGAGCTATAAACATAATTTTTGTAAAATTAAATATCTAAAATCTAATTTCTTATGAGATTTCAAGTCATGCCCTACCCTTCATAAGTCATTTTACACATAAACAACTAATACTAAATAGTTAATTTTACCAAACATCTTTAATATATAACTAAAGTGATTCACTGGTCAAATCAACTGATACAATCCGCTATCAACTAACTATTAGCAGAATCAATTAACAGCTAATATAATCTGATGTTTACCAAATAACGCCAATAATTAAGTTGCTACTTTGTAACTAGAAGGTCATATCTTCGAATAACAGAAAAATCTTTTTGTAAAAATTACACGGAGAAAGCTCATCGGATCCTCACAAAGCAGGAAGCCTTATGCACTGATGAATGTTGAATTTGTCAATTAAAAAATTAATATAATATAATTGAGTTGACCATATCTTAGATATTTAATAAAATAATAAATTTTTTATTCGTAATTAATTTATGTGAAAATAAGGAATTTATCTTTTAGAAAATTAACAATTAAATACTAATATTTTGAATTTAAATATTTTGAAATATTCAGGATCTTTAAATGTTAAATTTTTTAAAATTTGAAAATTTAAACGATTATTAAAGTTAAATTCGTCTTTTAATTTGTAATAATTACTCTTTTAATGGGAGGGAAGTCTAAATTGCCTTGCCTTCGGTTTCATACTAAGTTGAGTTGAATTAACATTTTTCAACCTGAAGACTAAAGAAAACAAACTTCGTGTTTGAGTAATAAAAGATGAGGAAATGTCCAAGTCAAAGATATCCTATATTTGGGCCATTCCTGGACCTTTTTTTAGGCCCAAAAAACACTAATCTGGGCCACAAGTTGAAATGGGGGTCCATTAGCAATCACGTGAAACCGTTACTATTGTTAAAACTATCTTCTCCAATCGTAACGGATTAAGGTTTCAAATGGAATTGCAGTCAGTTTTTGGCGGGATTACTCCTCCGAAAAATCGGATTATCGTCTCTTTTCCTTTCCTATGAATTTGTAACTTCATCATCTTAAAGTTTCTTTATTGTTTTTGAATCTGAAGGTTTTGAGCAGTGAACCGATCTTCTGAGTTTCTTTATTGAAGCTTTCTTCAAGGATACGATCCTGATTGGTATTAATCAACTTTTCTTTCTATTTTCGATTTGATGTTTTCCCTAAGGAAGCTGAGATTGACATACGAGGGTGATTTTGGATGCAGTAAATGAATTGAAAAACGGACCTCTATGCAATTTGCTTGTGTAAACTTGCTTAATCGTTATTTTGGATATAGTATGTGGCCTTGCTGTTTGAGATTGTATCGCAAAGCATCTTACTCGCTTGCTTCAATTCTAAATTGGACACATCTTTAAGGAACCAAGACGAAGGAATTTCTCGGTTTGGAGGGTCTTTACTTACACTTTGTTGGCTATTTTTGAATTTTCGTGTTTTAGTTTATACCTTCCGCATACTTTCTCTGTTTTTGCCTGTTGTTGTGTGCTTGCTATTGTTTTGGACTGAGAAAGAGAACAATTAACTTATTGATACCAATGGTACATGCGGAAAATGTTACATTTGAGGCAATGTTTTACATTGGTCTTGCGACTTTCCTGCTTCTAACTGAGACTATGTGTACAATTTAACCAAAAGAGTTGGAGTCTTGTTACATGTCTCAGTGGCATGAATTGATTTCTCAGGTTTACAGGATATATCATCCGACAAAAGTTGCCTTTTTCTTTGAGTAAGTTGATGTTCAACTTGAGTTGCTTCTTACAGTTGTTTGAAAGACAAAGTTCCTTATTATTAGCACATGCTGTAATTACGTGATCTGTTAGTTATCTGTCATCCCTTTGTTCATGGGATTTTATTCCACTGTTTCTGTTAATAATGGTGAACATACTCCTCTCTTTAAGGAGTTAGTTGTTGCTGCAATTTGTATTTAAAAGCCAGTTCATTGTTCAATAAAGGTCGTCTGGTTTTATCCTATCCTTTGTGAGCTTCTTTATGGTATCAGAGCATACCCAAAAACTCTAACGAGTCAAATCCATCTTCTTATTCAATCACACAACAGCATGTCTTCCAGTTCAGAAACAAACACAACCATTGTCAATGCCGACAACACTACCAACAACACCAAAATCATCCAATTTAATCTAACCTCCCAATTACCTATCAAACTTAGCGGAAGTCATAACTTCGCAACCTGGAAAGCCCAATTCTCAATGCTAATGCATGGTTATGATCTTTTTGGTCATCTAGATGGCAATCGACCAGCCCCATCTACCACAACCAATGACGAAATCTCCACAAATACCTTTCACCTCTGGTTCCGTCAGGACCAGCTTATCCAAAATGCACTTATGGCCTCAGTTGATCCCACAATCGCTTCCATTGTCGCTGCAGCACAAACAACAAAACAAGCATGGGATTCTCTACATTTGCCTACGGAAACAAATCTCAAACCCGGATTTTCAGTCTCCGTGATCAACTAGCTTGCCTCACAAAGGATTCTAGTCCTGTCACAGAATATTTACAAAGTATTCGCTCTATCTCGGATGACCTTGCCACTGCCGGGGCACCAGTTTCCACATCGGAGCTGGTAGTAAAAATTCTCAGCGGTCTTGGCCCTGAATTTCGTGAAATTTCTGCAGCTATAAGAGCCTGAGACACCATCATTTCCTATGAAGAACTTTATGACAAGTTGCTTGATCATGAACTATTCCTTCGCCATGAGGAATCCAAGTCAAAACTCAGCCCTATTACTACTGCCATTGCCACCAAAAACAATTACAGACCTCCCACCAACAACAACAACAATTATCGTCGAACCACGAACTACTCAAATAATTCCACCAATGATACCCAACCATGGCGCTACAATAATCGCAACAATCACCCACCTCAATGGCGATCTCAAAACAATACTGCTCCTCGTTGCCAACTTTGCAACAAACCTGGCCATACTGCAAATGTGTGCCGATCTCGATCCCACAATCATCTTGAAGCAAAGGCAAATTATATCTCCGAACTGCAGGCAACATCAGACCCTTGAGTTGTCGACTCAGGTGCAACTCATCATATCACTACCAACCCACAAAATTTGCAGGAGTATCGTGGCAATCAAGATGTCTCAATGGGTGATGGTAACAAAATTCCTATAACTCATACTGGTTTAACTCAGTTACGTGCATCAAATAAGGTCTTTAAGCTGTCTCATACATTATGTGCTCCTGCTATTAAACGTAACTTACTCTCTGTTTCTAAATTTTGCCAAGATAATTTAACATCTGTTGAATTCTTTCCATTCCATTTTTTGGTAAAGGACTTGAAACTCAGAGACCGTTGGTGTGAGGCCAGAGTAAACACGGACTATATGAGTGGCCAAAGCCATCATCCTCAAGCACACCAAAAGTTCATCACACATCTGTTCCTGCCTCTGTTGATACATGGCATCGACGTTTGGATCATCCTCATTTTCGAACCTTGCAATTTATTTTAAATACATTTTCTTTACCTTCTGCCAAGCATGATCAATTCAGTTTTTGTAATTCTTGTTTGTCTAATAAAGCCCATCGACAACCATTTCAAAATTTCACTTTGTCTAGCACTAGACCTCTCCAAATAATTTTTAGTGATTTATGGGTCCATCTCTAGTTTTATCTGTTAACAAAAAATTATACTACTGTGTTTTTGTCGATCAATTCACTCGATATATCTGGCTATATACCCTGAAAAATAAAAGTGATGTCAAAGATGTTTTTCAAAAATTTCATCCGTTAATGGAAAACCATTTCAACACAAAAATTTTATCTCTCTATACAGATGGTGGCAGTGAATACAAAAGTCTTGATTCCTATCTCAACTCTAATGGCATTGAACATCTGTTAAGTCCCCCGTATAGTATACACCTCAACGAGTTGCTCTTGCTAAACGTCGTCATAGACATATTGTTGAAACAGCAAGAACACTCCTCCATGAGGCGTCTCTTCCCTCCAATTTTTTGGTCTTTTGCCTGTCATCATGCCGTTTATCTCATCAATTGCATACCCACGCCTCAACAATGAGTCATCATTTCAAAAACTATTCGGAGAACAGCCAAATTACAAGGCGTTAAAAACATTTGGCAGTCTATGTTATCCTTAGCTTAGGCCATATTCAAAAAAAAAGCTTGAGCCTAGGTCAACACCATGTGTCTATTTGGGACAGTTGTTTATCATAGTCATCAGTGTTTTGATCCAAAATCATCAAAGATCTTTCTATCACGTGATGTCCATTTTCGTGAAGATATATTCCCTTACAAAACCATCTTTTCCAAATTTCCCAATATCAATTTAACATGGGAACATTCTTTACTTAATCATCACCCACGTCAACCTGCACCTCCTCTCCATGTCGACTCCCAACTACCACAGTCCATAATCATTTCACGCAGAACTCCACCACCGAAACAGGGACAGCCTTGTCAAGCCACTCACTCCCAGTCCGTTAATCTCGTGTCTCCGCCCATATCTCAGACTTCACATCCCACTACAGATTATATCCCTCCTATTTCTCCACCTTCCGAAACAAATCTGCCCACGCCATCTCTACCACCCTCATATACTCAACACACCTCTTCATCACGCCAAAAAATCCGAGACAAAATCATCACTCGTTCTCAACATAATATAACCAAACCAAAACAAATTTTTGACTACCTTGCTCTTTCCTCATCACTCGTTACCCCAACTTCATTTCAACAGGCCAATCAAACACCTGAATGGCGATCAGCTATGCAGGCTGAATTTGATGCACTACTGAAAAATCAGACACGAGAATTGGTACCATATGATCCCTCTAAAAATATTGTCTCTTGTAAGTGGTTGTACAAGATTAAGACAAATGCAGATGGCACGGTTGATCGCTACAAGGCTCGCCTCGTCGCAAAGGGATATACTAAAAGGCCTGGAGTTGATTTTCACTCGACCTTTAGTCCGGTTATAAAACCAACAACGGTTCGCATTATACCATCCGTTGCGGTTCATTTCAACTGGCCTCTTCGCCAACTCTAATGCCTTCCTTCAAGGACATCTTGCTGAAGAGATATACATGTTGCAACCCCCTGGTTATGAAGATAAATCTCATCCATCCCATGTTTGTCGTTTGAAAAAGGCCATTTATGGTCTTCGACAAGCACCTCGAGCTTGGTATAATGAATTGACGAAGCATCTGTTTCAAATGGGTTTTTCGAAATCGGAGTCAGACAACTCCCTTTTCATTCGCCATCGACTTGCAGCCACGGTCTATATTCTAGTCTATGTGGATGACATTATTGTCACCGGCAGTCACATCAAGGTTATTGATCAAGTCATCTCGTCCCTTGCTGCCCGATTTTCTATTAAGGATTTGGTAATCTTCACTATTTTTTGGGAATTGAGGTTCATCGCAGCTCTACTGGTGTTGTATTGTCTCAATCAAATTACATAAATGAGATACAGAGGGATGAAAACATGACTAACTGCAATTCAGCCACAACTCCAATGAGTTCCACTTCCATGCTTCATGTTAATGATGGCACCCAGCTGACTGATGCAACTCGGTATCGGAGGATCATTGGAAAGCTTCAATATCTTTCCTTCACAAGGCCAGACATTTGTTTTTCCGTCAACAAACTGTCACAATTTATGCATTCTCCATCAGAAACCCATTGGAAAGCTGTCAAGCGTGTTCTAAGGTATCTTAAAGGTACTGTTCAGTTTGAACTGAATTTATCAAATGGCTTTGATTTTAATCTCCACATGTATTCTGATGCGGACTGGGCTGGAGATCTTACTGATCGAGCATCTACCTCAGGATTTTTCTTGTTTCTCGGTCAGACACCAATCAGCTGGTCATCTAAAAAGCAAAGAACTATCGCCAGATCATCGACTGAAGCGGAATACAGGGCAGTAGCCTCTGCTCTTGCTGAATTGACTTGGGTCAAAAACTTGTTAATTGAACTACACATCTCAATCAAACAAGTCCCGATTATCTACTGTGACAACGTTGGTGCAACATATCTCTGTGCAAATCCAGTCTTCCATAGCCGAATGAAACATATTGCAGTTGATTTTCATTATGTGCGCAACCAAGTTCAACAAGGACTTGTGAACGTTGTTCACATTCATGGGGCTGATCAGTTAGCTGATACTCTAACAAAGGCTCTTCCTCACTCTGCATTTGATCTTCACTTAGTCAAGCTAGGTGTCCTTAAGGACAGCCTATCTTGAGGGGGGCGTATTAGCACATGCTGTAATTACGTGATCTGTTAGTTATCTGTCATCCCTTTGTTCATGGGATTTATTCCACTGTTTCTGTTAATAATGGTGAACATACTCCTCTCTTTAAGGAGTTACTTGTTGCTGCAATTTGTATTTAAAAGCCAGTTCATTGTTCAATAAAGGTCGTCCGGTTTTATCCTATCCTTTGTGAGCTTCTTTACTTATTGCTATAATTGTGACCTTACAAATCCTTGTGTGCTTTGCCTTTGGTCACCATTGATCATGAGGCTTTTTCCTGCTGGACCTTTAGCTAAGAACTACTGACTTATTACGCCCTACTTGTCCTGTTCACATGGTTTATACTAGTCTACTATTTGCACAGTATCAGTTCTCTAGGATATTGGGGTTTTGTTTCTGTCGATCCTGCAGTAGTGGTCAGTCAGACTTACTAAATAGCTCTTCTGCTCATCCTGGGGTAGCCTAATGCCAGGAGGAGGAGACACAGGTCGATCTTTAGGGAGACAATTATTACAATAGGAGCTCATGATTGTTCTGTATGAAGTTTCATAGAAAGGATCGGCCATCTTTTGTGTAATTTTTTATGAAGAAGCAATGAATCCACTCTTCATTTCTGTTCTGCTATGCCTGGAACATTCAAGTTTGGTTCCTGCCTTTGTCATGGAACAATCTCAGGAATATGAAGAGGGAGGAAATTGGATATAGCGGCAGGCAGGCAGAACTTGCTACGAACTTGGGAGCTGCATTGGAGTAGAGTAGTGAAATCCCCTAAACCCCAACCTCAGTGTTGAATTCCCAGCGGGGTGGAGGAAATTGGGAATTTGACCTTGAAAATGCAATGCTTAATTGATTTGCGAATTCAATGTTCTTTTGTTATCTACAATTGGGCACAAGGATTCTCAAAGCAGCTCGGTGATGCTATCAATAGAGACAAAATTGGGCGATCACAGGATGAAAAATCCTGTACTTCCAGTTGTTTCAATTGTGAAGATATGCTAGTGGGTCTGACAGGCCTAAAATTAACATAATTTAATTGAATTTAGGTTTGAATTTAGATTCGGGCTTAAAAGAAAAAATTGAGTTCGAGTTAGGTTCAATTTTAGAGTTACTCAATTGAATCTGAGAATTTTTATCCTTTTATTCAACAAGTTGAGATATTTCGCATCAATTCGATGCTAGATCGGCCTCAAATTAATTGTAAGCTGGTCCATGATCTGATTGAAACTTGGGGTGGAATTTAAGCTTATGTATAGAATTTGGATTTGGGCTTGTGACTTACGGATCCGAGTTGATTCAGTCATTGTCTTACTGGAGTACAAGATGACAATTTTGTGGTGGACGGTGAAGTACCGGTATTCGTGTATATGTTGAGATCGTTTATCTTTCGCACGAGGACATTGCCCTTGTGAAAGGCCCCGGTAATGACATGCGTATTGGCATTGGTATGTAGAACGAGACAAGGCTAGCTGTCACCTACGAAGTTGTTTGGAAGTTTGACAGGGGATCGTAAGAAATGTCGCCTCGCGCCTTGCACATTTTTCAATAAACTAGACCCACCAGGTCCAGGTTGGACAGTTCTGAACCTTTCAATTCATCGATTCACATTGTTTATTGGTTAGATTACTGCTTATTCATGGTTAATGAAACTTCTTGGTACATAAATTCTCAGTTAACTTGTATCACTTCCTCGGAGCATTATACTCGAAACTCGAACGATTACTGTTCCTTCATACACGGAACACGTTGAAAAGCTGACCAAAGTCCATACACCAACGAAAGTTCCTCGTATGATACCTATTCGACACGTGTTCGGGGTGCGAACTCTTTTGGGCCCACACGTTAATTGAAACTCAAGAACATAAAGCAGCACCGTCCGTTGGGGTCAGAGTTTCGACGTTTCCTTGGAGCAGTCGAAGTGCGAACAAGTCAAGTAGCAGACCCTCCCACAGACAGATATGCTAGAGAATCTTCCTTTCTACTCGTCAACATTGATCTCTATAAAACCATTCATATGAACCGAACTGAACTCCAGAAACTGTAGAAAGAAACAGTTAAGAGCACCAAGGCATCTAGAACAATGGCAACCACAAGGTTGCTACGTTCACATAGGCTTCTGGGTCGAGTTCTTCCTCCTACCACAGTGTCCTCGTCGGTTGCTAAGGTCAAATGCATAAGAAAGTCCGAATTGAAAGGTGAGAGAATGGTTTCTGCAGATGATGATGGTGATAACAAGAGAAAGAAACCAACTGTGGCTGTTAAATCATCAATGGTTGAGTTAGAGAGCTTGACCTCTTCAGAGACACAGGTTGGTCGAAGAATTGATCTTGCTTCCTTGCTCACAGCTCTTAGCCGCGTCTTTTTTGGAAATCTGAGGCCAGTTAAGAACCGAAAAACCTGGATATTTGATGCCCAGAGCTTCATTGAAAGGGTGAGTAACTTCTGAAGTAGCAGATATGTCACTTTCTTGCATGCATGCAGTTCCCATATACGCGGAAACACAATTTGATCAAGCTCTAATTCTCAACTTTTCCTGGCCTTGTGCAGGTTGTTATCAATTGTAGATTCTTCACAATGTTCGGTGTGGCTGGATCCTTATTTGGCTCAGTATTGTGTTTTGTGGAGGTAGAACTTTTGGAAGAAAAAAAATAATGGCCTATTTAAAACTACTTGTATTCTCACAAACATATCTGAATTGATCCTAAGTTCCTAACCACAAACTTTTGCAGGGTTGTGTTCTAATATTAGGGTCCTATTTTCATTATTTCCATTCGTTGTCTCGAAGTCTGGATCAAGTGCACACGATAAATCTGCTTATTGAAGCCATAGGTACAGCTTACCCTCTTCGTTTTTTGATTATGCAGCAAATATACACACGTAATCTAGTACTTGTACTATGTAAGTATTCACTGTTTCTCGATTTAAACTCGTTTGGTTTCTATGAAAATTTGATACCATGATTCTTATGCAGACATGTTCTTGATTGGAATTGCACTATTTGTATTTGGGGTTGGGCTCTACGTCATGTTCGTGGGATCAAAAAATGAGAACGAAAACGGATCTTGGTTGCCAGAATCAAACCTGTTTGGCATCTTCAACCTGAAGGTGATTGCTTTCTCTTGTACAGTTTAACCAGATAGGAAAGTGACATAAATGACCAATGATGCTCCTTTCCATTAGCTAATCATCAGATTGAAATTGAATCTGTTTCAGTCGCTTCCAACATGGGTGGAAATGGGGTCAGTTTCAAAAGCAAAGTCTAGGATTGGTCATGCAGTGACGATGATTCTTCAAGTGGGACTACTGGAGAAATTCAAGAACGTACCATTACTAACTAGTTTGGATCTTGCTTGTTTTGCTGGGGCTGTGTTGGTTTCTTCCACCTGTATATATCTCCTCTCTAGACTTTCTTCTGATGGCATCATCCGCCAGACGTAGCTTTGGGCCATGAAGGGGGCTTGTGTATATATATTGTCACAGTACAGGCTCCAAGAAATTATACGTATCACAGAAGAGAATTAGATCCATAGGTAATACTCTACTTGTTGACCTTCAATTTTCAATACAATTTCTTTTTGTTATGATCCTTCTTCTTCTCCCAATCCCAGACACTAAGTTTCATTTATATTTATCATTACAAATAGAAATAGAAATGATTATTAGGTATAGATTTAATTTTATAGTTATGATTAATTTATTTAAATTTAAACTTAACCAATCAAATTATATATATTCAACTCAACTCAAATTTAAATTTAAAATTCTTTCTATTCCAACTCAAATCTAAAGACAAAAGTTGCTGCATTTCTTGGAGTAAAGCATATGTCTGTTCTTCCTGGAAGCACTATTTTCCCACTTTCTTTCACGATTGATTACAGCTTTTCACTTATTTTTGTTCACCACAGGCCCATATGCCTTAAACTTTACGATGGTGTTTCTTCTTTATCGTCTGATTCGACAAGTTGAATACAAAAAGACACGTGAAGTCGTTTTCAAGTTGTGCATTGGTGCGTAAACTGCTGGTTATGGGAATTTTGTAGTAGTTTCTCTTGAGAAATTATAAAAGATCAAGTCGTGCTCATGTGCATAGTGACCATCGCACATACTACCAAAACATATATATATATAAGGAGAGAGATCACATTTATTAGAATTTCACAGAAGGCATACAGTATAAGTTAAACAAGGCATATCTTTGGAAATAGCTATAAATATTAGACTTTATGCTAGTAATTGTTGCTTTATGATTATAAGCAGTCCTTTATATGTCAAATTTAATTAATTTTGCTTAAAGTTTAAAGTTTAAATTTATATTTAATTTACCCATAAATAAAGTTCATTTTTAAATTTAAATTCGACCCATTATAAAAAATATAAATTTATGCCCAACTCATATTTTAAAACCTCTTAATGATTAGCCAGTCCTTAAAATTTTATCTTAATTTTTAAACTTATCAAAAGATCTATTTCTAATTAAAATTGATAATTTGAATTCAGTTGAATTGAAAGAATCAATTGGTCAGGAAAGAGATACTATTAACATCTTTACTTAGAGTCTAACAATTCTCTTCGAAATAACAAAAATTACTATGAACATCAATGAAAAATCCCCTTAGAAGTCATGATGAAAGTAAAGGCCTTTCAAGTTGCATAGAGATAAGATGTACAGACAAACGATTAGTACAGGTATAATGGTAACATGCAACACTCATTCATATCGGCAGCTCCAGAATTGACACGACATAAACTACATATTCTACAAGACTCTTTGTCTCTGATAAAATTAAAAATATCTGCTCTCTCTGTTTTCTGATCAACCACAAATGCCCAATCTTTGTTACTTACAGATTGTTGATTCGGCATTTATCTTCTGCTTCTTTGAGCTGCTACCAGAATCTGAGGCTGAGCTATAACTACCATCAGAAGTAACATCAGACAAACCATTCTCCAATGCGCTAACCAAATTCTCAAAGTAATTTTTGGTCACTTTTGTAAGTCCAAGCAACTTGCAGCGAAACTCATTGAACTCATCACCTGGCTTAGCAGATTGGATAAACATTGCCAATTCTTTCTCTGCAAAACCATGAAGCCTTTCCAAACCCAACTCTGCCTGACCCTGCAAGTACTCGAACAATTGTTTCTTGGCAGGCTCGTTCTCGGGCAAGTAGTATCCATACACGAAGGTCCACTTGAGCACTTGTCGACATTCAACTATCTGCTTCCAGGCTTCTACCAGGAAGCTAAGCTGAGTCTCAGTCTGGCGAAGAATGTTTCTCATCTTTCTGATGTGAATATTCTGTACTTCCTCTAAATATCTCAGGGCAATTTGCCTTGACCTCTCGTTGGCTGCCCAACGATCGTAGTAGTGCTGGTATCTGAGTAAATCTTGTTTCAAAGTCCTGGTTTCTCTGCTATTAGGACTTGCACAATAACTATTGCAACCTCCTCTACAATGGGTAGACCACTCCTTTAGACATAACCAGCAGAAAGAAAAGCGACATGGTGATGCGCACATCATGTGCATACACCCTGCGTTTTTCTCAATTAAGCGATTGCAACTTGGACAGGGCTTGGTGTTAATTTTCTTCCATGTCTCGTTCAAGGACTGATCTAAGTTCTTCTCTTCCCATTTCGCTACAATGTCACAACCAACTGGACGGTGTGTTTCAAGACTACAATTCCAGCAAAATGTATGAGAACAAGCGCAAGTAACGTCAAAACTTGCGTTTCCAACATCAAAATCAATAGCATTCTCGCAATTCGGAGCAGGACACCATTTCCTCTTCTTGTTTTGTTCTACATAGGACTTAAGAAGGTATTGACGGTACCTTTTTCTATGCTCCTCGGACGACAATTCATTAACCATTTCTCCGTTCACTGCGACTGAACATGAAGGGTCAGGACACTTCATCATTAAACATCCAGGTCCATCGTCTATGCTCGTTTTAATATACAGTCTCCAACATTCACAACAAAAGGGGTGTCCACAAATCGCTGATCTGATCGAATCACGAGGCCCATGTTCCAAACAAATCCCACATGTCACCAAGTTATTGCAATTATTGTCGTCAGAAACTACTTGTGATTTCTCCAACAAACCAACCTTCTGACGAACCCCCAACTCGTCAGTAAACCACGCATCATGTACTTTGCCAATATTCCAATTATAGTGACGAAGTAACATACTTGCCTCGAGTTTCGATATGGACAGAACGTTGGACACCTCCGACACGTCGGCCTCCATGCATACACTTATTTCTTCTTCTGTCAATACCTTGTAGGGCTTTTCTCGTTCTTGATGCTTCGTGTCTCCTTCCAGTTCTTCCAAAATACTGCAATCCTCAGCAGGGTCGGGATCGCTATCAGCGCCGTCGCTATAGTAGTCCAACTCTGAGGGCATGTCGTCGGAGAAGGTATCGCCGCAGTCGACGCGTTGCTTTCCATGAACATCCATGATCAGGGTTCGGGAGAGAAGACCTCACTAGTCTTCGGGCAAATAGTAATTTAGAGTCTCGGGTACGCGAATGGCTTGATTTGGTAAAGGAAATGTTTGAAAAAGAGGGGAGCCTTAGCCTGGAAGATTAATTAATTACTCCTAATTAATCTCCTAATTATCTATTAAGTACGTTGAGAAAACGATTACTAGCGATTTTGTTTTATTTATAAAAAAATATTTAAAATAAACATTTTATTTATTAATTTTTGTTTTCTTTAAATTCTTAGTTATTAAAATGCCGATAAAATATTGATTTAAATTGTAATTTTAAAAACTTAAATTTTCTTCTAAATTAGAACAATTTTGTAAAATTATCTCCAATACATTTACTAAATAACAAAGATATAAATAAGAATATAATAAATAAAATTTTTATATAATTAAAACTTATACACAAGTGATTATAGATTATATAACTTAATATTTTGATTTAACATAATTTAGATATATTTAATATATATTTTTAAAATTTTATATATTCCATATTGAAAATGAGTGCATAAATGAAAAAAAGATAGTATTATAACATATATCTTTATTTTATTTTGTATTATTTTTAACTTCATATTGTATGAGAATTAAATAAATTTTTTAATATTAATTGTTACGACGACTGCCTATGTGGGAAATATGTGACAAAATAATATTAATGAGAATAAAAAAATAGTTGTCATATGAAATTTATATTATTATAATTTCTTAAAATATGATTGAAGTAAAATTAAAAAATATATAACACAATATACAAGTTTATAATAATCTGATTGTATCATATTAAAATTAAATCTGGTATAATATTCATAACAATTGCCGAGATTCAACTCAAAGTCTTGATTCGAATTTAAATCAAATTGAGTTCGAGTTTTTCTGATAACATTTGCTCAAATTTGATTCAAAGTCTTGATTCGAAATTAAATCAAATTGAGTTCGAGTTTTTGTGTGTCCTTGAATTCAACCGAAATTAGGTTTAACCTATTAAACCCAAAACTTGAGCTCTTTTATTTTGGACTCAAACCTAATTAAATCAAACTTTGTTTTCTATGGAAGCGAGTTCAGGCTACTTTGCAAACCCTAAACTTACCATCAAGTAAAAGGTAAAGAACAAAGACAAACTCACTTTCATGGGTCTGCCCTCTATTACATGCATTTGGAAAGCTTTGCTCCCCTGCACCTATCTTTCAATTGCTCTTACGTGCTTTTCTGGAAGGAATCGTTGCTACTTAAATGCAACACTTCCTTACATGATTGATCCTAGAACATTACATTGGTTTGGTTCCTCATAATCAAGAGAGCGAATCATCATGATGCTAGTTTCCTCAAACTTCTTTTGAGCTACCTAATCTACCCAATTTCGACCAAAGGAACAACAGGAATTCAGAATGAAGTTTTTATTGCTTTTGGACTCTTGTGGCGTATCTACAAGAAAGTAGAGATTTTTATCAATGTCACTATTCGGTCAGTCAGGACATCTTGGAATCTTTAGTCCACCTCTCTGTACTGATTTAATGCAATATATATCTTCTATTGCATTCCGGGTTGGTTCTGACCTGTTGTTTTAACCTTCCTTGATTACGAGGAGGTAGGTTTGAAGTAATTCTGTTGTAACTCACTTTCCTTTTTGGTATGAATGCAATCAACTGATTTACCAAAAGAGAATTGAAGTCAAACACAAGCAGAAGATGATAAAGTCCATTCCAACTTCAAAGAAGTATATCGGAGGTTCAATATTATTGGAGTTTTTGAAAGAGCTAATCCTGTAAATCTTGGGTTCTAAGTCACATGAAGATGAACAAACAAAATGCCAGACAAGAATAAAAGATAGCCATAACACATATATGCAGCATATTTTAGATCGTATTTCCCTAAAAGAATTTAGGTATCACCTATCGCTCAATGGTTATCGAGTATCAGCTATCAACAATGTTGAACTGCTGAATCAAAGACATGCATAAGTCAGTCAATGCACCAAGAAACGTAATAAAAGATGCTCCTGCCCCTACTGCGCATTCTCAGCAGCTTCCTTCCTTGAAGCTTGAAGCCTTTCTCTCAATTTCTTACCATGTTCCAAATTAGCCTTTCTCTTAGATTTCTGAGGGCAAAACACCACGATAAAGAAATTTTTAATGGAAGACTCTAAAGATGAATAGGCTCTAACCTACCAGAAAGAATAAACAAGGCAGCAACTCACTTCCTCCCAAAAACAGCAATCTAGCTCTACTTTGAGTTCGATGCACTCTCCAAAGAACTTCACAATTGGATGGTCTAGATGATATTTCTCTGGAGCTGCTCTATTATCTGCACAGATTGAACCCAGCTTTCTAATACAAGAAGAGAATGTTTTGATCAGCCACCCTTAAAGCAAAGGGGCAATATTAGAGATGACAGTAAGCCAAGTTGGTCTCAGGTCAGATCAAGCCTAAGGCCAAACTTTTTAATATAACAAGAGAATGATTAGAACAATCAAACCAGGAGCAGGAATAGGGATGACAGTGGGTCAGATAAGGTTAGTTAGATCTGGTCCGGAGCCTAGCTCGATAGAGTTTGGACTTACCCGACATCTTTTTTAATTTTTTGAAATTGTTAATAAAAATTTATTTAATTAAAAATTTGAAGTGATTAATTCAATTAATTAAAGTTATGAATTTCAAAAAATTAATAAAAATTGAGATTTTATAATGAATAAATATATAAAATGTATATATATTGGTAAAATAAAATAAATTCATTAATAAAAAAAATAAGATTATAGCAAATGAAAAAAAAATATAAGTGATTAATTCAATTAATTAAAATTACAAATTTTAATTGATTAAATAAAATTGAAATTTTATAATGAATCAGAATATGATTATAAAAAATGAAAAAAATGATCATAATTAAAATGATCAATTCAATTAATTAAAATTACAAATAAAATTCATTAATTGGTGACATAATTTACAAAAATAATTATCCAATTTTTTTTAATGATACAATTTACAAAACAATCAAGGTAAAATCATGAAATAATATTCTAGACTAGGAGTGTGGGACTGTGAGAGAATGAAAGTCAAGACTGGAGATTGAAGAGAGTAGAGACCAGAGAGATTAAGAGAATAGTTAATCGTTGCAGTCAAGATCGTTAATAGTTTATACCACTTCTTCTGTACGTAAAAACATTATATTTAGTACAATAACATTAAAATGAAAAGAATATCAAGTGCATGATAATAATAAATAAATAATTAAATATACCTTCATCATCGAATATTTTATCAAAATAATATTCACTTAATTGATGAGTATGAATATGTGTACAACTAGTCACATCCGTATCAGTATCTATGAATGTATTAACATACAAATTAAAAAATAATATAAGGTAAGACGATATAAAAAATAAAAAAGTTAATATATTAAAATGAAAAGAATTTACCTTTAATATCTTTATCACCTAACCAATTTTTGGCACATATAAAAGCTTTGACAGTATAAGGATGAAGTCGAGCACGATGAGAACTAATAACTCAACCACCAATGTTAAAAGCAAACTCCAAAGCAACAGTAGATGATGAAATTGCTAATAAGTCTCGTGTAATTCCTTGCATGATTGGAAAATTATTTCCACAATTCTTCCACCATAGTAATACATTGAACTGCTCACCTTTAACTTCAAGCACACAATCTTTCATCAAATATTTACCTAACTCCATCATGTTATACGAAGTTTTAATCCTTTTTTTCTTTCACGAATTTTGAAAGTTTAAGTGACAAAATGTTCTCAGAAGATGAGTCCGAAATTAAAATTGAAATTGAAGTCGGAGCTAAACAACTTAAATTACTGCAATCTCGAGCTTGAATTTTATCCATTCTAAGTTGATAATCATTAAACAAATCATACCAAAATTGTTTAATGACTTCTATATGCTCTTGAGCTTAATCACCATACAATACATTATATATAAAATTAACCCCCTCCATCTTATATCTAGGATCCAACACAAATAAGATTGCATAATATGTCCAACCATATATCAATAAGGATTCAACTTCTCCATCATTTGCTCTACCATAACTCAAATAACCTTATTGGAATTAAACATCCAAACAGATAAAGTTTTCTTCATCTCACTCACAGTAAGAAAGCAACAGTGCAAAGTTCGATATTTAGTTCCCGAGAATAATTTAGTTGTAGAATAAAATAATTTCAACCTTGCACAAAGTTCTCTAGTCAACTTTCCATTGGTCTTCTGTAAGCATGCAAGTATACTGAGAATCTATTTGTCTTAGTTTGGTAAACACTTCAACCTATTGGATTGCCAACTCCAATACCTTAAAGGTTCAGTTCCATCTAATTGGACAACCCAAAACCAACTTCTTCATACTCGGAATGCATAATTGTCATGCAGCTTCTTCAAATTTCTCAACTCGTTTAGGTGTTGCAATCCAATATACTACACTATTTCAAATCGAATCTATTGATTCGTTTATCATATCCAACCCATCTTTCACAATCAAATTCAAAATATGCACAAAACAGCGCGTATGAAATAACCTTCCACCAACCAACAAATTCCCAACTTGTATCTTATTTTTCAACTTTTCAATTATAGCATCATCTATGCTACAATTATCGACTGTTATAGTGGATAATTTGGTGTGATATTATAATCTATTAAACATTTTTCCAACACAGTTGCCAACCTTTCACTTGTGTGCGGTGTCAGCACATAAATGAACCTATTATATATAAATATGACCAACATCAATCATAACATAATGAAAAAGTAAATGATAATAATATTAAAGAACATAAATTACCTCAAAAGTTCATTGCGTAGAGCCCAGTCATTGTCAGCATAATGTGCCGTCACTTCCATATAACCCTTCTTTTGGTTATAAGTTGTTCACATGTCTGTTGTAATGGCAATCCATCCTTTAATACTTGACAATGTTCTTAAAATTTCTTTGTTCTTATCTTCATATATCTTCACAATGTCCTTCAATGTATCCCAAGTTGAAACCTTAAAGGTTGGTTGTAATAAGTTGCAAAACATCCTAAATCTTTTGATGTTAACTATAGATAGTGGAAGTTTTGGTATGGAATTATCATAGAAGCAATCCAAAATTTTGGTACGGGATTAGAAGTTTCCATTTCTGTCTCTGATATTGAATTACAACTCTCTACTCAAAGAATATGCTTGTCCATCTAAAACAATCAACATATAAATATATATATAATTCAGAATCATAATTGATAATTTATAAATATAGTAGAGAATAGAAGAACATAAATCATAATCATAAATTTAAAGTTTATCAATTATCACTTATCAATGCACATACGCAAAGACATAAATTTGAAATTGTCAATTCACGCTTTCAATAGCATCTATTAAACAAACTCCAAATACAACAAAGTTGGGAATTCCTTTCAATGGGGTTGCCAAATGGGAATAGGGAGATATAGGTTAAATTACCGTAATAATTGAGGCCTTTGACTAGATTTCTTTTTTTCCGGTGGGCTGAGGGGGTGTAAGTATCAGGTCAATTAGCAAAGCTACAATGCTAAAATAACGGAAATCTGCGAAACTGATAAATTGGTTTAATGTAGGAATCGCAATGGAAATTCTATACAGTAACCTGTTAACTTCAAGTGAGAACCTGTGTTAATAATTTCAAATGCATTTTGGATTTATATCAATAGCTGGGAATGGAGGACTGAACCATTAACTTAAGGCAGCGAACAAGAATGAGAAATATATAAAAAAGAAACATGGCGGTACCAATAGGTGAGAAATGCAGAAAGGAAACTGTGAAAAGGTCTCAGAATTCAGAAAGAAATAGAAATCATGCTAAATCATGGCCCGTGCAAAGCATTTAAAACATGGATCGAGACTCCAACAAGGAGAAAACAGACAAAGCCAAACCACCTATAGATTGGCTTCTCGGACCAAATCTTTGAAATAATCCCAGTTGGCAATTCATTTCAAATTTGAATTTGTTCTCCCTAAGCATGAGAATAAAAAGTTACAGAGGCATCAACCAGCATAAATGATCCAAGAATTCAGCAGAATTAAGCATTTCAGCAGCTTAATGCCAGCATGACTAATGGAATATCTGAATTCAAGCCTCAAGAGACCAATTCAAATTATTCCGTAGAAAAGCAGAGTTAATAATACCACAGCGAAGCTCAAAATGGTAATCCAACAATTAAGGACAAGTCCGCATAATGACAGACATGAACAATTATTCTGTCTCCCAATTCCATATAAATGACAGCAACAATGTTGGAACAGGATTGGCATATGGGAAAATGATGGGATAGGTACACAAAGATAGGAAACAAAATCCCCCACCTTCTTTTCTCAACTTGACGTTCCCTTCCACAGAGAACACCAAGCTTTCAACTATCAATAATTACCCAAATTTACGCACTTTATTACATATATATATATATATACCTGAAATCTCTTACCCTCTCATTATTTCATTTTACGATCTTTCCTACACCTCAAACAAAAGGCTTTGATTATTGGACTGTGTGTGTTCATAAACTTGTCAGTGCAACAGCCATATGCCTTGGGCTCTTGACATTTCACTGGTTGAAGATAGGTGAAGTTGAGTTTGCTGTTCTAATATCTTCGCCTTCACTTCAATGAGCACGTGTCAACACTAAATTAAATTAACACCTTCTGTAAACTTAAAACTCATTCTTTCTACGAAACAACAAGAACTAACATAAGTACTCAATCAATTCAAAGCGAACAAACATCTAAGCATTACATTACCATGTTCATGATTAGCTTGAAGACTTACTAATCTCCTTGATTATATATAGGGAAAGGATGACATTACCTCAATATATATGTTCAGATTCTTTGATGTTTCCCTCCCTTCCTTTTTGAGTTTGACTATTTGCAACCAAGAGCTTCATTCCAGAAACAAAAAACAGCGCTAAGCAACGAATTCAACGAAAACCAAGACCTTCATATTGTCGTTGCAAGAGAGAAAAACAGCAAAGCAGAGAGGGCCATTACCGCTAGTTTCACCTACTGAAATGGCGGCGGGGCGACAGGCAACTGGCTGACGGCAGCCTGGAGAGGATTTCAAATTTCAACAAGAAAACGGAGGAGAGACGGATTTGTCCTAAAAACGATATTTCCCCTAATGAATCAAAACGATGTCGTTTCACCATTTATTTTTGGTTTCGTTTTAGGTATGTCATATGTAATTATTAATTTGAACCAAATGATCTGACGATGCCGTTTCATCACTTATTTTATTTGTGTTATAATATAGGCATGTCGTGTAATTATTAATTTGAACCAATTGATCTGATCAATTACTAAATCAAATGATCTAAAATTATCAAGTAACTATTCTTTAACTACAAGTTTTGTATTAACAAGTGAGGGTTATTTAAAAATAGATCCACCAAAATTATACATTAAGGTGGCATTTGGTTTGACGGTTTGGGAACGAAGGAATGGAATAATTGTAAAAAATAGTGTTTGCTTCGGAGTTTTCAATTCCAAGGGAATGGATTTATCCCATTAAATTTGGGAATTTACTAAAACCACCAAAGAGGTGGGTATCAAATTTTCATTTCAATCTAAGTTTTTATCACGTTTATTTTTTACTCTTTTATCCCCAGCCTTTGCCCTACCATTCTCTTTATTTCCTTATCGCTTCTCAATTTCTTACGATCTCCCATCATGCCTTATCACGTCTCATCAACGACGGAATTTTTTGTTCTGTCTCCAGGTATATTTTCTGAAATCTCTCGTTTTAATTCCTATTAATGCAACAAACCAAACAATATTATTGGTATTAATACAGAAACCCAAGTTACAAACCAATCATCTTTTTTTTTTTTCATACTCATCCCCGTCCCTTTTTACTATTATACCCATATCCATAGCCAACTCCGTGCTCAAATCAAACGGCTAGTAAAACTCTTACAGTCTCTTTGGTTTAAAGGCTAAAATAGATAAGGAATATAATTATTATTATTGAGAATAGAAAAAATGAGTAATAGAATAAAATGTGTATTACTTTTTTTAATTTACTGCTAAAGAATTTCTATGTTAGTGTTTAATTTAAATATATAAACTTAGAATGACAAAGGAATAAGTAACAAAAAGATCAAAATATCGGTATCCTTGTCCTTATAATAATAATAATAATAATAATAATAATAATAACAAATACAAATAATATTAAGAAAAAGAAAAAATTAATAATAATAAGGAATGTAAATAATAATAATAATAATTATTATTATTATTATTTACATTCCTTATTATTATTAATTTTTTCTTTTTCTTAATATTATTTGTATTTGTATTTTTATTAATCTTATTCTTATTCTTTATTGTTATTATTATTATTATTATTATTAGTTTTCTACTTATTATTATTCTTATTATTATTTATTTTAACAAAGAAAGAATAAAAGGTCTTCAATAAATAACTCTATTCTTAAAATAATTTTGGTATATTCTTAAAATTTAAATAATCCTTTATTTAGTTAGACAAAAATATTAGAATATCTAATCCTAAAATTAGGTATTTTTCAATTTTTAAAAATAACTAAAGATTAGGATTAGAATATCTAATCCTAAAATTAAGTATTTCTTAATTTTTAAGAATAGCTAAAGACTTGTCTTTAGCTATTCTTAAAAATTAAGAAATACCTAATCTTAAGATTAGATATTCTAATATTTTTGTCTAACTAAATAAAAGATTATTTAAATTTTAAAAATATACCAAAAATAAATTTTCTATTCGTCTTTAGGAATATCCAAGCGTAGCCTTAACCGATCAAAGGTCTATTTGCAATTTGTTTTCTTTATTCTCGTCGGCTTCACCAAAGCCTAAAGCCTCAAAAGACATACTGTTCTTACATGATCCAAGCCAATTCATCCACATATTTATATAAGAGGATGAGATGCATTAAGACAAGATAAGAACAGCAAAAGTGAAACAAGTGATTTTATTTGTGCTAAAAAACCTTTTCTTTAGCTGTTCTCCGTTCAATTTCTTTCTGTGCCCAGAAATTATGAAACAATTGAAGAATTTTGAAGACAAAAATAGCATAAAAGAAATAAGATTGCCCAAAAAAGCTCATAAATTTTCTAGGAAGTAAACATTTCTATTTCATTTCAAACTGGCAATTATTGAAGAAGATGAAGAATTTCTACATGTATGTGGTTGTTCACTTGGTGGAGAGTTGCCTGGAAACAGTCGTTGACACAACAGAAGAATAGGCGAGGTTATTAACATTGACTTTCATCTACTTTGAATATCAACACAAAGAAACTAAATTCAGAATCAAACCACGTGAAAACGATACAAAAATTGAAAAAAATGCAAGCATAACACCAGCAAAGGAAGATGATCTTACGTAGGTGATGCCAAAAACAAATTTCATTCAACTACTATGTGCAGCAGAAAATTTTGCTGAATGAATAAAATGAATGCTTACACCAGCTTTAATACAGATCTATGGAAGAAACTGCTAATTTATACAACAGAGGCTCTCTTTATCAATGCTTTACATGGAGGCCAGGTGTTCTCTCATTTTTGTCACAGATGGGATGTTCTCATTGGGATAGATCTTCGCAACCAATTGTGCAAAACTGTCATACTTGTCCAAAAACTCCTTCTGTGATGTCAAAGTGGAGTAATTTTACCTTTGGTTAAGATTCTGATATTACTGGTGTTCTACTAGAAAATCATGATCCCTAATGGTTTTCTATTTCAACCAGTGAAAACAAAATAAATGGATAACACACGGAACTAATTCAATTTAAGAACATGGAAACAAAGGAACTCTGCTATATTCCTTAACTAAATTAGATGCCCCACATCTTCAGGAAAAGCTTTTCAGCTTGGAAACTAAGGTGGTTGAGACTTTACCTTGCACTTGTCCCACAAAGAAGGTAACAGCTCCTCTGAAGTTAAGTTCTTCTGCAACCTCTTATACATGGAACTAATAGACTTATCAACCTGTGACAAAGAATGGCAATCGTTACATCACATTTGTTTGACAGAGACCAGGAAAAACAAGGAGAGATATTAAACTGGCTTACCCCAGATAAACTAGATTTTAACATCTTACTGAGATCCATTTTCGACAACCCAAGCTGGAATGGGATCTAAAAGAATGACAAAAGCAATGAATAAACAATTCAGAAGGAAATGGGCTTAAACAAGCATCAACAGACAAGCAAGAACAAACAGATCTGAATGATATTATTCCTTATGAACTACATCATCATATTTTGTAAACCTATATGTTTAAATTTAAAACCAACTTGCAAGCACGTATTTCAATTGCAAGGGATGCGAGCTTATCAACCTTTTGAAAGTTCACCTTTCCCCTAAGGTGTGTAAGTGAAATCTACAAACATTCAGTTTAATAAGAATAATGCAGGATCCAAATAAACATAATGAGAACATAAGGGTGATGGACATAATGCCCAATTTCATTCATTTTTATCCTATTACATTTTCATTCTAACCACAGAGGAAAAGGAGAAACATTTATTATTAAAAAAAAGGAGATACATTTACAAAGCAATCAAGCCAAAATATCTAAAGGAGCAATTCTTCATAATTTTTCAAAATAACTCCAAGATACTTATACTAAAAGTACATTTTACATAAAAAGATATCTGCAGTAGGATGACGTATCAAGCAAAACCACAAATGTTTTAAATAGTTATATGGTACGAATAAATGGAATTTAGGGTCACAAAGAACTGACCTCTTCTGGTGTTATTGTGTACATCAAATCCTCAATCTTTCGAGCAAACTGGAAAAGACGTTCAAATTGCTGCAGTAGCCAAGCAAACATCATCACAATGTAACAGACAAAATCTTTCAACAACATTAGCAGTTCCAAAGTTAATGATGCAGTCAAAAAATAGGGGTAAGACTTCATACATAATATATTATCATATTTATATGGCGGGTGCAAGCTTGCTCATATGCTTCACTGGCCTGGTGATAAAATTTGGCTAAAGTAGGGACCACATTTGCAAGATCGTACAAGCTGCATGCAAGTTTCCAATAAGAAGACATGATGATCACTGCTTAAAAATCAAAAAAGAAGCAAACCCATAGAATAAGAAACCTGTTCTGAAATGCAGCGTAGTTTTCTAAAAGAAAGATGTCTGAATATTTTGGATCTGTTTGTGCAATCTTCTCCAAAGTCACAAACATGATGCTCACCTGCCAAACAGCAGTAACAAGAATTAATAACCAGGAAGTAAAACACAAAATGCGATAACATTGTCTTCAATACTAAAATTATTACAAATTTGGTGTAAGCTTGATCAACTAAATCCCTCGACTGCCCCTGAATGTACTGCTCCATGCGAGTCGCAAGAGTTGCAAATCTAGCAGGACCAAAAGCGATATAAAGCAGGTATAAAATCATTATTTAAATAACACATAGCAGTCACATTATAAATCAAAAATTGCAAGCTTCATATATCATATTATATACCTAAAAATGTAAGGTCCTAGCAAAGTGAAAAATTGAATTGTTAAACACTTGGGTATGCCAGATATATAAATCTAACCAAGGTCTTCTTTGTCCACTAAAAAGGAGATCCAATCACAACAAATGCTATAGGCTAACTCAGATTACATCATGCAAAACATATTTAAATACATAACAGGGAAAGAAAAGTTCAAACATCATCCAAATCCGATTTCCAGCAGTCTATAACAGCATATTATCATAACTTTAAACCAAAAAGTGTAGGGTCCAATTCACAGTAATTACTATCAACAACTGATTTTGAGTTCAACAGTGGGGACAACAATCCATTGTATATAGCTTCACCATCCATTTTGATAACTTATCTCATTTGTTAACATAGAAATTCGTTGTTTGCATATTTCATATTTGCTCTTCATTGTCTCACAATTTTTTTGAAGTCAGCCATAAGTTATGACCATACCATTGAACAATTTTTGTCAATCTTCTCTAGAGACAGCATGCACTTCCATTATCAACAACAAATATATGTGCCTAGTAGTTCAATAGCAAGCAAAAACTGTTTCTATCTTTTTTTTTTGGAAATTAAAACTGCTTCTATCTTTGCATGGCCAAATGTTGCATTTCATTCTGATGCTCTTGTCAATTATCCAGACGAGGAAACACAGCACCAAATTCGATATGCAATACTCATGCAGCACTCACAAATTCACTGACATCTTTAGTGAACTTTGGCACTTGTTGTAGATTTAGATATTACCTTGGGATGTATGATAAGACCCCCATTTGCTTCACATTGCGCTCATTTCTCTCAATCTGGTGACAAGCTTCATCTACAAACTGCAATGAAGACAAGGTAAATATAGCTCAAAAACCATACTTGAAGTGTATTGTGGAAATTTATTTCTTCTCAAAGCCAGACATACACGGCTAAACTGTGTAGAAATTCTCAACTCCAGGTCACCGAGCAACAAACGCACAAATCCTGCTGCATCTGCTTTCTGACCAGACAAATACCGCTCTGTGATCCCATGCATTGATATGCAGCGCAGAGGATCAATCTTGTAGGCCCAATCAACCACAGCATAAAAGTCTTCCTAAATTCATCACATAACAACCTTTCCAAAGTCAAAATCAAAAGTCAAATTAATCTTTGAAATGAAGCTGCAATTACCCATCCTTGTTACCTACTGATTACTAACAAGAAAACAAAATAAATAATTGTCTTACTGGTAACAATGTATCTGTATTAGCTAAGCATCAGAATGACCAAGCTTAGGTTCAGTAAAAGGAACATTGCTACCCTTTAAAAGGTTTCCAAATGAACCACAGCTGTCTAAATTTCAAGTTATTCAATTTTCAAAAGAATATGCATGCTTTTAACATAAGCTAAACAGAATGAAATAATAAGAACCTGTAATTCTCACTCCTTACGTTCATAGAAGCTGTTTTAAAAGAGAGCCCAACATAAAGAAAACTGAAACTAAAAACAGAGTGTATGTCTTACTTGGATTCCATCAAGTAGATCCTGAAGAGAATCATTTAGTGCTGTCAGCTCCATGGAATTTTTTCCTACGAAAGGAAATTTTTCATTAAATTATCATAAACAAATTCAAACAGAACTAAGGTTGGATCTAAAAAAGTGTACCAGCTTTACTGTCATTCTCGTCAATATCCATGATACCCAAATCATCATCTTCATCATCTATGCCATTTTCATGGTATCTTCCACTCTTATTGCCATTAGCAACACCACCTGGAGGAACAAGTGTTGGAACTTCAAAGCACATGAAGTGCGCAAAAAAAGAACTCTGCAATATGGGCCGCAGAAGACGAACAATCATTACACAAAGTAGAACAGAAGCAAACTACTCATAAAAGAAGAAGTATAACCTCATCCACGAGGAGCGGGATGAAAATTGTCAGCATTTTGGCATAAGCATCAGAAACTGCTGAAGTATCTGCACTAGCATTTTGAGTCCCTGAAGAAGCCTCAAGCCAAACAGGTGGATTTTTAGATGCTTTTGTCCCCGCACGGAGCTCATTAGCAAATTCACGAGCCTGTCAAAGACAACTTTCAAACTTTAGCAGAAGAATACCGGCCAGATATTTTTCCTGGTCATTCTTCAGCTATACAGCCTAAAACCAAAGAATAGTCTACAGAAACATGACCTTATCAACTCCACATGAAGTAAACAATTATTGAAAAGGCATTATGCAAGGAGTGCACTTCTAACCTCTCTGCGAAGGAGTAAGTTAAGAGAACTACAGTATGCTTTCCTCAAAGGAACCAGGCAATTCTTATCAAGGCTCTGAAAACATAGGGTGTGAATGTTCCAAAATTGATAAGTAAGAGAGACAAATAAAGCTCCAAATAGCAAAGTAACTGTTTGTGAGTCAACCTTCAAATGTTGAAGTAGGCGAGCATATGTCCTGCACTTGTACCTTAGGTCAGCATGATCGGGCCTCTTTAATTGTCCCCTCTGCTTAATATAAGCACACATGTATTGCTAAGAATCATTGTACTGCAATTAACACTCATCAATGAGAAGATACAGACTTAGAGGGAACAATACCTGTGAAAAGTAACTCTTGTCACTTATCATGAAATCCACCAAACTAGCAAAGTACTTTCTCAAGAACTCAGAAGCTCTCCTGACAAAAGTAGTTTTTAATTTTTCAAGTTCAGCTCTCTTCTCTTTTACCTGTTGATGTTTAGTCAATACTTCAGAAAAGGATGATTTAAAGATATGAAACAAAAGAACCTTGTAATCTACAAGCAGGTGCATATTAATATGATTTTTGGATGGCTTCAGTGAATAAAGATTACAATCCCCTAAGGGTAGTGAATCATGTTACCAGCAACTAGAGTAAAAGCAGCAACTCAAATGGCTAATATCATTTTATGAGCATGGATCCAAAATCAATTGTGCTGCAGCATTCTGTTCTTTTGTTAAGTTTGGTGAAAATTGACAGAGAAAGGGGGCAAAGCACATACAGCACGCATGTTTGCATAGACTGGATCAATGTTAGGTACTTCAAGACCATGCAAAGCACCAGTTAACCACTCACATGCTTCAATGTTTTGAAGCATGCGTGCCTCATCAAAGGTCCCACCTGTTAGACATGTTGCATACTGCAAATAACAGAGCATTGTTACAAGAAGATGGCTAAAATGCAATCAACTTAGTGATCATAATGGTTATCATACTTCAGAAGGGATACGCAGTCGTTCAAGTAGCTTGTCAAGCTCTTCAATGAGTGATCTGTTATTTACAGACTGCATCTCCAACTTGTTGTTACGGGTCTCTATCTGGATATCATCAGAGGAGTAATGAAAACACTGACTGATCAATAAGGTATTCAACTTAGAGTGTGAATGCATACAAATTCAGAGTATGAATGTAAGTCATGATTGAACATTAAGGTTTGCAGAGAATAGTAACACACCACTTAGTTAAGGCTATTGCTTCCTACATCATTTTCTAACCCTCAGTTTGACAGACACACTTAACAGTCATTTCCAGTTATGAATGACGCAGCATTCCAAACAATTGCTTGGTAAATCCCCCGTGCAATAATGTAGTCAAACTAGGACCTCAATCATTAGGATGCTAGTGCATAAATCTAAACCAAGCAGGCACACAAACACAGTTATGAAAAGGGTTAAAGCATAATCTTACCGATTCGATGTCTTCTCTCATATGTCTAAGTTTGACATTGAAAATGCCTAACCATTCATCCATGTCATCAACACAAATTGTAGCAGCCTCAAGTCCTTGCAATACCTGAAAGGCCCAGAAGAAGACACTGTAGTTAATGATCATATATAGTGATACTGAACATCGTACTAACGAACAATCTCAAGATGACGATCAAATATAAGTACATTCTGAACTATAGCATAAAACTATAAACAATATCACATTGAACAATAATATTAGCACTAAAATTAACTCTTACTTCAACCCAAAAATTGACCGGAAGCACCTCTATCAAGTAATACAGAAAATACCTCCTCTATCAAAGGCTCACTTTCCAAAATTGAATGCACATTTGCAGCTTCCAGGGCAAGAAGCTCCCGTTTCAACCTTTCAGAAAATGCTTCTGCTTCACCAATACCCATGACATAACTGCATGCCATTGAATGATTAAAAAAAAGCAAGAGCACCAAGTTTAATTTATATTTCAAGAAAAGAACGGTAAATAGGTGGACATAATCAATTTTGCTATCCGGCAGGTGCGTCTGATTTAAGTAAAGCTTTATGGGGAAAAGAAATCCCATACTTGGCAACATAAGAGCCATGAGTAGGATAGAATAATACGCTTAACCGATACCAAGCTGGAGAATAACAATCCCATGTTGGATGAAAGACAAGAACTGAAAGTCTATGTACCAAGTAGCTCAATAGAAGGATAAACTATGCTGATTTGACTATGTTCCATATATGTCTCTTTTCACATCTAAAAACCCAAATAAATCAACTATATCAACTATAATTGACAGGATGTAGTGCATATGGCTCAATTCCCTACTAATTTATTAAGAGATTAGGGGCATCACCAAGTGACTTCAAGTTCAGATTAGTTAAGCCATTTCACACAAAACTGATTGAAAGTTTGTTGTTCGTGCTTCATCTCCATGTTTGTTGAAGAGTATATTGCTGTTGTGTTAATGTATCAAAAGTGCATCTCATAAGGATGAATTTCAGAACACAAAGAGGGCACATACGTTTCCAGAAGAGCCTCCATGTCCTCTTCCTCAGCTTGGGAGACGAGTTCTTTTTCAAATGTCACTTTCAAATCAGATTCCAACACTGTAGCTTCAACAGGCCCCTCTTCCTGATTCCTTTGCTTGTTAACTGCAGTTGTATTTTCCTGGTATAACAACAAAAGAACACAGTTATTATATCCACAATAAATGGCCAGCTTCTTAAAGAAAGTTAAGCCGTATGGTGTTTTAGACTCTGACAAAAATCTTTTCCTGGCCCTGCAATTATTCATTTTCAGTTACAAGTCTTCTGTTGTTTTAATTGGCTAGTCCTATAAGCCTCATCCTAATAAATTTTTATATAATTTGTTCTAACAACCAATATTCATTTAAAGAGAACTAGCTTTCATTTGCAGTACTAGAGCGTCATTCTTATAACTGAAAGCAAGAATGTATGAATTAGCCTTGGTACACACTTTAAGACAAGGAAGGAAATTAGTTACACCTTTGCCCAAAGCGCCATCTCTACCACATCTATGCCCACCACTTTTGGGAGCCGGCCAAGGACATCTTTGCAAATATTCAAGATGCAGAACAAAAGCCGGTTCCTGTAATAATGTTCAACATGAAAGTTCTGGCAAGTTTAATGAAACGTCTACTCAAAATATGAGATTCATGCTAAGTTAACATCTAGGGCACCCAAGAATTTTAATTCTGCATTCGAATGAAGAGAAATAAGAAGCTGTTCCTTATTACCTATCATCAACGTTACCCAAAGTCCATTGCGGAGGAGCAACACTTTGGCTCCTTAGGTTATCAAATCCCTGCAAAAAGCTCAGTCAGACACATCACATGAAAGGAGAAGGAAATGCAAAGTTCAAAGCAACCAAACTATTCATTTGTTGCTCAAGTTCTCCTAAAATAGAACTTTAGCAGAAAACCCACATTTGACACACTAACTTTTCAGGATCATAAATATGCATCTTTACCAAGGTAAATGTGCACCCACTGGGATCATTAGCTATAACCTCCACCTTTGAGAGATGCTTAAGTTTGTACAACTTCGCAGGCTGCACGATCAGTTCAAAACAAAACCATAATATTACAACTGTTGACAGGAAAAAATAAGGCATTAAGCTGCAGTTAGCTAAAACTTTGCTGCATAACATCTTCATAAAAGGATTATGAGATTGTGCCACTCATTCCCAGCTTGATATTTATACAAAACCAAAAATCATATCCTTTAGAACTCAAGTTTGAACTGTCCGAAATCACAAGCCAAAGAATAAAATATGTTAGAGAGGAAAAATCAAAAAACAAATCCATCTCACAAGAGGAGGCATAAATCAACTTTCATCTCTTAACCTTCTTACCACTTAAATTAGGATCCATTGGCATCAGCATCAATCAAAGAAAAAAATTAGCCCATTTTGAACTCTTAAATCCCTGAATCAAACATGCAGGCTGAAAGAACCACTATATCTAATGCTCAAAAATCAAGAACTCATATCTGTCCATAAAGTTATTGACCCTAGAAAATTTTAAAGTTTTTACATTTTGTTTTTCTTTTATCATACTATTTAAACTTATTGAAACCTTACCTCAAGAACTCCTCCGGTGGAATACTTTAAAACTCGAAGAAATGCTTTAGTCTGTTGACCCTTTGTTTGTGCTGCACAAATCAAGTACTATCACTGATAACACTGTGCCAAAAAAATGACCACACGAGCTACCAACTGCAGATTGAGTATAATCTTTGTGAAAGCCCAATTGCAGATGAATATAATCATCGACCATACAAACCATGAGACAACTCAGCCAAGAAAGGCGCTTTGTTCACCAATGATAGAGAAAGGAAATGGAAATCCAAAAAAAAAAAAAAAAGCCAACCATGTGCAACGAATTTTATGCTTCTCAATTCTACAAAAAAAATCATGATATATATATATTAATTCAGTGTATCAGGCTCCTTGCTGATCCACAACAAACATAATTTCACAACTAAAAAGGTATATTAAAACAGCTTAAAACTCCTTATACTGGCCATAGCTAACCTAAAAGTCTATTGAACTAGTTCGACTCCAGAAATTAAAACTTTTAATACCACAAGGAACAGTCCGATTGGAAAAGATAGACTTAGCAATGCTAAAACGCACATCCATTGACAAATACAATGAAGTTAATCAACACCGCGTTTATTGCCCAACAAACATGCAACAAAACTTGAAACATCCGACAAGGAATTTGAGCTACACAGGTCAAAACGAACATTTTTACCACGTCCGTGCTCATTTAACTTGCAACTACAGTTCTAGCTCTCTCTCTCTCTCTCTCTCTCTCTCTCGGCAGTAGAGCACTGCAAAGAACAGTAAGAATTCACACACACAAACAACTGCAAATCAGGTAAAAACAGAACATAGAAGAGAACGAAGCATACTAGAGATAGCAAGAACCCTAGGTTTGGTCATGTGGCGGCCCAACTTGCCAGCTTTGCCCCAAACGCTCCGGCTCTTGGCGACTCGGATCGATAACGCGACGTTCTGCTTGGTGCCTTCAATAGCAGCTTCGCAAGCTCTCCTTAGCTCCTCATCGTCGGCGCTCGACTTCGCCATTCCTCCCTTGTTATGCTATTGATCAGAATTCTCAGCACAAGCGAAAGATTCAGATTCAAAGAGAGAGAGAGAGAGAGAGGTAAGCTAGCGCGTCAATGTTTTGTTTTTACTTTTCTTTTTAGCTCTAAACAATATTCTTTTTTGGGTCCATTATTGCTCCCCTTCATTTTCGCGTTTTTTCACGCTCCTGAGCATATAAGTCCCCTACAGTAGTCTTTTTTCCATGAGAATGGACGATTTGACTGAAATTGACGGATGGGTCTGATAATGGGTTCGGCTTTGGCCTGATCCTGAACCTGAAACTACCGTTGAAACATATCTTTTTTTTTTTTTTATAAAAGGGAAAACGAACAACACATTATTGGCTGTTTGTTTCCGTTTTTTCTTCCGTTTTTTTGTTTTCATTTTTGTATAGAGAAAAACAGGTAAGTAAAACGTGTTTGGTTTACTCTATTGTAATTTTTTGTTTCTGAAAATAAAAAAACCACAACAGTTTTACATAAACTAAAAAACATCGTTTCTCTGAATTTTGACAATATGTTTTCTTCAACAAAAAAACAACATATCTCTATTTTCTATCTCGATTAATAATAATAATAATAATTATTATTATTATTATTATAAAATTATAATAATTTATAATAATAAGATAATTAGTTGGTATAATAAAATTAATAATATTAAAAATATTAAAAATATTAAGTAGAAAATTTATAACAATAATTAATAAAAATAAAAATAATTAGTAATAATAATAGTAATAATAATTAATAAAATTAATAATAATAAGGATAACTTAACAATAATAATAATAATAATAATAATTAATAAGAATAAGAATAACATAATAATAATAATAAATAAATAAATAAGAAGAAGAAGAATAACTTAATAATAATAATAATAAATAAATAAAATAAAATAAAATAAAACCAAACATATTTTTGTTTTCAGTTTTTATTAGAAATCTTACCCAAACAGGTTTTTGTTTTCAGTTTTTATATTGTAAATCTCAACCAAACAGGTTTTCGTTTTTTTAGAAAAAAAAAACAGAAACTAAAAATAAAAAACAGAAACCAAAAACAACAACAAAAAAACAAAAGTGGAACCAAACGACCCTAGAAAACAAGGCATGGGCAGCTAAGCCCTGCTATATCCCCTAGAAGGATTGGAATGTATCCGGAGGGAGCATTTACAAAAGTGGTAACCCCAAAATCAAAATTTACAGCAAAAGTGGCCAGCCAATCGGCGCACCAATTGCCTTCCCTGTACATATGACGAGGAAAAACAGTCTAATTACGACTGAGGAGCTCGTGGATGCTGAAGATGAGGGAGTGAGGAGATGCGGTACGGGTCGCCGAATCAGAGATAGTGCTCAGCGCCACTTGGGAGTCAGTTTCTAAGATCACCCGACGATATCCGAGTTCCCAAGCTAGCGTCAAACCAGAGAAAACACCCCAAAGTTCGGCGTTGAACGAAGAGCACCAACCCAAATTTTGTACAAATCCGCCAAGCCATGATCCGGTGCTATCGCAGAGAAGGCCACCCGCAGAGGCCATGGGGGGGTCTAGCCGGCTCGCTCTGTCCGTATTGAGTTTTACCCATCCCGGGCCAGGGGTACTCCAGCCAGTGAGTTGCTCGTGGCGCGGGCGATGGCTAGGCACGACTCACTCATGCCAACACAAAGCACTATGTATCTGACGGACATAGGCCAGAATGTCGTGAACTAGAGAGGGTGGCTAGGAGAACTGATGGTCAAAAATTGTCCGGTTCCGTCAGGACCACAGGAACCAACAAGCTGTCCCAAAAATGAGGGACCAGTCGAAACCATAAATCTGTCGGTGACACTGAAGATTCGTGGAAAGCCAGTCCTGGACCCGAAGAGTGAAAAAATCATAGCAAAAGGCCTGTGGAGGGAAGGCGAGCCACAATCGTCGTGCTTGGGGGCAATCACGAAGTGCATGCAAAGAAGACTCTACAGCTTGGCAATGAGGACAATCCGCGATCGAAACCAGACGCCGCCGCACCCGTTGTTGATTGGACAGGAGCCTGTCTTAGGCAAGGAGCCAAAGGAAGGACCGAATACGTTGAGGACTGGTCCAGCACCAAATAATCTGCCAAAAGCCACTGGAATCGGAGGGAGCATGGTCCATAAGCATGGCATACGCGGAAGCAGAGGAAAACTTGGCAGTCACCTACCGACCCCATAGCAGTCTGTCCGGCCCAAAACGAGTTTGGGGCGGGAGAATACCTGCAATAAGCATACAAATAAAGTGAGGAAGGATAGGCTGAAACTCAGACCACAACCAGTTACCTGAGCTGTCCACATAATGTTGAACACTGCAGGAGAGCAATGAAGGGGAAGGAGGACTCAGAGCATGGGAGAGAAGAGGGCCCACATCCTCCACCCAGGGATCCTGCCAGAACCGGGTCGTCGTCCCATCATAAATCACCCATTTCATGCCGCGAATGACGTGGGACCAAACACTTTTGATGCCTCTCCATGTCATGGAGCCGCTAGATGCCGCTAAGGAAAGAGGCGGATTGTGAACATCCAGATTGTATTTGGCGATCAAGATCCGGGCCCAAAGGGCAGTTGGGTTCGAGATCAGGGCCCACCCCAATTTGATTAACAACGCATCATTAATTTCCCAAATTTTGCGGATGCCTAGGCCACCTTGAGATTTGGGTTGGCAAACTGTGTCCTAGTGCACGAGAGGGATCTTTCTGGTCCCCGGAGAGGAGGCCCACAAGAAGGTGCACATAATTTTTTCTAAATCGTCACAGAGGCGTCGAGGGAGTCGAACAGTCTGCATAGTATACGTAGGGAGAGCGGAGATGACAGATTGAATCAGAGTGGTACGGCCGGCTAAAGAAAGCATATGACCAGCCCATCCCGAGAGACGAGTGTGGACTTTGTCAAGGATATATTGGTACGTGCGTTGGTGAACACGTTCATGAAGCAAAGGGACTCCAAGGTAGCGTCCGAGATCCATGGTCTACTTAAAACCCAAGTCGCGACTCAAACGACAAGCCGTGGACGAAGAAACATTCTTGGAGAAGTAGCAGCGAGACTTGTCGTGGCTAATCTTCTGGCCCGAGGCTCTGCAAAAGGCAGATAAGCTATCCCTGACCGTTTGAACTTGCTCCGCAGTGGCTTCCGTAAATGAAATTAGGTCATCAGCAAAAAATAGGTAAGAAACAGGGGGGGCGTTTCGGCTAAGACAAACAGGCTTCCAACGAACCATGGCCACCGAGTGATTGATGTGGTGTCCCAGACGTTCCATACAAAGAACGAACTTGCTTCCGATGATTAAAAAGTCCACCTCAATTGTAAAAACTTTAAATTTAATAAATTTTATTTACTATTTTTTAATAAAAATAAAAATCTTTTTAATTTTTGTTTTAAAATTTAAATTTTTACTATATATTAATTTTTATAATAATCTAATATCAATTAAAATTTTAAACTTTGAATATTTATTTTACCAACTCAATTTCTAATTCAATCTTTAAAATATTACTTAGTATAATTTGAATTCAAAAAATTAATTTAGAGCAATCACCAGTCACGATTAACTAAGAAGAAGGAAATAAAATGTCACATTTAATTGGACTTGTTCAATATTATGGATTTTATATTGCACTGACCAATACTAATTAAAAAGTATTGTATCGACCAAAAAATAATACGAAATTGGGTGCATAAGTATCAATCAATATCGCCGATTTTACAAGGCATCGACCGGTATTGTAAATATTAAAAATTTAGAAGATTGTATTGTAAATATCATAAATATCGGCCGATATTGTAAAAAAATTCTTAAAACCCCCTTTCCCCGATGCTGCTACTCTCTTACTCTCTCTCTCACTCACTCTCGGTTCTCCTCTTTGGCGACTCTCCTCTCTGACGATTGTCCTCTAGTGACTCTCCACCATCATCTCTTCCTCCAATTCTATCTCTCTCTCCTCGACGACTCTCCACTCTTCTATGCGCACCACGCCACCACTGGCCACCCACTGGGCCACTGCTCTCCAGTCACCGCTTCCAATTGTCCACTGTCATGTCTAGTGCCTGTAGAGTGTATAGTACAATAGAATCTACAAATCTGGAATTTCAAATTTTTAGATCTAGATCGAAACTTGACCGGACCCGAATCAAACCTAATTGACCCGACGTTTAATTGCATTTTCTATTTTTTTGGTGTATTTTTCACACTAAATAGCAATTGCATTATATTTGGTTGTAAATGTGTGTTTTATGATGGTTGGAATTATTGTAATTGTTTGTGTGAGTTGGAAATTTTGAGTTTGAAAGTTGGAATTGTTTGTGTGAGTTAGTTCGTTTTCAATATTATCAATTTATGAAGAAAATTAATGAATTGGAAAATTTGGGTTTGGAAGTTGGAATTGTTTATGTGAGTTGATTCAATTTCAATATAATTTAGATATTGTCAATTTATGAAGAAAATTAATGCATTGGAAATTTTGGGTAAGAAGTTAAGAATGTTAATTAAAATTGGTGAATGAAAGATTATTAAATCAAAGTTGGGAATTAGAATTTTAGTAACAATATTGATTAAAATTAGTTAAGAAAACAAACTAATTATAAGCATTGTAGATTGAATTACATAAGTAAACAAAATACATTAGTTTATGGTTGAATTATGAGATTACATAAAGTAAGTTGCAAACTTATAATTGTGAGTTATGGTTGACATTGAATATGTTATAGTTGTGACTCTATGTCTTTAGTTTATGGTTGAATGATGGAATAATACAAAATGAGTTATATTATAAAAGATGGACATATGCATTATGTAATTGTGTATGTTGAATACTTGAATTGTTGGTTTTTAACTTATTGGTGAATTGTGAAGATGAAATTGAATCGTGTATAATGTAATTATACAAAATTAGTTATGTTATATAAGATGTATATTTTGTATTGTATAATTGTACTAGTCTGGACCTTTGAGTTAAACAATACACATTTTGTGATAGTAGTTGTTAATGAAATTATGTGTCTTTTATTTTGATACGTGTCTTCATTTATTTTTACAAATAAATGGAAGAAAGCTAAAGTACTCCTAATAATTCAACCGCTTTATGAAGATACAGTGATCCAACTTAGGTTCATGTTGCATTGATCTCCGATATGAAGAACCATACTATTTGCTTGTTTTGTAAAAAACATTTGAAATATGGAGAAATCACCATATTTAAAAAGCATTTAGCTGGGATTAAAGGAGATGTGAAACTTTGAAAAAAGTTAGTCATGATGTGAAGTGGCAAATGAAGACTTTATTTAAAGAATACCAACACAAGAAAGATAAAAGGGAGAGATTGAAATATAAAATTGGTAGTGGAAGTTCGTTTGCTAGTATTCAGGATGATCATGGTTTTGAAACTCGGACCGGATCGGCCGATTCGACCGGTGACCTGTAAGCTAGCGGTCCAGGTAACCCCTAAAAATCAGTCCCCAATTGAACCAGTGAGAACCGAAACTGGTCGAACCGGTTGGCCACTGGTTCAATAATTTTTTTAGTTTTTTAATGTTACATTTTTCCTTTCTAAAACAGAAACGAAATGAATGAATCAGCAAAGGCGGAGCATTTGGGTTTTGAAAGTAGAAGGTTGAGTCTCATCGCTGTCTCCTTGCCTTCTCAACTCTTGTCCTTCTCCCGACCTTCAGGTTCATCAAGTTTCAGGTTCTCTTTTGATTTCTTTGTTGGTCTAAATGAACTTTATCTAGGTTATGTGATTGTTTTTATGGACTAGATAATATGTTTCTTACATTTGGCTTATCGGTAATAGAGTAATGCGGGCACGTAGTAGAGTATAAGTAGATTAGAAAAGGGGTATTGTCTTACATGTAGATTGGAATCTTGCGCTTTATCTGAGTCTTCTTCTGAACAGTATAGTTAGAAAAGAGTTTGTCTTGTGCGAGATGGGGAATCTCTCGTACGTTTTTGGTTGAATATCTTTTTAGTGACCAATGAATTGTGAAACAAACCTTATGCTTCTTCTGAATCGCCCTTCACCTTAAAGTCAAACTACAGTATAAAATAGAGCATGCTCTTGGAATTCCCGTTCATACCCAACATCTTTGGGCCTTCAGCTTGTCCTTTTAAGTTGTGTAACGATGTTTTTGTTTGTTTTGCTTGAAAGGGATTATATTCAGATTTATTCAACTTTAGGTTAGGTTTGATTTAAGATTGGATTTAAGGACATTAGTCTTCATGTCCTTCCATAACCACGAAACCTCTTCATCGCAAATTACAATACGTAATGACTCTAATGAGGTGGCAGATTTTGGTAGACTCCATATTTGTGAGCATTCCCTCATGTCGATCTTCTCCAAGCTTGATAGTTCACTAATCTTTTCAGGGAGACATTTTAATTATATGAAAAACAGACACAGTGCACTAGATATTTCAACAGTAAAGCAAAACTTTTACCAAAATTAACAACTCAATTAGAAATGAAGTGAGGACATCATATTAAATTTCTTGTTTTTGCCAATACGAGTTGTTTCCTCTAATTTCTTATTCATAGATTGCATATCCTGAACCATCTTTGTTTTTTATTTTGTAGTGATGGATAACAATGCTTCTTCTGCACCATCGCACACGTCGCCATCCACTGATCAAAGTTGCAGCCAAAATCCTCGTTAGAGAAGTGATATAGCATGGAAGCACTGATATGAGGTACAAATAAGTGGAAAGAAACGAACCTTAAAGTGTTTGTATTGCGATCAAGCCATTTGTGGTGGCGAGATAAACCAAATGAAGCAACACCTAGCTGGCATGACTGGTAATATCAATCCCTGTCCTGAAGTTAAACCAGATGTTCATTTTTTGATTAAAAGACAGTTAATAGAAGCATCTAATAGTAAAAAGGAGAAAAATGACTCTAGTACGAATTTGTATGATGTTGAGACTTGTGAATTAGATGAAGATGATGTAGTGGAGATCTCTAACTTAGCTGGTAAAGGAGATATAGGTGGTCGTAGTAAGAGAAAGAAAACAAATGAAATTAGAAGTTACATGAAAGCTGGCTGATGTGAGCAGGAGTAAGGATCTTGAGAAGATGGCGAACTCCAAGCTTATTGGAGGAGAGTTTAATGTAATTGAGCCCAAACTAATCCATTTAACTCAAATCCTTGGACTGATTACACTTGGAGCTTAAAGACAAGAAGATTTGGGCTTGTTATTTATTATCTTTTATTTTAGGCCCAAGGACTGGTTTATGGGCTGTTCTTTTAGTTGGTAGCATATACGTTGTTTGTTTGGGTTATTTTAAGACTTGGATCAGATTATGTTCAATGGGTTTGCAAACCCATTCCTATTAGGTTTAGGACTTAGTCAAGGATATTTAAACCTTATTATAACCTTGTAAACCTAGATTTGATTGATTAATAAAATTTCAGAGTGAGTTCTTTAAGGGAGGTGTGAATGTCTTCATGGTTATTTCAAGAAATTGATTTGCATCAATAAGTAAATTCTTGTAACGTAAACTGATTTCTGATTTCTTTGGGATTGGGTCTCAAATTTATGATTTGGGGTTTGATCTGACATGTTCTTAGAATAGAAAGGTTAAGGTTTTGATTCAGTAGGATTAGGGGGTTTCAAGAACCTTGTTTCTTTGGGTTTCCGTATCATCTGGGTATCAGAGCTTTGGCTTAATTCTATTGAACTCATACGTATCTTTATTGTGTTTTGCTTTTTGTTTCTTTAAAAAAAAATCGTGAACAGTAATTTCGTACTCGTGAACAGTAATTTTGTACCCGTGAATAGTAACCGTACCCGACTCCGTACCTGTGAACAATAATTATGTACCATGAACAGTATTTTTCGTACCTGTGAACAGTACCCACCCCGTACCCATAAACAGTAACCGTACCCGACCGTACCCGTGAATAGTACCAAAAAAAAGAAGATCAGTACCAATAAAAAACAGTACAAAAAAAATAGTTCTGAAAAAAAGTGGACAAAAAAAAACTGAAAAGTATCCAAAAAAGGAGTGAACAGTAGAAAAAAAAAACCATTACAGAATACGTTGAGTTGCCTATTTTAAAACTTGGGTAGATTTGAAATTTATTTTTTGAGCTATTGAGTTTTTCGTTGAGTTTTACAATATATTGAGTGTCTTCCTTTGATTCTTAGTTTACTTTCTTGTTTATGCCTTTCGTTGCTTCCATTACGTTGAATTGAACAATCTTGCATTCATATTGTTCAATTATAAACAAAAATCATTGCATACACA
>JAOTAX010000002.1:2056966-2084790 GCA_025629825.1 Erythroxylum guanchezii
TTTCAAAAATCGTGTTTCTTTATCTGTTTTGATTCTCTTTGCATTGACAGCCTTGACAACACCCGACCTGTTAGCAGCAACAATACCACCGAGACAACTAGAGATCATCCAAATGGCAACTCAAGGATAAATTTATTTAAAGAGGAATAGACATAATCAAAACAAACTCCGGTGTTCAAGGGCTTGTGGTTTGATCTTCCTTTGGGTTTCCAAATTGTCACATCACCACCCCTATCCTAGAAAATCAATTGCACCATCATGTAGCAGCAAATGCTAGAATTGCAAAAAAAAAAAAAAGCACTCTTAAGACATGAAAGAAATCAGAAAGATGAAAAAGACCCTTTATCCCATGGGGCCAAGCTAGAGAGCTGCATTAACATAAGGATTCCACGTCAAAGTAGGCTAAGATGCCTCCCAAAACATAGTTCCCTACAAAAGGCAGTTACTTAATCTACTACCTATAAAAATGAGGGAGACACTATAGAAATACAAAATTGAGTTGATGTTCTGTTAGTATTCACTTTGCATTAACAGTCTTGACAACACATCCTGTTAACAACAAGAACAAGAAGACGGCAAGAAATCACCCAATAAGCAAAACAACATAGTTCCCTGCAAAAGGCAGTTACCGACATCTTAGACTACTATCTATATAAATGAGAAAAAAAAGAGTAGTTCAAGTTTTGGGTTTTTATCTGTCATGATTCTCTTCTCATTGACAGTCTTGACAACACATGTCCTGTTAAAAACAGGAAAAAGGAGACGGCGAGAGATCACCCAATAAACAACACAAGAATAAATATATTTAAAAGGCGAAATATGGACAATCGAAACAAACTCTAGTATTCAAGGGCTTATGGTTTGAGCTTGCTTTGGGTTTCCACATCACCACTTCTAACCTACAAAATCCATTGCACCTTCTTGTGATGGCAAATGCAAGAATTGCATTAAGAAAAAGGCATTATAAAACCATGACGGAAATCAAAATGATGAAAAAAATAAAATCCAGGTGAAACCCTTTATCCCACAAAACCATTCAAGAGCTCTGCATAGCACATTCGAATCCACATGAAAGTAGGTTAACATGCCTCTCATAACATAATAGCCTGCAGAAGACAGTTATCTACACCTTAGACTACAACCTGTATAAGGTGACAAACAGAGAGAGTTCAAAAATCGTGTTTCGCATCTGTTTTGGTTCTCTTCGAATTGACAATCTTGACAACACATGACCTGTTAGCAGCAGCAGCAACATCTAGACAACCAGAAATCATCCAATAGGCAACACAAGGATAAATATATTTAAAGAGGAATAGACACAGCCAAAACAAACTCCGGTATTCAAGGGCTTGTGGTTTGATCTTCCTTTGGTTTCCAAATTGTCACATCACCACCTCTTATCCTAAAAAAATCAAGTGGTAGCAAATGCTAGAATTCCAAAAAGAATGCACTCTAAGACATGACAGAAATCAGAAGATGAAAAAGACCCTTTATCCCACATAGCCATGCTAGAGAGCTGCATGAACATAAGGATTCCACGTCAAAGTAAGCGTAGCTAGAGAGCTGCATGAACATAAGGATTCCACGTCAAAGTAGGCTAAGACACCTCTCAAAACATAGTTCCCTGCAAAAGGCAGTTACCTATCCTTAATCTACCATCTATACAAATGAGAAAAACTTTGATAGAAAGACAAAATTGAGTTGATTATCTGTTTTGGTTCACTTTGCATTAATAGTCTTGTCAACACATGCCTGGTTAACAAGAACAATGAGTGAAAGAGATCACCCAATAAGCAACACAATAATAAGGAAAACGAAAATACATGAAAGGGGGAATAGACAAAAAAACAAAACAAACTCAGGTACTGATGAGCTTGTAGGCTTGAGCTTGCTTTGGATTTCCCATCTCCACTTCTATCCTAAAAAGTCAATTGCACCATCTAGTTATAGCAAATGATAGGTTTGCAAAAATGCACTCCAGAAAAATGACAGAAATAAGAAAGATTAAACCCTTCCCATAAAACCAAGCAAGAGAGCTGCATGAACCTACAGATTCCACCCAAAGGTGGATTAAGATGCCTCGTACAACACAAAAGGCAGTTACCGACACCTTAGACTACTACCTATATAAATGACAAAAAAAAGAGAAGTTTAAATTTTGGGGGTTTTTTTTCTGTAATGGTTCACTTCTCATTGAGTCTTAACAACACATGTCCTGTTAACAAAGAAAAAAAAAGAGAAGTTCAAATTTTGGGTTTTTTATCTGTTATGGTTCTCTTCTCATTGAGAGTCGTGACAACAAATGCCCTGTTGACAACGAGAACAAGTAGACAGCAAGAGATCACCCAATAAGCAACACAAGGATAAATATATTTAAGGGAGGAATATACATAATCGAAACAAACTCTAATATTCAAGGGCTTATGGTTCGGGCTTGCTTTGGGTTTCAACATCACCACTTCTATCCTACAAAATCAATTGCACCTTCATGTGATGGCAAATGCTAGAATTGCATTAAGAAGAAGACACTATAAAACCATGACAAATCAAAAAGATGAAAAAAATAAATTCCAGACAATCCCAGGAAACCATCAAAGAGAGTTGCATGAACACAAGGTATCCAAGTGAACGTACGTTAAGATGCCTCATAACATAGTACCCTGCAAAAGACAATTACCTTCAACTTAGACTACAACCTATACAATGTGACAAACAGAAAATAAGTTCAAAAGTAGTGTTTTATCTGTTTTGGTTCTCTTCGCATTGACATTCTTAACAACACATGACCTGTTAGCAGCATCAGCAACTAGAGATCACCCAAATGGCAACACAAGGATAAATATATTTAAAGAGGAATAGACGTAATCGAAACAAACTCCAGTATTCAAGGGCTTGTGGTTCGATCTTCCTTCGGATCCCCAAACTGTCACATCACCACCTCTATCCTAGAAAATCAATTGCACCATCATGTGGTAGCAAGTACTAGAATTCCAAAATGAATGCACTCTTAAGACATGACAGAAATCAGAAACATGAAAAAACCGTTCATCCCACAGAGCCATGCTAGAGAGCTTCATGAACATAAGGATTCCACGTCAAAGTAGCCTCAAAACATAGTTCCCTGCAAAAGGCAGTTACCTATCCTTAACCTACTACCCATATAAATGAGAAAAACTTGATAGAAATACAAAATTGAGTTGATTCTCTCCCTTGAGAACACGTCCTGTTAATAACAAGAACAAGGAGACAGCTAGGATCACCCAATAAGCAACAATAATAAAGAGAACAAAAATATCTGATATAAACAAAGCAAACGCTGGTATTGATGGACTTGTAGTTTTGAGCTTGCTTTGGGTTTCCCATATCCAGGTCTATCCCAGAAAATCAATTGCACCATCTTGTGATAGCAAATGATAAACTTGCAAAAAATGCACTTCAGAAAAATGACAGAAATAAGAAACCCTTCCCATAAAACCAAAGCAAGAGAGCTGCATGAACCTAAAGATCCGACCTAAAAGTAGATTACAATGCCTCGCACAACATAGTTCCCTACAAAAGGCAGTTACCTACACCTTAGACTACTGCATATATAAATGTAAAAAATAGAAAATAAGTTAAAAAATCGTAATTTTTATCTGTTTTGGTTCTCTTCGCAATAATAGTCTTGACAGCATATGACCTGTTAACAACCACAACAACAGGGAGAGAACTAGAGATCACCAAATAGGCAATACAAGGATAAATATTTAAAAGGAATAGACATAATCAAAACAAACTACTATATTCAAGGGCTTGTGGTTTGAGCTTCCTTTGGGTTTCCAAATTGTCACATCACCACCTCTGTCCTAGACAATCATTTGCCTGCCAGAATTCCAAAATGAATGCACCCTAAAACATTACAGAAATCAGAAAGATGAAGAGGCAAATCCATGCGAAACTTTTTATCTTGATTGTCTACCAGAATTCCAAAATGAATGCACCCTACAACATTACAGAAATCAGAAATATGAAGAGGCAAATCCATGCGAAACTTTTTATCCCACAAAGCCAGGCTAGAGAGCTGCAACTTAGACTACTGCCTATATAAGTGCAAAAAATAGAAAATAAGTAAAAAATCGTAATTTTTATCTGTTTTTGGTTCTCTTTGCAATAATAGTCTTGACAGCATATGACCTGTTAACAACATCAACAACAACAACGAGACAACTAGAGGTCACCCAACAGGCAATACAAGGATAAATATTTAAAAGGAATAGACATAATCAAAACAAACTACGATATTCAAGGGCTTGTGGTTTGAGCTTCCTTCGGGTTTCCAAATTGTCACATCACCACCTCTATTTAGAAAATCATTTGCCTGCCAGAATTCCAAAATGAATGCACCCTAAAACATTAAGATGAAGAGGCAAATCCATGCGAAAATTTTATCCCACAAAGCCATACTAGAGAGCTGCATGACCATAAGAATTCCATGTGAAGTAGGCTAACATGCCTCTCAAAACATAGCTCCCTGAAAGAGGCAGTTATCTATCCTCAGTCTACAAACTATATATATGAGAAAATAGAAATGCAAAATTTGTGTTCATTATCTGTTCTGGTTGACTTTGCATTGACAGTCTTGCCAACACACATCCTGTTAACAAGAAGAACAAAGAAACATCAAGAGATCACCCAACAAGCCACACAATGACAAAGAAAACAAAAAATATATGAAAGCGGAAATAGACATAAACAAAACAAACTCTGGTATTGATGGCCTTGTAGATTTAAGCTTGCTTTGGGTTTCCCATCTCCACTTCTATCCTAGAAGATCAATTGCACCTTCTTGTTATAGCAAATGCTAGATTTGCAAAAAATGCACTCTAGAAAAATGAAAGAAATAAGAAAGATGAACCCCTTCCCATAAAACCAAGCAAGACAGCGACATGAACCTAGAGATTCCAGCTAAAAGTAGATTACTACGCCTCGCACATCATAGTGGTTGAGCTTGCTTTGAGTTTTTGTATTCTCATGTCACCACTTCTACCCTAGAAGGTCAATTCCACCTTGTTGTGGTACCTTAGTCGTGGAACTCCTAAACGTTAGACCATGACAGAAAACAGTATAACCATAAGGATTCGTCGCAAAATGTAAGTTGTCTTCAATAACATAAGACACCCCCCTGACGAATTCAATTACATAAATAGCACTAAATCTGTTTATAACGGAGGAAAGAAAACAGATGCAAAATTTTTAGATTTTACGTTTTATTTTGATACTCTCTGCAACTCTCTGCATCAATAGTATGTTTTAACAGTAACCAATATATAGCCAGAATATCCCCCAATAATCAACAGAAGGCTAACGTAAAAAGAAAAATAAAAGCGTAGCCATGACTAGTGGTTTGGGAAAGCACAAGCACAAAATCGACACAACAACGAAGATCAGATAGAAGAACGACCAAACGAATACTTGTTATAACAACATACTCCATCAAGAAAGTAAACAAGAAGTGATTACAAAACCCTTCTAGTTATTAAACTATAACGGCACACCCGATGTAGGCTAACCACAAATCTGCTTGAAAATAGTTTACAAATCTACTCTTGAAAATCCAAAGTAGATAACGAACGTCATATAACAATTCCAGACCTAACACCAAGAAATACGCCTTCTACAAATTATTTGAAGATCAACCAAAAAAAGATCAGTCTACAGGAAATGTCAAGTCGCTTGCTCTCTGTACATATAACAGCAAACACCCCAGGCCAGTGCAGTAACCCAATCACCAGAAACATGAAAATTCTGAAACTTTTCTTCATAAGGGAGAGACAGAAAAGATACCATGACGAATCTCAAAAGTTACAAGCAACCTCAGGATATAGAGATGAATTTGGACCCTGTCATCTTGAAAGTAACACTTTCCATCTATGTATCATCCACAAAAAAATGGAACTTGTTACGTAGAAAGAATTCTCTATGCTATGCGTTCTAGCTTATCACTCGATTTTATCCAATCATAATGATATCCGATCAAACCATGCGGCCATAGTGAATACGACAAGGCAACAAATAGTTCTCGATCATATCGACGAGGGAATTGCATCAACGCTTTTTAGATGAAATCACATGTTATGAGATACCTTAATAATCAACAATCAACAAATTCACTCTATATCAAAAGAACTCCTATCACGCATCGACGATCTCTATCCAAGAATCGTAGTTCCCCAACTCGAACAGGTAAATATGATCTTTACCCTGTAAAGACCAAGTAATTGCACCTCAGTCTCCACTTTTGTGACATTCAACCGTAAAACGGGAATCGAACAAAAAAAAAAGAAACGGTTTACAGATCTCAACTGATCAGATCCAACAGTTTCGACATCGCCAATCGTCAAACAATCTGTTAAGTGCAAGTTGCATCCATCTTTATAACATCTATAAATACCAGCCATATAAATCCAAACCAAGAACGAAGTGATCCACCTTCCAGAAATCACATGAAGGTACATAAACAAAGTCGCAATCCATTACTATACCAACAATAGTTGTATCAAACATATGGCGTTACCGCGAAGAAAGCGAATTAATCATCCAGACGCCAATCAGAAAACCATATCCCAAGTCCTAACAAGATAACATCAACAGACGACAAGTAAATAGAAACGGGCCAAACGGCGATACAAGAAAACAAAGCAGAGTTAGAGAGAAGGAAGCCCTACGACTTCGATGGTTAACACCAAGAATACTATCTTCCGAGGGGTATTTATAGGCTTATTTGGCGTAGAAAGTCCGCGGGTGCTGCAATTGGACGGTCGGGATTATTTCCTCAAATTAAAGTCGGTGAACGTTTCACGATTCTTCCAGAGTATTGCCAGCTGTCTTTCCTTTATTTGACTAGTCAAACTAGTGGTGCTTTTTTATCTTATTACGCGCTTTCTTTCCGCGCGGAATACTGAAGCAGCCTCGTTTCCTTTTCCTTATTATAATATGAGTTTAACTTTTTAAATAAAATTTTTCATCCCCGCATCAATGACAAACCATTTCCATATATTCTAAATTATCTGTTTTCATGATAATCCAGTTTTAATAAGTTTGATATTGAACCAGTTCGGTCTTCAAACCCAAGCTGAGCCCAATCCAAAACTTGAGGCCCAAGTCCAAATCTGATTGAATTAAACCCAATTGACTTCTTTTTAATTTAAAATTTAAAATGATTTTTTTTTGGGTTATAATTAAGAGAAACAAAACTACCTTATAAAAGAAATACCATAGATATCAGCCCATACAATCAAGGAGAGGGCTGCAAGAATATCATCCCAAACCTGAAAATTATAAGCAATACTATTACCTAATTTAGCTAGACAATCTGCGACAAAATTACCTTCCCGAAGCACATGTCTAGTAAAACAACTCCAATTCCTAACAAGTAAAGTTTGAATATCCACAACCAAAACAGACAAGGGATGTGAAAAGAGAACACCACAAGTCACCATCAGCACCGCCTCCATATTATCAGATTCTACAATGACTTGCCGAAATCCGTGATCCCACGCAAAAATCAAACTATCTCGAATGGATCATAACTCCCCTACCAAGATAGTTGAAACACCAATCCGAAACGAATATCCCCCGAGCCAACGACCAAATGAATCACGCAACAATCCTCCACCACTAGTCAGCCTAGGATTAATAATAGAATTGCTGTCACAATTCAACTTCACCCAACCAGAAGGTTGTGCAGTCCAACTAATATAACGTCGCACACCATGAAGCTTCGGTGTTGAAACAGAAGTTAGGGATACATCCATTGCAACTTTAAAGACACAACCATTCAAAATAGCTAAGGAAAAAAAACTCTTGCTGAAAGATCAATAAGTTCCGAGCCATCTACAACCACCAAATACCTACTAGAAACCAATGTGCCTAGGCAAACCCAAACAGACCCACAGTATGAGCATGCAGATTCAAAGCTAGCCAATCAACCAAATTCGCTGCAGTAAAAAAATTAACTGGAACATCCCACTGCTGCCATCATGCAACCGCACAACTACAATCACGCAACAAATGCAAAAGAGACTCAACGTATAAAGAGCACACTCCACATAAATTAGAAGTAGCCAAACCCCATGCGAACCTCAAAGAATTTGTTAGAAGACATGAGTGCCCAAGTAACCACAAGAAATGTTTCAATTTCGGTGGACCAGCCACCTTCCACAACCAAGAAAAAAAAGACGAAACAGGAACATTAGACACCTCTTCCGAAAGGAGTGCTTTATAAGTTGCTCGAACCGAATATGCTCCATTCGGGGAAAAGCTTCAAGACATATTATCTTGCACCGAAGTAAACAAAGGCAAGGGAATTGCTCGAATAACCTCCCGGAGATGATCCGGAATGGCAGAACGTAAGCCCGAAAAATCTTAAGAACCATCAGTAATTATATGCATTACCCGAAAATGTTCTTCCCCTACTATCAAGCTATCCATATGATCCACCAAAGGACCTCCCGAGAACCAATTATCAAACCAATCACTAATCTGAGAACCATCACCAACCCTCTAAACCGAAAGAGGAAACAATAAATCAAAACTTTTAACTACCCCCTTCCATAAACTGGAAACCGAACCCTTAGCAAAAAAGAGAATAGACCCACCATTACAATATTTACAACGTAACACCTCCACCCACAACGAAGAATCATTCAAAAATAATTTCCAACCCAACTTATCCAACAAAGCAACATTCATCAATCGAGAACTTTTGAAACCAAAACCACCATATCTCTTTGGTCGAATAAGCCAATTCCAACCAACCAAATGCATCTTACGTCGATCCGGTGAGGAACCCCAATAAAAATCACAATCCAAACGATCTAAATTACCACAAATAGAGGAAGGTAATCAAACCGTTTGCATCGTGTAAATCGGTAACGAAGAAATAGAAGACTGTTACGGTCCCGAATCTGCGATCGAGTTATGGGTCTCTCGTACATAGAGGTGGAAGGTGTTTGTGTGGGTGAAGAAGTATAATTTTTCTTACGACCTATTTTGAGTAAGTGTAAGGCTCAAATAGAGGGAACCTTAATACCTCTGAGTTAAAGTACTCAAGACTGAATTGGATTTTTCGAGTTGATGTCTTCATTGATATTTATGAATATTTATACAAGTTGTGTAACAACCATTGCTACATCAATGGAATCATGACTCACCATGGAGGATCACCCTCTTAAAACAATGGAAATAACTGAAATAAAAATGAAAGTGGAGGACTCCTCCTTACAATACGGAAATACTGGAAATCTGCATAAAGAAAAATTCAACCAACAACTGAAGGTAACTGGAATTGGTCACCCTTCAATTCTTCTTTTTCACGTCATCATCAATAGGCATATGTGGCTGTTTCTTTTTGCCATGAGTGTAACGTGTGTACACTTGTAGTGGCTTTGTATCAAAGACTTAATAAGCACTTCCTTCCCAGCGGGACTCAGAAATTTAGAACACTAACTAGCCGACCTAGTCTCGACCAAACTCACAAGAGTCCGATAATGAGCAATTGAAGTACACTATGCAATAACGGAACACCCAAATACTTGCCTAAGTCAGAAGTAACTGCTACCGCCAGCGATTGTTGTAGTTTGGATTTCATAACCCGGGAAATAGAATTTGAAAAATAAATTCTGAACTTAGAAAGATTAACCCTCTGCCCACTCACCATACATAACACATCCAACACCTCATGGACCACTTTAACCTGTTTAGTTGAAGCCTTACCAAAAGTCAACAAGTTATCGGCAAAAAGTAAATGACTAATGCCTAGTCCACCTTTAGAATGATATTATTAAAAAAGATTGAACTCGTATGAAATCCAACCAACTTGCTCGAACCCTACAAGACCAAACCGACCAAAATTTATCATCCCTAGTTTTGACTGGTTGAGGGGTTAGTAATGTAATAGGATGGAAAGTAACACACTTCAATCATTTAGTTAAAGGTTTCATAATGGAATGCAATGGAATGAGATAAAAGCTGAGAGTTTCATATTACGTTCCTTTTCATCTTAAGCAGTGAAAATAAGAAACCTCCGATTCGGGGGGTTTAAGATGAAACGTAAACTAATAAATACATACTACCTAATATACCCTAAATAATTATTCTTAATACCAATTGTGACCAATTTATAATATTAATATATTAAATAGAATATAATAATATTTAATATAATAAATTTTATTAAATAATTAATAATAATATTATTATATTATTAATAATAAAATATATATATGTAATAATAACATAAAAATTATATTTAAAAATAATAATAATTATTATTTATATAAAAATATATACAAACAATTAAAATATATATATATAAATAATAATTAAATAATAAACTTCCTGTAATAATTATTTTAATATAAGAAATATGATAGTTTTTTTGGGTAAATGATATAATAGTCTTTTATTATACATTATATTTCATTTCATTCATCTTCTAAACAACATTTCACTACATTACATTATGAATCCTTCCATTCTTCCCGAATAACTTTTCACTATATTACATTTTATTCTATTATAAACTGATCCGTTCCGTTCTATCATATTATATTCTATTTCATTGATTAACATCCAACTAAACAACCCTAATTTTAAAGACAAGACATGTATTTCTATTTTCAATATATTTATATTAAATGGCAAACCATTTTACTACTTTACAAATTTATTCATATTGTTATAACTAACGGAACTATACTGCCGAAGTTTGAAAGTCGAGTAGAAAAAATACTTCATCACACTATTCCACAATGATAAGAAATGAAAAAGAAAGAAAAGAAAAGAAATCCGAGGCTGATAAGAGAAGGTGTACAATACAAGAATTTGCCCTCCAGTTTCAACGTTTAGAGAATTGAGGAGCTTTGCGAGCTTTCTTGAGACCGACCTTCTTTCTCTCAACGACTCTGGCGTCTCTAGTCAGAAGCCCTTCCTTCCTCAATGGGGCCCTATGAATTTCACTTACCTTGAGTAAAGCCCTTGCAATGCCAAGGGAGATTGCCTGAGCCTGACCAGACAGCCCACCTCCGTGTGCCTTAACAAACACATCGTAGCTGGTCTCGTACCCTAGAGTTTGCAATGGGAATTTCACATATTGGATCCACAATGGATTGCCTTGTAGATATTCCTGCAGAAAGTATCATCAAGAAACCGTATTGTTATTACAGGACGTGTGTTAAACATTCCAGAGGAAAAAAGAACGTATGTCCCAGGAATTCACAGATCCTGGCTGCATCAAATGCAAGATTATATTAATCAGTTCATGATCACGGAGAGTTAACAGAGAACATGATCTATTGTTTCTCCTCCAAGAGCGAAGATTAAATGCTAGAGGCACTCAACACCTTTCATAACCCAATTAACCACTTGTACCATCTAAAAAGCTCGAGGGAAGAGCAATGAAAGAAATAACTCTATTGTCAACATATATTTGAATGCATGGAAGATCCGTAAGTCATGTGCTTGAGTAAATCATTTGGCGGCTTCGTAATTCAGAACCTCTATTCAACTACCAAGTGAGGGTTTGATTCAAGTGAAGGATTTGATCCAAATGGTATTTATAGGTTATAACATGTTTCGAAGGTGAGTTAAAACCGTTCAAACAAGTTTCTACTGTAAGTTGCAGCCTCCAACCAAGAGACGTTTAAGTTGGTGACTTGAAAGTGAAGACCTTTGGGGTGTTGATAGACTCTAAACAATCAAACAACATAAATGGACAATTAACAACCTACCACAAGCCACTCTATATAGAATACAGTTTTTTAAATTTCATAAACGCTACCACCTCAGTTATCTATTCGATCCCAACCCAGTTAAATCACAGCCTCGCCTAGCAGATTCAGAATATGTGCTTAATTGATCTGGTACACTAAACATATTCAACCAACCAATAGACTACTTAACATTTAGACAGAGAATGCTTTGTTACTAAAACTCGAGACAGAAAAATAGACAAAGAAGGGACCTTGGCGTCGCGGTAGTTGATGATGAACTTGCCGGTACCTTCTTGAAGAACGACTCGAGCAATGGCGCATTTACGGCGACCGGTGCCAATGATAGGCTGAGCGGCAAATCCTCCGGGAAGCCTCGATTTCACCAGTTTCTTGAGGTCGGCGACCTCGGGCTCCAGCGGCGAAGCGACTGTGGCGGTGACTCGAAGAGTAAGATTTTCGGAAGAGAGTGAGAGAGAAGACGATTGAGGGCGAGGGAAGGAAAGCGTGTTTGGTTTCTGGGAAATTTGGGAAGAAAATGAGAGAGAAGAGAGGGAGGACGCCAGAGAAGAGACTGAGACCGACATTTTCGATCCAATTTCTTCAGTTTTCTTCTTCCTATGGAAGCAGACTAGATTGGTGGTGTCGACAATGTGGCTCACTGGGTGAAAAACTGGGAAAGGGATAACGTGTAGTGGAACTGACGGTTGCGTACTACGACGTCGTTTAACATTGTATAAAAACATATTTTAAAAAAGCTTTTCCATTGCCGGGATTTGAACCCGGGTCGCCTGGGTGAAAGCCAGGTATCCTAACCGGACTAGACGACAATGGAATTATGGTGATAGTACGAACATAAAGTTTAAATCACAATAATAATCAACAACCGAAGTGAAATGCTTCCCATATTTCCTAAATTTTCCTTTATATTCAATTCAAGAGAGTATTTTGGTATTTCACATTTTATCTAAGTTGGTTTTTTTTAAAGGTATTTTATGGATTCTTATAGGGACCTAAGTTTGACAAATACTTAAATAATCAACTTTAAGTACTTTTAACATACACGTTATTGACATGATGTATTAAAAGGTTGTTTAATAAGAAGCACATCATTTAAATAAAAGAGAACGTACAAACGAGAGTACTTGTCCTACTTATTTTATTTGTATTTTCTTCTATATATGATACGACACTATTTTATAGTGATTTAAATAGAATAAGTGATTTGAACCTATATTATTAAGAGTTTAAAAGCTTAAGTATCCGATTAATACGAATTACAATTTTGAGCACAAAAGAAATCGTTTTACAAATAGTCAGCATTCTTTACATTTTGTACCCCGCCAATTAAAACGTGCATTCCAATGTACATATCATGCTTGCATTAAGCTTTGGTAAGAACTGTTTCATAAACTTCATCTAGAAACAAACATATTGATTACATGATGTGCTCGCTAATAATTATAAGGGCATGTTTGATTCATAAAAATAGGGATTTTATTTTTAGTATATTCTTAAAATTTAAATAATTTTTTATTTGATTAAAAAAAATCAGAATGCATAATCTTAAGATTAAGTATTTTTCAATTAATCTAGCTCGACCAAACCCATGTGTTGATCTATCCATGACCCAATTGAACCAAACAATGTCGACGCATAATCCAGTTAACTTGAAGTCAAGTAGGGCCGAACAGGCTTGAATTTCGAGCTAAACTTGCTTGAATATAGAATTTCAAGTTGAAGTCGAACGAGTATTTATGTTTTATGAAGAATTAAAACAAGATTAAGTTAAGTGCCGATCTTAAAAAAAAAGATTAATGTTTTTGGAGAAGTAATTAAATCAGATTAGGCTTTCAGTTTAGCCGGCTCAGCCGACATTGATTGTCTGCGACAGCCTAATTTAGATCCTTCTTATCTGGGTCAACACGTATAACTGTTCGATTTTTTTGGATTATTATTCCAATGTCTTGTCATAAAGACGTTAAAGGAAGAAAAAAAAAAAAGAAAACGCACACGCGATGATCCAACTGCTCAACGAAACTTTCAAGCCATCGGTTTTGGTTAGTTGCCCGATTGAGACATACGAAAAGAAATTAACATGCCTATTTATTTTGACCAAATGCCTTGAAAAGAAGAAACTTTAAGGTGAAATTAACATGCACCGTATAATACTATTAAATTTGAGACTGGCGGTAATAACTTTAAGGTAAGATTCGAACTTTATTGTTTAAAAAAAAAACGCCTTTTTGTTTTGTCTTTCATCAGGGTATTTATCGGCGGACCTAGTGATTAATTTCTTCGCTAGTTTGTAGGTATCTTATAAGGTGGGATAGCTGGCCTAAGGATTTAAAGCTACTCCATACCCAAAGTCAAGGATCGAACCCCTGACCTTTGGTTAAGGATAGATGAGTCCCTGCCACTCAACCACATCCCTCGAATAAAAAAAAAACGCCTTTTTATTCTTAACTATTTTAATAGGGTTTTATAATATCATAAATAAGAAAGCATTTTAAGTCATTAATCAATTTTTTAAATAAAATATATTTATTAATTTTGTTGAAAAATAATAGCAAAACATATATATTATGGAGATCGCATATGAATTGATCAAATAGAATTAACCTAACTATTTATTCTAATTTAAACTAATCAAACTCAAACTTAAATTGTTATTAAATTTTAGAATTAGGTTGAGTCTTAGTAATATTTAATTAATATATTTTTATCGCATATATTTTATTATTATTATTATTTAAAATTATTTATCATAATTAAAATTATTTATTTATATTAATTATTTAGACTTCAACTACTTTGGAATCTTTACCGCAACGCCCGGTGATTCCCTCCACTTTTTCACGCTGTCACACTTTCACTTGTTTTTCCTTAAAAAAGTCGTTCTTTTGGTCTATTTTTGATACCTCTTTTTTTTTTTTTTTTTTAAAGTGTGTTTTTGAATTTTGAGACTTTATAATTAGGATTTATGATTAAATAAAACCCCACATGAACCGCGTCAACCCCAACTTTCTTAAACCCGACTGCCACAATCAACACTGTAATTTGGGAATATAGAAACTAAAAAGAAAGAAAAGAAGAGATAAAAGGTAGAATAACTTCCATAGCTTTTTAAACTTTATTTTTTTTTTAAGAGCACGGGGTCTTCTTGTAGAAGAATTACAAGAACCCCATGAACGTCTTCAAATTCAGAGGAATTTAGTAGTTGATTAAAAACCCAAACTGGGTTTTTGATGATGCTTTGTAAGAATCAACTTGGGTTTTAACGAGGAAGGAAAGACGGAGGAGTTGAAAGCTTTTTTCTTTTTTTATATTTTCATCTCGTCTGTAAACGTTTACTTGTCTAAATTTGACTTTGAAATTGCGTACGGTTTAAGTACTCCGGCCCAAATTCTTAGCGTATTGGCCTTACAATTCTTGACGTATCATTCTACCTGCGAAACAACATCTTGAAACCATTCCTTGGAACTACAGATTATCCTGCTATTTCTTTGTTCTTCTTTCTTGTTCTCGTGCTGTGTGAATAATAGTTTATACATTTGTAATCAAAAAGAGAGGGAAAAGAGAGAGATATACAAAGGACATTGGTTAAAGTTTATCTTTTCCTTTAGGCGACTGTATGATTTGTGGCTTTTCTGAGCTGATGGGGATCTAATCTGATCTGGGTCTTTTTCTGCTTAAGACTATTTATCCTGCAAGTACTTCGTTTGTCAGAGGTGAGTCACCTCTCCACTATTTGATTCCTTCTTTTATCGCTTTATAACCTGAAATTACAACATTATGTATACTATGTAATATATTCAATTAGCATGTTGAGCTGGAAGAATATGTCTTTATCTTTCCATTGCATTTATACAAAAGCTTAGAAATTAACTTGGGCCGGTAACAACTTCCTTTGTTTGTAATCTAAACGTCCTGGAGCAGAACAATGCAAGGTTTGTGTTCTTTGTTTTACCATGACTTTATAGAAAGATTTGATACAGCAAGAGAAGAAAGTCAACTGCTCCGGTGACGGAGTTGGGATTTCTGGCAGCATCATATAATATGCCCAGTTGTTGAATTGTAGGATGGTGTCGTTGATAATTGTATTGGCTTTTATACTGCATTTCCTCCTCCTCCTCCTTTAGGCTTTATTTGACCCAACTATTCATGCGATTCTGCTTGCATTGTATCAACAAGCAAATAATGTTGAACCTTCATCGCTATGGAAACTGCTTGAAAGCCTATACTTTTTTTAGTCCTTGTGCACGGATTATTGATCAGGAACGGTCAAAGTCTTTGCCATGTTACTTAAGAGTGGTTAAACTGAACTTGACTGCCTTTTACATCCTTTGTTTTATATTTTTCACTGTTTTGCAGGGAACACATTCATCAACTGTGAGCAGATACCCATACGGGTGATGGGTTGGCTTAGCAAAATATTTAAGGGGTCTAGCCATAATATCTCAGGAGGACATTATCATGGGAGCTACGGAGACAATCCTAACTTTAATGAACCATCTACTTCTGGGGTATTTCCCTGTAATACTTTCTTAAAATGCCTCTTTTACATCTTCATTTATGCTAATTTGTTCTGTGCCGAAGATGCATCAAGGCATATTTCTTGATTTTTGAGCATTAAGTTAGCAATGACCAGTTGAGGAATATGCTAATGCTTAATGACAATGACTTCCTCTTTCTTTGGATCTTGGACTTAGGATGTTTGGATGGAGCAGGAAAATGAAGATATAGATCGTGCAATTGCACTTTCCCTTTTAGAGGAAAATCAAGTCAGGAAAAATGTGATAGGTGGGTGCTCTGGCTAGTAAGATCATACTATATATACTGTGACATTGTTGTTGAGCTCAGACTATGAATCACTGTATCCTGGAAACTCTTTATTCAACATTCAAAATTCACCTGTCAATCTCAAATCTACAAAGTGATTTCCTGGTGAGACGTGCCATTGTCGTCAACCCTTGGCTCCAACTTGTTTTAGGTTTTCTTGACTTTGATTTTGATTAGAGTGAAAATGCGACAAAGCCCCTACAGGAGATGTTTCTTTTAGAGAAAGGAAATTATCATAACATATGTGATGTTTCAATTGCACAGATTAGATTAATTTTGATATAGCATTGAAACCAATTATTGTCATTAATATGAACAAGTATTTTGGTGTCTTAAATCAAATCACCGGTGACAGATAAGGAGACTCAACTGCAAGAAGATGAACAACTTGCCAGAGCACTCCAAGACAGCTTGAATGTGGAATCTCCTCCTCAGTATGGGCATGGAAATGCATACCAAGGGAATATTTATCAACCCATCCCTGTGCATTTTCCAATGGGGTTCAGGTACTTCTCTGGTCTGGCTGATTATTCATGTTCAATACTTTATGTGGCTTTTAGATGCATTCAACAACTTTGGGATATTGCATCTGCATGGTATTTGATTTCTCTCACTCTCTCTGCTTCTTTTCACTCGTAACTGCAATTTCTGCAAGTTCTTAATTTAAGTAGTGCCTATTTAGGCATCATTCATAATTTTTTTTTCTTCACATTTCTCTTTTTTTTTAATGGTATATCTGCTTTCCATTTTCTCCTTTATAGCTGTGAATTCTAGCAATATATGACAAACATAGAAAAGCAAATAATGAATGTGTATTTGGTTAGGATCTGTGCTGGTTGCAATTCTGAGATTGGACATGGAAGATTTTTAAATTGCCTGAATGCATTCTGGCATCCCGAATGTTTCCGATGCAGTGCTTGCAACCTACCAATTTCTGATTATGAGGTGCAAATTTCACTACCAATTAAGTATTGATGTACTACAATTTATGGCTGATTCTGTAAATGCCATATTTGGTTTCTTAGACAGTTAATCATTTCCATAGAGTGCATCAGCTAATGCTCCAAGTGTTCGTTTTACTATAGTTCTCAATGGGCGGCAACTTTGCTTTTCATAAATCTTGCTACAAGGAGCGCTACCATCCAAAATGTGATGTCTGCAATCACTTCGTGAGTATTTCTTTTGTATGAATAGTGAAGATCATTTGTTGTCGATCCTGATGATTCAGCCATCTGTGTTTCATTTACTTGCATAACTTTTAATTTTACTGCTTGTCGCAATAATGCAATTGTAAAAAGAAATTGTGGTTCTGAGAATCTTTTCCTACTATTTTTAATGTCGCAAAAGTGCCAGTGATGTTACAGATTTAAAGAATTTACCTACCAATTGCGGAAAAAACAATATGGTTAGAGCATCCTATAAATAGAGGGATGCTTATTGTACTTTGACGAAATTTTGAATCTAAGTTTGGAACAATAAATTAATCTAAGTTTGGAACAATAAATTTATGAGTTGCTATCTTTGAAATTCTCAGAACTAGGAATTATAGTGGGAATCCAAGTTTTAATGTGTGTCTATGTCTGTGGAGAGAAAGAATGGAGCTGGAGGGTCGGACATCTGAGCATCTTCACAAAGTTTTATAGGAGGCTCCATGCTTTCAATTTATGAAGTGATTATTGAAATGCCCTTTCTTTCCAACTCATTCACATACTTATAAAGTTTGGTTGCTTGGTGAATATGTATATTATGACAGATCCCCACAAACCTTGCTGGTCTCATAGAATACAGGGCGCATCCTTTTTGGGTTCAGAAATACTGCCCTTCACATGAGCATGATTCTACTCCCCGGTGCTGTAGCTGTGAACGAATGGAGGTTAGTTTTGACAATTATTTATTCAATTCAAATTTCATTCCAAGGGAATCTAAGTATGTTATAATTTACTGCACTCGCAGCCACGAGACACAGGATATGTTGGACTTAATGATGGTCGAAAGCTCTGCCTCGAGTGCCTAGATTCTGCAATTATGGACACCAGTGCATGCCAACCCCTTTATCTTGATATACAAGAATTTTATGAAAGATTAGGTATGAAAGTGGAGCAGCAGGTTCCACTGCTCTTGGTTGAGAGACAAGCACTCAATGACGCCATGGAGGGAGAAAAAAATGTGAGGGCAACACACCGAGAACCTTACACTTCATCTATGACAAAACTTTGTGAAATTAGTGTTGTGGACATTGTTGTCTCTAAGCATATTCCACTTGCATCTGAAATGTCTTTGAGCAAAATAAGTAGGAATTATGCTTTTATTAAACCTTCTATAATGTCATTATATTGTTTTACAATTTCTGCACTTGTTCTAAATGTTCTTAGAAACTAACCAAAAAAATTAGATGATTTTATGTTGCATTACATCTTTAAAATAACTATCTCAATACTGGATTTGCAATTGCACAAATATTTTTACTAAATTTACACAGAAAGAAATCACATTTGAACACAAATAGAATGATTTCTTTACATCTATATTCAGGAACATCTATGAATAAAGTATGTTAAGGTTGTTGTATCAGTATAGATTTCATAATGGTTATTTGCATGCATTATCTTTCCTTGTTCAATTCCCTTTAATTTTACCTTTTGGACTTTGAAATTCTCTATCCTGGACAGGGTCATTATCACATGCCAGAAACCAGAGGACTGTGCCTTTCTGAGGAACAAACAGTTAGCACTGTAAGAATATATTTGACGTCTTCTCTTAGCATTCTGCAGGAATGTGAATTGCTTTTAGATAGGAACATGTGATTGTTTTAGATAGTAGCTCAGATATTTATAATACAATGGCCATGAATTACCAGGTATTAAGGCGGCCAAGGTTTGGAGCAGGAAACCGAACCATGGACATGATAACAGAACCATACAGGCTGACACGTCGTTGTGAGGTGACAGCTATACTGATATTATATGGGCTACCAAGGTATTTCTCAAGTTTTTGCTGTCACAAAATTGCAAAATAGTACGTAGTGTTTCCGACTGTATGCTTGCTATAGTGTACAAGGTACTTCTCTTCATTAGATGGATAGCGTCCTGGAACATCACACGCTTTTCTTTCTTCAAATTCATCTAATCAAGCAATTTACTGGTTCAATTTGAAGTGTACATAGGAATGTAAAATTTCAGTTTGGAATTTATCTTGACATTTGTTCTCCCATTGCATTTAAATTTCTGGGAATAACGTTTAAGAGAGAAAGAACAAGTGAGCGAGTGACAGCGAGAGAGAGGCAGATTCCATTACAGAAGGAGCTGGATTATGAAATTTCTTGAAATTCAATTTTCTTGTTCTTCAATACACTTCTAGTACCAGACTGGCCCTCAAGATTTGCGGATTAGCAACCTTTACTAAATTCTCCACAGTAGCCTGTCTAACTGTAAAGACTTGATGTTCATGTCTGTATGTTTGATTGTGATGAGCTTTATCTATACAGGTTGCTTACAGGGTCAATCCTAGCACATGAGATGATGCATGCATGGATGCGACTTAAAGGTATAATTTAACTCTGAAAAAGAAAAGACGTTTCTTGACTATCATAATAACATCTGGCCATTGGTTTATTGTAAGAGCAAAACCTTCCTGATCTTCACTGACCATAAAACCTATCTGGTATTCCATTGTTAAAGTTGTCGCTTTTAATCATATTTTGGGATCTGGTTCTTGATAGATGCTGACTTTTTTTATACTTTCTATTAGGTTTTCAAACTCTTAGTCAAGATGTTGAAGAGGGTATTTGTCAAGTGCTTGCACACATGTGGTTAGAATCGCAACTTAGGTCTGGTTCGGGCAACAGCAATGGTGCATCATCCTCTCAGACTACAAGGAGGCACACAAGATCTCAACTTGAGAGCAAGCTTGGGGAATTTTTCAAGCATCAGATTGAATCAGATACTTCTCCAGTGTATGGAGATGGATTTCGAGCTGGTCAGCAGGCAGTACATAAATACGGCCTGCCCAGGACACTTGATCATATTCGGATGACAGGGAGATTTCCATATTGAAATACCTTAAACCTGAATTTTTTGTTATACCCTTCTATTCTTTATTTACTTAGTTATTGCTTGGCATCGATGGTCAAGCACATAGGCACTTGATTCTTTAGACAGTTGTCTTCTGCGTTGATTTTTTTAGTCCTGTGGATAGAGGAGGCATTTTATGGTAGACAATTCAACAGTGTACTTTATACCTTGTCATAGTGAATCATTTATCAATATCAAGTAGTGCTTAAACAACACTATAGGGGCATAAATTAATCCATATGGATAAATTTTGGTTTAGTTGATCATCTTAATAACAAATATTGATTGCAAGATTTTGTCTAAGTCGTGTTTAAGTTGAGCGGATTTGAGTTTGAGTTTATCGGAAACAATCTATTATTAAGTAAGATATGACCCTTTTTTGTCTCGGAAAACCTTGCATGTTTTTTAGGAAATTTGGGTTCGGGATTAGGCTTCGGTCCATTATCCAAAAGTAAGAGCCCAAAAGAAAAATATTTAGTGTGAGAGATTGGAAAATTCAGGATAGATTGATATACAATATGAATATTTTTGTCTACCTCAAAAATATTTCAATGTTGTACTTATCACAAATTCACAATAATCATCCATTTGCATTGTATGGCATTTTAGATGAAAACCAGGAGACAGAAAATAATCACACGTACGTAAGAATCGAAAAGATTGACGGAACCGGAATCACATTAGAAACGGACAATATTGTTTTGATGCACTAGGAACAAAGAGAAGTGCAAGAGACTAGCGAATTCAAGACATCATTTGCTGAAATTCATGGAAATCTAGTACCCCATTCCCATCAAGATCAAACGCTCGTATCATGTTCTCGCACTCTTTTATTGATTTTGGATCGCCAAAACGATTAAGCATCTTCTGTAACCCTCTTGGCGTAATGCACCCATCAACATCTTGTGCTTCGTAAATCTCGAATGCCCTTTTAAGATCATCCTCTTCAACTTCTTTATCCCCTCCCATCAACTTCAAGAACTCGCTGAACTCTAACAAACTATCACCATTGATGTCGAAGTCGTTAATGATCTTCTGAACTTTGTCACTCGGCATGCGCTCTCCTACAGAAGCGAAATAAGCACCAAGCTCCTCGCTCGAAATCTTCCCATCACTGTCTATGTCAAAATGGTTAAAGACATTCAAGAGCTCTTCTTGGTTTCTGCTTCTTCTGGGTGTAATGGAAGGTGAAGATGAAGCAGAAAGTAGCTTGGTTTTTGGCTGGCGACGAGAAAGACTTGACTTCAGTCTTTCACTGGCAAACCATTTAGAAACCTTGGAAACTCTGGGACTAGAAGTTGCCATGAAACATTGTGCATAAAGGTTACGGAAATACAGATGATATATAATGCCCAGATTACTGAAAACAGACACGATATGGTATATGAGAAAGTTCGCCGTAGCTTCATGGTTTCATTGTAAGTTAATGAGATCCCTTTTCAAGCTGGATTTCTGACTAGATTGATGGAAGTTCAGTTACAGCTGGTAGTTGATGACTAACTGCCTTGTAAAGTAGACAAGACATCCAAGTTTGGGATCATCTATGATGCCTGCAGCCTTCTCTTGCCTGTACTAGAAAATGTCTCTCCTCTGCCGTCAATCAACAATGCATGTGAAAAATGGAATAACAAGAGATTTTTCTTCTTTTGTAATAATAATAATAATAATAATAATAATAGCCTCTAGCCTGACTATAAATTTTAATTATACCTTTTTCTATATATTCTTTTTATCATTTTAATAACTAAGAAATATTTGATGATATTGAGCAAAAACAATTCATCAAATCTTTTTTAATTATTGTTTATTCAATTAAATCGCATTTTTTTTCTTTTAAATAGCAAGAAACCTTAAAAGGTAAGAAAGAAATGACATCTATACGTAAAATTTGCATATCTACTAGAAGCATTGAGTGTTCAATCATATTTTTTAAACTTTCGCCTTTATGCATTGTGAGAATGACAAATAAGTGAAGACAAGATAGATAACGCTCTTCTAAGAAGATACACGACTGTGTAGAGTGCTACAAGTCTTGTCTTAACTTACACGGTCGTGTGGATTAACTGTGTAAGTCTTTATAAATGTGTAAAGGAACGTATAAAGAATAAAGACATATATGACTGTGCTACACACTTGTGTGAAGATATAGTGTCTGGAGACCACATAACTTAAGATCTTATAGCTCTCTGTAATCGTATTTAACTGTAAGTGAAACAGTGCTAAAGATACACGGTCACTTATATACAAAAAAAACTTATTTTATGATATAAAAGAGTAAAATATGTAGATTTTTGTAAAAAGTGTAACGATAACGTCTAAAAATGAGAAAAATTAGAGAAAGAGAGTAAATAGAATTGTATTTTCATTTTGTTTGATTTTTTTTTAAGATTAATTCAAGTGTTTGTTGATTATGATATTAACATCGTTTTCAATTTTAAAACTTCGAGAAATAACTTGTTAGTGTGAAGTGAGTGATCAGCTTTTTGTAAATTCTTATTGAATTTACTAGATTTACGTATCATTTTGTTTGTAATTTTTCTTCTAAATTTCAATGTTTATTTCATCGTAAATTTTGTTAGTACAAATTAAAAGAGTTCTTTATTATTGTTGATGTTTGATTTATTTTTGATAGAGTTGTGTTATTGAATAAGATACAATGAACAAAGCCAACTCATTTTTCTATTAATTATTTAATTCATTAATCTAGATTGAACCATTAAATACTTTTTTTTTAATAAATTGCTTGTCAACAACAGGCCACTCTTAGGAGATGAGACCAGATAAACAAGCCTTAAACGTGTTGAAGCGTCGTCGTCTCCGATGAGCTACTTCTCGATGCGGTTTATCACAATTCATAAACACTAGTTGACTAAACCCCACCGCCTGCCTGAGTTTCTTCAAATCTGTCGTGCTATTGTAAGTTCGTGGAAACTATGAACTTGTACTGGCCTGAATACTTTGTATATGCAAATTTAAATAAGGGAGACATGCAATAACTAACAAAACGCATTCCGCCTTCAGACCAAAGGCTCCACTTGTAAGACATAAAACCGTAGCCTGACAAGTTCTTCGCATCTGTCCAGGTCTCATTAGGTAGGAAGAGAAGAGAAACATCTGTTTGTACACATTTGGATCAAGTTCAATAGTTCCTAATTTATGGGAAGAGGCGGCTCACTTGGAATCAGAAAACTATTATTCACGAAATAGCAACCGTATTAGTTTGGCATTAGCATCATTTGGAAGAGCTGTACGGTATCGATCTAAGTGGTCCTTCAAATGCAATGCCCTGACAGAGACAGTACCAACCCAGAAAAGAACAAACTATTCAAGTACTTAAAAAACTTCAACCATTGAAGATATATCATCACAACGAATCGAGACTTAATTTCCTTAATTGCATCCATACGATGTTGGATGGTGTTACTACTCGTCTTGCTAGTCCTGGGAAGTGGTCCTCTAATGGTAACGATGTTGATGACATAGATTGAGATTGATCAGACCTCTCTTGAAAAGCAAACGCACTTGAGCAAGTGATTTGGATAGAAAGCGAAGAAAAACCAAAGACATGAAAAAGAATCTATAACACAAAAGGAGAGTGGCGACTATAATGAACTAACAGAGAACAATAAACACAACAGGTGGCACTCACACAGCTAAAACGACACGCCATTGTCTTGTAGTAATCGTCGAAACGGCGCATCTTAAAGCCTAAAGCGAAAAATCCATAACGTACGCTTTCGTCGATTTCAAATCGTTCGTCTAATATTATTCTATCTAATTTTGTTCAGTTAAAAACGTGGTCGTTCTTATTTAAATTTTAAGCTATTATTTTTTATTTTTTACTTTTTATTATGTTGTAATTTTAATTATACTATTAGATTAATAAAAAAATCAAACTAATTTTTAATTTTAATTATGCTCCTGTTAAGTTTATAAAAAATTAAAATTAAAAAACATAAAATTTAGTTTGAATTTGTGTGACACATATTTTCTTTTTTCTTTTAATTTTTTAAATAAAATTTATAAGATAAAAATAAAATTTTGAAAATTTATTAATTTATTAAAATTATTTAATTAATTTATAAATTATAGAAAAATATTAAATTAAAATTTAAAAAATGATTAGTTTTATTATTGTTATTACATCAGTCCACATGCATGTTAATGCAATATTTTGGATGATAAAGTTTTTTTCTAAAAGAATACTTTTGAAATGCAAAAAAATTATACAATATATTATATATGCCAAATAATTTATTTTGATTTCGATAACTTATTTTAATTGGTTTATTAACTAAAATTGTTTAATTAATTTATAAATTATAGAATTTATATGTATACATTAAACAATTAATTTAACCAAACATTTTTATTAAAAAACTGATTTATTAAACATTTTTAATAAATAATTGATGTTATCTATTAATATAATCAGCCATTAGCTAATAATAAGCTGATTGCCAAATTGATCTCGTTTAATTAATTTATTAAAATTGTTTAATTAATTTATAAATTATAAAATATTGAATTAAATTTAAAAATGGATTAATTTTATTATTATATTAGCCTTAGAAGCAAAAGAAAATAAATTTTTAAATAAAACGACGAGTTCTTTTTAATTGGACAGACAAGATAATCTTAGAGAGAAGATCTGGAATCCGTTTCGTCTTTCGTCCAAGATGTAGGGCCCCACACGTCTCTAAAACATAATCGTGTGCCGTACATAACAGTTACCTCCTTACACCGCGTACGACGTGTCGTCCTGGTGATACGTCTTTAAGACATACAGATCTGCTTTAATGATGTCCGCCGCTCTTTTCACACTACTACCGACAGTTACTTTTCTGTGAAATTATTCAATAGTATATTTATATATTCAAACCATATACAATTTTAAAGTCCTCGTTGTTGACCTGATTGCTTATGATGGAAGCCACCATTTCTCAACTTTACTAATCTTTTTGGTTAATAATCAATTCCTTAGTAAGGGGTTCACTTAATTTAAGTTAGGTCACAAGTTAGAACGACATGCAGCTATTTAAAATTTAAGATTAGAATTTTACTTTCTGCAAGGAACTTATCTGATTTGAGCAAAGATTAGTTTGAGTATGAATGATTTAAAAAGTGTCTTCTCATAATTCGGACCCTCTTAAGATATTTTATAGAAAAAAAAAGAAAAAAAATCAATTCCAAAAATCATGATTTTCGTTTCTGATTGATTGTTTCGAAGGTTGGCTAAAGACTCTGCACATGTCAAAGGTGTTTGAAGATCCAACGATAAATCATAAATAGCTGGCATGCATGATTGTATGGCACGGGAATGATTGATACGCAAGCCATTTGGAAGGTGGCACCAAAGTTCCTTCACTAACCAATATTTACTTCAAACAAAATAATTATTTATAATATGGTTTGTAAGAATCTAATCGGTTGGCAGTGTATCTTTCCAGGCTTTTCCTAAGTTTGGCTTCCACTTAAAGAATGAAAAAGTTGGTTCTTTGGCTGGTGAAGGAAGCTTACTAGCAGAACTAAAATGGTGACAATGCAGGAATAAGTCGATTTGGCATAACTATTTATAGTCATCTGGTTAAAGCGAAACTAAAGAATTAATTCATAGTTGGCATGTTCATTTGAAAAATAGAATTTAGTGAGGACAAAAGAACAAAAAGATTAATACAATGAATGAATCATAAATTCACCCTAGACATGTAGTAGGTTGATTTTTGCCTTCTGGGTTCTCCTTATTGCAAGAATTAAGGATAGATTGAAGCATATGGACATTTGCATAGTAATCTAAAACAACATGCCTAAAATCTAAACTGGAATCTCTTTGAACCATTTCTCAGGAATCCAACGAAAATGGAGTCTGCAACAGATCGTATGGAGCCCAGAGAGCATCCAGAGGACAGGGTCTGTTGGCATCAAGTCTAGCCCATGGTTTACCTTTACCACTCCAATGCAAGAGACTAACAGGACCAGGATGCAAATCTCTGCATAACCCTCTGAAATTGTCTCCACCAAGACCATGTTGGTTCCATCTATGATCAACTGGCATGATTTTGCCTGCAAAAACTAGCAAAAATGGAGGCAATGAACCCAAGTTGTAGATTCTCATTCTCTTTTGAAGCTCCATCCATTCTTCAATCTTTGCAGTATAATCACCCTCTCTCCATCGGCTAAGATCAATAACCATCACCCCAGTGTTAAAGTAACAAGCTTTTCTATCTGCAAACGTCAATGACAAAGCATGGTTTGACCAGAAAGTTGGTGTAAAATACGAAGTGAAATTCGCATTGCAATACTCTGGAGCTGCAAGAACCGACTTGTCGCCGAGTGAGGTGGCGGTGAGTTTCGCAATGTCATCCACGAGGACGAGGTCCGAGTCAAGGTACACTACTCGTCGAACGCATAGAGGAAGTATATTAGCCAAATAGCTACGAGCGTAATTCAGAGGGCAATCAAGAGCTGAACGTATCGAAGTAGAGATGAGTCTGGACACAGACGAGTCCTCGAAAGTGTAAACCCGGAACTTGAGGTAAGGAAAGGTAGACGAGACGGTGGCGTGAAGAAGCGACTCGTTGGCAGACGCGGCGGCGACGAAATGGAAGGCTATGTTTTGAGGACAAGAAGTATGTTGCAAAACGGAGAGGATCGCCGCTAGCGAGCCGCGGATGTAGGCGGAGTCAAGGGTCATCGCCACGTGGACAGCACGATGATCCGAACAGAATTCGTCGTTCTCACCATCTGATGAATCGGAGTAACAGTCATCTTGATCGATGGAAGGGCAATCTGGGGAGTTGTAGAACTGAGGAGCTTCTCTGAACTGTTGAGTTAAAGGTAAAGCAAAGGTATAGGTGGTGAAGAGGCTACGGAGGAAGAGAAATGTGAAGACTGTTGTTAGTTTAAGGAGTTGTAGAAATGGCATGATGGGGTTGTTTCAGTCTCTGAGATACGAAGGAAGTGAAAGGAAAGCTGTGTTGTGTGGGAGTGATTGGATGAGAGGAGTCTGAGGTCTCTCTACATTTTATTACGTTTCTGTTCCATACCAACTATTATTACAAAAATATGTTCAAAAAATAATAACAATAATTCTGTAAAATAGATAGTCTAAACTTTAGAGATGTTACTTTTAACTAATTGAGAAATTACTTTTCATAAAATCACT
>JAOTAX010000002.1:2084879-2122276 GCA_025629825.1 Erythroxylum guanchezii
GTTATAATTAATTAATTAAAAAATAAAAAAATAATTAATTATAAATAAAAATACGTAACTTTGAACATCTCTATATAATTGATAATCTATATATTATTTTTCTAATAGATATATTATTTGAAAAATTAATAATTTAAAGTTAACTAACATATTTGAGTGTTTATACATTTTAATTTATTTTTGGTCTTAATTATTTTTTATTTTTATTGCAATTGGAAAACAAAATTTCTTAAATTAAAAGACTTATTTTACCAATTGAACTATTTTCGTGTAAAAATTGTATATAATTAATGAGCTCTTTTTTATTATTTTTTGAGTAGAATAAAATAAATTAGTCTCTTCATAAATATATTTCCGCGCACATGATTCCTCGCTTTATTGAGATTGAGAAAGGGTCATAATTTACGTAATTTTTTTTTAATAAAGAAGTTATTTTTGTGACTTAAACTTGTAACAAAAAGAACAATTTCACCTATTGTAGTCACTCTCAAACTAACTAAATATAGTGCAATTTAATACATCTTATTGCCTCTAATTGGTTACTTCAACCACTAAATTGAACACTATTGATTTTGTAGAGGGTAATTTGTGTTTCTAGCTCTAGTCAATCGAGGCTTGATGGATCCTCGTAAGGTAGTGCATCTCCCTCTACCAATGCTTGATGCCGAATTTGAAAAGGATGCCACACGCATTCCTCTTTAAAGAACGAGTGGTTCTCGTGCTTTTGGACTTGGAGGTGTCAACTTAAATTACTAAACAAGTCTTAGAAGAGAGTTGGATTTTGTGATTAAATCAACTCCTACCAACCTCAAAGGGTATAGAGATATTCAAACTTACGTAGTAAATCTGACTTTATGAAATATTTATTTTCAATAAATAAATATGTTAAATGACCGTTTCACAACAATAATTTAAGTTGCTGTGTGAGCCCAACTTAATTGGTTTTATATATTAACTAATATACCATCTCAAATAATAGCCCTTTGGGTTTGAAATTTACACAGACTCACTCTATCTTGTGCTGAATCAGTGGCAGAGCCAGAAATTTAAGATTGAAGGACCCAAATATTTAATTTTTTTAAATTTTGAGAGGCCCAGTGTACTACTGAACTTCAAATAACTCTATCCTTATGTGTGTATATATCTATTAAAAATAAAAAATATTTAATTTTTTTAAATTTTGGAGGGCCCAGTGCACTACTGGCCCCCATATGACTCCGACTATGTGCTGAACAATAGGTAGGTGGTAGGATTTGAACTCACGATCATTTGGTCACAAAGGCTCTGTTATTATGTTAAGTGACCGTTTCACCACAATAGCTTATTATACTATTGTGTAAGGCCAATTTAATTGGTTTTATATATTCCCTAATAAAATATAATTTATATCAATTATACATTAGTTTGTTTCAAAGTAAAGAAAAGAGTTGTTTTTTTTATTGATTAATAAAAATATTTAAAAAAATCTGAAACTTTTGATGCTTGGGTAGCAATCTCTGGCTTCGCATAAGTTGAAGCATCCAACTCGATGAAAACTACGTTGGAGCGACCAAACAAGCTTGTTCTGGAACCAAAAGACTTCAAATCCTCTACTTACTTGTGTCTTGTAATTTGATAATACTTTCTAGTATAGCTTGATCTTTGTTATTCACATTCCTTCACTCTTCAGATGATGACAACGTAGACAAGCTAGCAAGCGTCACAGCTAATACATAATTCCACTCTCCTTGTGCTACAGATTGCCGTTTCTGTTTCGTACAAAGAGTAGGATATTACGACATGCTCTGGTTATTATGTTACGAAAGTAACTGAACGAATAAGCTATGAAAGGCTAAGAATGAAGAAGATTGTCTTCATCGTACGTTGTGAACTGAACTGAACTGAACAACCTGGCCGTGTTTGTTTGTCTTCGTGGTCGTGGGTAGGCAATGGCTAGCAGAAGATAAAGACTTTCTGTTTTTACGTAAGAATTGATCCAAAAAGACCAACCGTGCAACTCAAGTCATGAGGGCATGATATGGTCATCACATGCTCAGCGCAATACCTTTCGTCTTGAAAACTCTTCTTGGCCTTGAGAGTAACATAATTATTCATTTGTCAATACTTTTTTTTTTTTTGACAAAAATTTGTCAATACTTAAAACAAATTGTTTATTAAAAAATACTCAAAACGGTCCATTAAAGGATGGCCCTTGATTTTCAAGTTCAAACACTAATTAAAAGTTTTTAACAATTAAACACTACGTTATCTTACAGTTATACCATCTTCAGATAATAACAGAAACAACCGTACCCCATGTTCTAGGAAGGAGTCCATTTTAAGGGGCCGCCACGATGAAGTATCTTTAAAGTGGTGGATCAGATAATTTTACATGCACGCTGATACTAAGCCCAAAAGTAATAGGACCACATTTTGAAAGAGGAATAATCACATCCTCAAAAGCAGCTTTCAAACCTTAAACAACAGTGACCTGAAGTAAAGGACCAAACATTAAAAGAGGAATAAACACATCCTCAAAAGCAACTTCAAGCCTTGAACAACAGTGATGTATTGTTTTTTTTTTAAAGATCTAGGACCACTACTAATTTGCAACAGGTCGCCTAAAACAAAAAAAAACTGAGCAGATCTTCATCCCCAAGTTATAGAAATGCTGTCCATTTGTGACAAATGCCTTAAAGAAGTTGAAGTATGAACATAGGTGAAGATTTTTATGGTCCTGTAAATGTGGATGCCTACCATTTTACAAGGCCAGTGACCTCATTCCAAGTTGAAAGAAAAACATATTCATGTCACCGAGTCAAACCAATCAGTCATCCTGAAACCAAACATTTCACCATACACTGTCACTTATTAATCATCAACACTCTTTGGATAAGAATTAGTCTGACCTTTGTTCTTTGGAAAGTCAGTCCACTACCAACAAGAAGACTTAAAGCCCTACAAACTTCAACTATCGAGCATTCTGAAAACATTTTTAGCAGACCATAGTTATTGTGCAGTGCAGATAAAAGTCGAATACATCTTAAGACACCTACTTGAAAGTAAATGATTGGCAAGCAAACTAGAATGTAGCATGTAAATGAGGTACTCCATGAAGCCAAGATGAATAAGTACTAAGAACTGCAATGAACTGCCACACACGCGGTTTGATAAATAAGTACTAAGAAGTAAGAACTGCTATGAGAAAATCACCGTAGGCGTTTAATCGTGTAAACTATAAGGTCATCAATACTGAAGTACTCACATAATCCATGAAACTTTACTATAAATGATACGAGGATGCATCTTAATGATAAATCAAAAAATGAATTGAATTGAGATCTAAATTGCTAATAGAACAGCTAGCTCTAAAACCTAAAGGAATCGTAAGCTATTCTTTGAATTATGACTCATGATACAAACTTTTCTCGAAACTGCCAGTCAGCACAGCATCTCTGTGGACTAGTAAGTTCGCAAATTGGCCACCAATTCGTGGGCCATCTGATATTCTTTTTTCACAAATATTTATGAACGAACAAAAGGAACCAAGACAGAGATAGCAATCCCATTTGACCTGTTCATGAAGAATATTAAAGGGAACTAATACAGATGATGTCATATTATGAACAATGTCCTCCACACCACTGATTGGGTTTAAAATGCGCGAATGGATTTACATATATTCAATGGTGGTTTAAACTACGGCTGCGTATATGATCTATTGCCACAAAAGAACAAGAAGAACAGAAAAACCAATTAACAGAAGCAGCCTCTTCAAATAATAATCTTGATTCCCTTGTTCCTGGTGCTGACGATATCCGTGTCCATGGCCACCATGAAACGAGTTAGAAAACCCATAAGATCCAGTAGCAGAGCCAAACATGGCAGGATCAGGATATCCATGGAAATTGAGGTTAAAAAGTGGAGCAAAAAGCCCACCAAAAGAACCAAAAGCACCGAAGTTGACAAACCTAGTTGTTGCCACTGGTGAAAAACCTCCCAACCCTCCCATGAATCCAAAACCATGTTGTGCAAAATTATTTGGTTCTGGCGGAGGAGCTGTTTCTGGCCTTTGTCCTGCCGGACGATTAGGAATATTAACACCAGGAATAGACTTTGATCTTGGGTCAGCTGATGTCTTACCCCTACCATACAAAGGAACAAGTTTCTCCTCCTCAACCAAAGCCTTACAAACCGGACATTCATGAGATTGCGAGTGAAACCGAAGCCATTTGTAGAGACAAGGCCAGCAGAACAGATGACCACACAAAGTTATAATAGGCTCCTGAGCTAGATCAAAGCATATATTGCATTCAAAGTTACCAGTATCACCATTGCTATTGTTGCTGGAAAAAGAGGGGTTTTGGGGAGGCCTGCTTGTTGATCCCCCAAACCCACTCGTCATCTTTTAACACAAAATTCACAACTACCCTGTAAACAATATGAAACACAATTGACCATAAATTATAACAATATTGCACCAACTTCAACCCATGGAAACCCGACAAATCCCAAATCACAACGCTCCATTGAAGTACCATCAAAAACATTCTTGTACCATACAATTCTACCGCCACAAGTTAAAGATTTTCCAAAAGAAATGTCATAGAACAAGCGTTGAATAATAATTTCCAAAGCAGTTGAATGTCACAATCCCATCACAGAATCAATGTTGAAAGTTCTTAAAGCCACCGACACATAAACAAACGCCCAAAAGTAATTCCAAATAATTCTGAAAACATCAAGATTTCCTCAGATCTCTAACAAAATCTCAATCACTTTCAACAACAGGTAACCTCCCGACTAACAAGTACTAGAAAATCACCAATCGAAGAAATTATATAAAATAATTGTTTATCTAAAAAGGACGGATTAGCTATGGAGATGAAACTTCAATTTACCAACCTTGTTAGATAGGTATGAAGGAAAAAATGGAGCGGCCGATCCACGAACGAATCGATCTTAAAAAAACAAAATCAAACCAGGGAGAGCGCCACAGAGAAACTCGTAAATTCTTCAATTACACGCGCTCAAGTTCTTTTTCTTCCGCGCTTAGTGCGTTTACTGGCAATTATCTTCTTGTTTATGCGTTTAGTGGCTTACTAGCCGTCCGATTCATTTCTGCATACTTCTCATTAACGGCTTAAAATTAACTTCATTTCGGAGCGATTCGGTGTGCGATTTTGAATTTTGACACGATCCGGTGGGATATTACGGGCGCGCATCCTTATGTGACGACGTTAAATTAGTTTGACCATCCGTTAACGGCGAGACGATGCTCCAATTAAGGTTCGGTTGGTTAACACAACAAATTATAAATATAATTTTTATAGTTATGATAATTAGTTAAAAGAAAGAAGTAATTATTATTGATAATGATTAGTTCGTTAAAAATATTAAAAAATAAAAATTTGTTAAATTTTTGTTTCATATTAAATTTTCATGTATTTAAATTAATTATATTTAATTACTAAAAAAGAGAAAAATTAATTAATTAATTATATTATAATTAAGAATATTTTTATTAATTATGTTGTAATTAATTAACTATATTTAATTTAAAAAGAAGTAAGTCACATGCGTGACAAGAAGTGTCACGCTTATGACACTTGTTGTTAGGAGAGTAACAAGAATGTCACGCCTATGACACTTATCTCTAATCATGAATTAAACTCACTCCTCTTATATTTCGGGAGTATGAAGTACTCCCCGAAAATTAGATATGAAAGCATTGAATCTATAATCATATTATAAAACCAATTACCTGTTATTCATTCCATACTCATTGATTCATTCTTACACCCACGAACCAAGTACCTTCTAAGAGTTAATCAAAGTTTGAGAGATTTCTCAATTGGTTATTTTATAAAATTTACTATTATTCTTATTATTTTAAAACTTGAACAAATAAAAAAAATTTTGGAGAGATATCAATTATACACAGCCTTTTACTAGTTGCCCCAAGGCTCACCCTCATAATAAATAAACCTGTATCTTTACTATTTCAAGTTAATAATTTTAAAAATCTTAAACAAAATGTTAAATACATGAATATTTCCAAACAAGTTGATCAGGTTATAATATATAATATTAAGTATTGGTTGGTAAGAATAAAATGCTTATTAGTAAAATATGCATTTAACGTTAATATTACTCTTAGTAAACAATACTTAAAATGAAGAGTTTTGTTATTTTCTATGAAGTTGTCACAAAGAAAATCTTTTTATCTTAAATTTATATTCACATATTTTCTAGGTAAGGATAAGCCAATAAAGATATTTTATCCTTTATGGTCCAATTTAATTATTATATTTGTTTCTTTTTATAATAACAAATAATAGCATCCATAGAATCATATGTGATGGGAAAATACTATATAGTATACAAATTACGTAGCTCCTATCGTCAAGAAGTGGTTACGTTATTTAGAAGCAATTTGTCTAAGAATTAGAAACGATTACGTTTTCGCATTTTATTAAACGAAACAGTCGTGCGAAGGAACCACGTGGTTAAGTCAAGATTGCTTCTCTTAGACCTTTTTTTTTTGAAACGTTGGCATGGCGTTGAGCGCATATTATTCATGTTTAAAGATAAAATGTCATACAGAAAATAAGGAGGGTATATCCCCTATTCAGAATCAGACATAGAATTAGCCGCCCTAATAATCGTATGAGTAACCTGATTCGCTGATCTCTTAACAAAAGCAGTGGAAATAAACTGATGCTCGTGAAGAAGAACTTTACAATCCTCAATAATCATTGAAAAATAAAATGAATAATTATGTGTGGATGTCAAGAATTGAGTAATGAGTTTGAAGGGATTAGGATTGATAAAAGGGTGCCCATGAGGAAATTAGGATTGATAAAAGGGTGTCAGTCCGTTCAATTTCGGCTTGAGTTTGAAGGGACAAGATATTCTGTCTTATTTTATTTTATAAAATTTTAGTTATTTATTTTGCAGGACTCATGCGGGATTCACATAAATAAATGACCGAAATTTATTGAACACAATAAAACATCATAATATTAGACATAAGATCTAGACTCGAGTTTGAAGGCTAATTTGAGACTCAGTTTGATAATTCAGAAGTTTGGCACGTTTCAACGGAACGGATCTTGTGTCCATATTTTTCTATTTTTTAAACATAAATCTCAGTCATTTATTTATATAAATCTCGCATAAATAAATAACTAAAATTTATAAAACAATAAAAGAAAAAACTAAGATTTATAAAACAATAAAAGAAAAGAAAAGATTGGCAACATTTCAAGGTACATATAAAAAAAGACGAAGTTTGGCACATTTGGATTATGTCACGATCTGATGTGCTCTTGACGACGGAAACCAATTTGGACATTTCCGACTGTCGTTAACTGAGTCAAATTTCTCGTATAATTCAACCCTAATTGTTCAAGATTTCGTTTTCTATTGCCTGCAATTAACATATGGGAAGACTTTTCATCTTCTTCGTGGCGGGATCAAATCTGCTGCGAGTGGCACTGGGAATCGGGACCATCCATTAAATGTTAATGGACGGTTCAGATTCCCAGGCCACAGGGTGGCAAATCGGGCACACCCACCCGGTGCCCATTCGTAGCCATTGTTGAGCTCTAAGATTCGTGCATTCCTTATATATAAAGCTGATAGCGAAGAGTTGTCTGTGCCAGAACATACAATCCCCGGCAGTGACTTGGCTGTTCGTCTGCTTTGTTCTTATTCGACGACCATTAGGCCTCCAACTGTCGTTCCAGACAAGGACGAAGTTGTGTTTCGTGTCTAATCTCCTTTTTTTACTATTACATAAGCTCAACGACCCACAAAAAGTTCAGAAACTTGTGTTAAACCCCAAGTTGGCCATGGAAGTATCCGTGACACGAAGAATTAATTATTGGTTAGCGGAGCACCCAATCGTCGTAAACTTCCGGTGGAGTCCCACCTTACCGTGGGGCGCAACATGGTGCTTTCTCTTCTCCTCCATAGCCGTCTACGTCACCGCCGCTGTCATTCTACATCTCCTCCTACGTCTCTTCCTCCGGCCAGACCGCCGTGTACCACTCGGACCCATTCCGGCCATTCATAGTCTAGCTTTATCGTTGATCTCCATTTTTATTTTCACTGGCATCTTATTCTCAACCGCTGCCGAGATTCGGGACACTCGCTGGCTCTGGCGGTGGACCAAAACCGCCAGCACTTTCGAGTGGCTACTCTGCTTCCCTCTGGGCACGCGACCCTCTGGTCGAGTGTTCTTCTGGTCATATATTTTCTACCTCTCTCGTCACCTTCACTTTTTACGTACATTTTGCACCATTCTCAGGCGTCGTAAACTCAACCTTTTCACACTATTTAACCAGTCTGTCCTCCTGTTCATGCCCTTTCTTTGGCTTGAATTCTCTCAGTCGTTTCAAGTCATGGCCATACTGTTAACAACTCTGTCGTACTCCATCATCTACGGGTACCGTTTCTGGACTGAAATAGGGCTTCCGGGGGCTTGTTTCCCATTTATAGTGAATATTCAGGTGGTGTTGTTGGTCTGCAACATGCTTTGCCATTTTGGGGTGCTTTTGTTACATTTATGTAAAGTTGGGTGCAATGGGATCGGAGCTTGGACGTTGAACTCTGTGTTGAATTCGATGATTCTCATGCTTGTGTTGAAGTTTTACGTGAAGATTCATTCCAGGAGAAATGAGGGTTCAACGAGGCATTCGCGTCCTAGCTCTGATATAAAACAACACGAAAAGTACAGTTAAAACGGTACTTAATGTAAAAAAGGTAATGCAATTGTGCATAGGGTCAACTTTATGAGAGCTAATCTCCTGTCTAGTACTATTCTGACGAGTCCTGTCTAATTACAAAACGTCGTCATTTTATTCAAGACCATTCCTCACTTTGCTTCTTATTTTCTTTTACTTCCTTTGCACGTAATTAACTTTAATATTTTTCCATAATTTACAAATTAATTAAACAATTTTAATAAATTAATCAATTTTTAAAATTAAAATTAAAATAATTTAAAAATAAAATAATGAATGATAATTTTGTTTTTCATTTTGTTTATAAATTTGTTTATAAATTATAGAAAAAATTGATTAAAACAAAATAAATGATAATTTTGTTTTTCAATTAAAAATTTTATCTTAAAATTTTTATTTAAAAATATTAAAATTAAAACAAAAATCAAAATATGTGTTACACGCCTGTAGCACAAATAAAAAACAAAATTACCATTTATTTTGTTTTAATCAATTTTTTCTACAATTTATAAATTACCAATTGTAAACAAATGAAAAACAAAATTATAAACAAAATGAAAAAAATTATTTATTTTGTTTTAATCAACTATAATATATAAATTACCATTTATAAACAAAATGGAAAACAAATTTATAAAAAAATAAAAACAAAATTACCATTTATTTTGTTTCCTATAATTTATAAACGAGTTAAACAATTTTAATAAAGTAATCAAATTTTAGTTTTTAACTTTTTATCTTAAAATTTTTATTTAAAAAATTAAAATTAAAATATCAAAATATTTTTCACTTGTGTCACACCTGTGACACATATTTTGATTTTTTTTGTTTTTTCTTTTCTAAATTTTTTAAATAAAAATTTTAAGATAAAAAATTTCAATTAAAAATTTTTTAATTAATTTATAAATTATAAAAAAATAAATGGTAATTTTTTTTTAAATTTGTTTTCCATTTTGTTTATAAATGTTAATGTATAAATAGTAGAAAATTTGATTAAAACAAATTAAATTATAATTTATTTTTCAAATTAAATTTTTAACTTAAAATTTTTATTTAAAAAATTAAATTAAAATAATAAAATACAAATGAATCATTTTGTTTTTTATTTGTGTCACAGGCACTTAAGTCATAGCTGTGATACATAATTTGATTTTTATTTGTTTTATCTTTTAAAAAATAAGATACAAAATTTAAAATTTCAAAATTTATTAATTTATTAAATTTTTTTAATTAATTTATAAATTATAGAAAACAAAATAAATGGTAATTTTGTTTTTCATTTTATTTATAAATGGTAATTTATAAATTATAAAGAATTGATTAAAACAAAATAAATTATATTTTTGTTTTTCATTTTGTTTATAACAGTAATTTATAAATTATAAAAAAATTGATTAAAACAAAATAAATGGTAATTTTATTTTTCATTTGTGTCACGGGCGTGACACTTACATATACTGAGTCATAAAAGATATGAAGTCTGAAGGGGAAATGAGTTTTCTTGAGTCCAAATTCTCTATCCAAGATTAACCTGACAAACTCTGTTTAAAGTTAAAACAACGTTGTTTAGAAGTCTGTAATGAATTAGTGATGAAAAACAAAATTATAAAGTATGAAATTATTATTATTATTATTAAATTCCTTATAATTTGTTATTTTATAAATTATTTTTAGAATTATTATTATTTTCCCTAATTTTATAATCCTTATTATTATTATAAATTATATTATTATTAATTATTAATAAGTTTCTTTAATTATTCTTATTAATTTAATTGTTTTAAATTATGATAATTATAAATTTTCTACTTACTATTATTTATTTATTATATTAAATAATATTATTAAATTCCTTATTATTATTAATTTTGTTCTTAATAATAATAAGGATAAAAATGTATGTTTATACTTATCATCATGATAAAAAAAAATTAAACAAACAAACAAAAATTAAGGCACTTTTAGAATAAAGACAAATAATTTATTATGTGCATAAATAATAAATAAATCATTTACTAAATACATTATATAAATAAATTATGTATCAGTAGAAGTGGAATAGTTAACGTTGAAACAAAAATCTAAAAGTGCAAATTTTGTCATAGCTATAGGTGCCTTGTACTGCACAGTCCGAACTTGTCTCTTAAATTTTTAACAAAAACGGCGCCGTTTTAATATTATACAGAGTTTGCCAGGTTAATCTTGGATAGAGGATTCGGACTCAAGAAAACCCATCTCCCCTTCAGACTTCATATCTTTTATGACTTAGTATATGTAGGTGTCACGCTCGTGACACAAATGAAAAATAAAATAATCATTTATTTAGTTTTAATCTATTTTTTATAATTTATAAATTACTGTTTATAAACAAAATGAAAAACAAAATTATAATTTATTTTGTTTTAATCAATTCTTTATAATTTATAAATTACCATTTATAAACAAAATGAAAAACAAAATTACCATTTATTTTGTTTTCTATAATTTATAAATTAATTAAAAATTTTAATAAATTAAAAATTTTTAAATTCTTATCTTAATTTTTTAAAAAAATTAAAACAAAAAAAAATATGTATCACAAGTATGACTTAAGTGCCCGTAACACAAATAAAAAACTAAATGATTCATTTGTGTTTGTATTATTTTAATTTTAATTTTTTAAATAAAATTTTTAAGATAAAAAATTTAATTTGAAAAACAAAATTATCATTTATTTTGTTTTAATCAATTTTTTCGATAATTTATAAATTACCACTTATAAACAAAAAGGAAAACAAATTTATAAAAAAATTATCATTTATTTTGTTTTAATCAATTTTTTTCTATAATTTTACCACTTATAAACAAAATGGAAAACAAATTTATAAAAAAATTATCATTTATTTTTTAAAATTTATAAATTAATTAAAATTTAAAATTTTTATCTTAAAATTTTTATTTAAAAATTTAGAAAAGAAAAAACAAAAAATCAAAATACGTGTCACAGGTGTGACACAAATGAAAATTATTTTGATATTTTAATTTTAATTTTTTAAATAAAAATTTTAAGATAAAAAATTAAAAACTAAAATTTGATTACTTTATTAAAAGTGTTTAACTCATTTATAAATTATAGGAAACAAAATAAATGGTAATTTTGTTTTTCATTTTGTTTATAAATTTGTTTTCCATTTTGTTTATAAATGGTAATTTATATATTATAGTTGATTAAAACAAAATAAATAATTTTTTTCATTTTGTTTATAATTTTGTTTTTCATTTGTTTACAATTGGTAATTTATAAATTGTAGAAAAAATTGATTAAAACAAAATAAATGGTAATTTTGATTTTTATTTGTGTCACAGGCGTGAAATACATATTTTGATTTTTGTTTTAATTTTAATATTTTTAATTGAAAAACAAAATTATCATTTATTTTGGTTTAATCAATTTTTCTATACTTTATAAACAAATTTATAAACAAAATGAAAAACAAAATTACCCTTCATTATTTTATTTTTTAATTATTTTAATTTTAATTTTAAAAATTGATTAATTGATTAAAATTGTTTAATTAATTTGTAAATTATAGAAAAATATTAAAGTTAATTATGTTGGTCGTGCAAAGGAAGCAAAAGAAAATAAGAAGCAAAGTGAGAAATGGTCTTAAATAAAATGACAGCGTTTTTGTAATTAGACAGGACTCGACAGAATAGCATTAGACAGGAGATCAGCTCTCCAACTTTATACAGTAAATGATAATGGTGAGATTGTTATCATGCATAATGGTGAGATTGTTATCGTGCATTTCCCAGAGAAAGATTCTCTATCTAGTTTTATGTTGTCTTATTATGTCCTATAAATCTCAATCATTTATTTATACGGACTCTGTGTCTTATTCTGTCTCATGAATCTCAGTCATTCATTTATGTGGGCCTCGTGTCTTATTTTTTCTCATAAATTTCTGCATAAATGAATAGCTGAGATTCATAAGACATAATAAGACACCATAAAATTGGACAGAGAATCTGGACTCATTTCCTAGTAAGTATGAAATTGTGCACAGGACCCGTATAAATGAATGACTGAAATTCATTAGACATAATAAGATACCATAAAACTGGACAGAGGATCTGGACTCATTTTTATGATAAGATCTTCTATCCAGTTTTATGTTGTCTTATTCTGTTCCATAAATCTCAGTCATTTATTTATACGGGCTCCGTGTCTTATTCTGTCTTATAAATCTCAGCTATTCATTTATGCGAGCCTCTATCTAGTTTTATGTTGTCTTATTTTGTCCTGTAAATCTCAGTCATTCATTTATGCGTGCCCCGTATCTTATTTTGTCTCATGAATCTCAGCCATTTATTTATGCGGGCCCCGTGCGGGGTCCGCATAAATGAATGACTGATATTCATGCACGGGACCCGCATAAATGAATGACTGATATTCATAGGACAGAATAAGACACCATAAAATTGGACAGAGGATCTGAACTCATTTCCTAGTAAGCACGAAATTATGCGCAGGACCCGCATAAATGAATGATTGAAATTTATATGACAGAATAAGACACCATAAAACTGGACAGAAGATCTTGACTCATTTCCTAGTAGGCACGAAATTATCCAAAATTGGACTGTGTCAAGTCCTGAGTTTCGGATCCTATAGGCCCAAGTTACAGGCCCGTAGTTAAAGTGAAGCTTAATCTCTAATCAAGCCCATCATGATTTGGAATGGCTTTTGGAAGCTTCGTTGCCCACTTTTGGAGTGGAGTTAGTTGGATTTGACCCTCTAAAATAACTGCCGACTTCTAGAAACCTTATATAGTTCGGGGTAGAAACAACCAAAGCAAAGTTGGTCTCTCCTTCTCCTTGTGGACCCAACCATACCTTACCACATAAATATTTAATTTGAAATGATTATATTTAATTTTTATGTGATTTTATTAATTTACTATTTAATTTAAACTAATAATTTAAAAATTAACTAATTCAATCATAAAAATATTAACATGCTAATTTTAATTTAATTTAATTTAAGATTTTTATTATTAAAAATTAATCAATTTATTAATTATTCAATTAATTTTTCATAAATTAACTAACTTTTATAAATATAATAAATTATTAACCGTCTTTTTTTCTAATTCAATATTTATTTTTATCAATAAACAAAATAATCTTCTTCTCTTATTTTATTTCAAAATTTATCTAAAAATTAAAATATTAATTATTATATCAAGGAATCACATGATAAAACGTGGCATGGTGACAGATTAGACACACACACACATACGAACTCTTTGATCTTTCCCTCTATTCTATGTCGATGTGTTCGAACAGCTTGGACCAATCATCAGCTTTCTCCTTTCTGATCGAAGCGGTGCTGCTTCTAGTTAACGCCGGCCGATGATACTCCGAATCTAGAATCCAGAATTCTGGTGCGTCGTATGTTACAGTTTACACAGACAGACAGACAGACAGACAGACCGACCCCATCTTTTACTTAAAACGAGATAAAAGAAAGAAATTTATAATCCACATGTTCCAAGACAAAAGCTGCCTTTGGTTTGGCCTGCCTCTCACCCCTCACTCGCTTTATCGTTGACCCTCCCTTCTTTCTCTTTCTTCTGAGACTTAAAGGTGCTTGCTTTCTTCATAATTACGACCTTAATTCTCAGATTTTTTCGTTTGTGCGTAATTCGTGTTGTGGGATTTATTGCTTTTATTAGTCTTATTGTTAATACGGTGACTTTGCTTGTTCTTGCAGGATACTATTGTGTATTTTGTGTTGTGTTGGATTCGATTTGTTTGTACGATTTCTTCTCATTGTTATTATTGAAACCGTTAATATTGTCTCTTCCGAACGTTTGTGGGAGAGATGAGAGGATTTTTATTTAAAGCGTTGACTTCGAGCGAAGTAATTTACGGATAATTAATTATGATTAGTAGGATGATATAATTGGTGGATTTCTTGTTCCGTGAACGGAATATTTTGATTCAAGTTAATGGGGTGGAGATTCCTGAGATGGACAAATTTCGAGTTTCTTAGATTAGCGAGATTTCTCATATTTTCCCACTGTTCCATTGGCAATTTGGGATATTTTCCTCGTATTGGAACTTTAAATGAATGTTGCTGTTTCTGTGTTTGGTCCCAGGATTGATTTCTTTGTTTTTTCTTAGGTGATCTTCAGCTACCTGTGGTTTACGCTTGAAGTTACTGTTGAACATCTAATTGTGCTGCAGCAGATTTAGTTGGGGGAAAGAGATATTTGTTACTCTTGAAGAAATAAAATGGATGATTCTCAGCCTCTCAAAGATCAGAGTGAACTTAAGCGTCGACCTTTAACACCTTTGAGGTTAATAAGGGGTTTGATATGTCTATCAGTTTTTCTTTCTACAGCTTTTATGTTTTTGGTGTATTTTGGGCCTCCAGTTGCAATCCTGATGCGGTTGGTCAGCATTCGCCACTGCAGAAAGGCAACTTTCTTCCTTTTCGCTCTCTGGCTGGCTTTATGGCCGTTTCTCTTTGAAAAGATAAACGGGACAAAAGTTGTGCTTTCGGGAGATACTGTACCAGCAAAGGAACGTATCTTAATTATTGCCAATCATAGAACTGAGGTGGATTGGATGTACTTGTGGGATCTTGCATTGAGGAAAGGTAGCCTGGGTTCTATCAAATATATTCTGAAGAGCAGCTTGATGAAACTGCCTATTTTTGGTTGGGGATTCCACATTCTGGAATTCATTCCAGTGGAGAGGAAGTGGGAACTTGATGAACCTATATTGCGGGAAGCACTTTCAACTTTTCAGGATCCACAAGATGCCTTGTGGCTTGCTCTGTTCCCCGAAGGAACTGATTTCACGTACATTCCCTGCTCCCTTTTGTTTCCTGAAATTCTTTATGGATGCCTGCATTTTCACCCGTATGCTTAATGTTTTAAGACCAAAAAAAAAGGCCTTGCATCTCTGTTAGGGTAAAATTGCAGGCATCCAATATGAAACATAGTAATTTTAGGTTTGTAATAACATTTAGAAAATTTCTGTGCAATTAAAGTACTATATAAATGGTTCTTGATTATATTTTGTAGAAAGCTTACCTTTTGTTTGCATTGGCATGCAGTGAGCAAAAGTGCCAAAAGAGCCAAAAGTTTGCTGCTGAAGTCGGACTTCCGGTGCTAACTAATGTTCTACTTCCAAAAACGAGGGGTTTTTGTACTTGCCTTGAAGTTCTACGTGATTCCTTGGATGCAGGTTCTTTTTGTGTGATTTTATTCAGATTAATTAATAAGTTAGAAGATGCATTTTTCATCCTGATTTTTTATTCGAAAGCATGTCTGAACCCCCAAGTGCATATGCAGGGAAGAAATTTTTCCAAGCGATCTATCCAGACCATACCTTCTAATCAACTTCTATCGTTCTCTTTCTTTTGTAATGAAGAAACCCTTCTTTTAAATTAATCAACTGAGAAACTTTAAACTTCACATATAACCTCTGACTTGTCATGATAAGCAGTGTTCATCAATCGACAATGAAGAAGTTTGTGATAAGCAGTGTTCATCAATAATTTGTTTACATTTTGATTATGCATTAGCCTTGAGTACAATAAGTCAGGAGGTCAACTAAGCAAAACAAGATACATCTCTATGTTAAATCAATTGGAAGCCGGAATCCTGTCCTGGTCTTATCCTGCTAACTTCTTAATTGTTGAAGCAGAAGTGAGGAAATTTCTTATGCACGTATATGACTCAGTTGCTAAGCAGGAGTGCCCCAAGCCTGTTTGTTTCTTTCAATCATACTTGTCAACGTTTTAACATTAGTTGTCCTAAAATGATGACCTGAACAGAAGGTATATATATGTGTGTGATATGATTCACAATGAGTTGTAGAGAGAAAAACTTGGCCCTTAAAACAATTCTGTCTTTCAATTATTAGCTGGGATCATATGAAAGTCATGAAATCCTATGGCATGATAAGCATTATCCTTTATTCTGCGACCTTTTCTCTTGTACTCCCTGTAACTTTAAATCCTATCAACTCAATATTACTGCAGTTTATGATGTGACTATTGCCTACAAGCATCAATGTCCTAGCTTTTTGGACAATGTATTTGGTGTCAACCCATCGGAAGTTCACATCCATGTTCGCCGCATTCCGACTAACACAATACCAGCCTCTGACACTGAGGCTGCCACATGGTTACTAGATACATTCCATGGTAAGGATCAGTTGCTTTCTGATTTCAAAGCTCAAGGCCATTTCCCCGATGAAGGGACAGAAGAAGACCTTTCCACTCTCAAATGCATAGTAAATTTTGCAGTGGTAATCTCTTTGACTGCATTGTTCATTTATCTCACCTTTTTTTCTTCCGTTTGGTTCAGAATATATGTAAGTTTAGCATGTGCATCGCTTGCTTCAGTAACATACTTTAAATTCCGTCCGTCTTTAGGTAACGGTTTTGTCCAAGCAATGCTAAATTGCAAAAAGATTTCTGTTCTATAGTAAGTAAAATGCTTCAAGAACTTCCATAAATGTTTAAGATATCCATGATCCAGTCTTGGTTTGCGACCAAACATAGCTGTGACCTATAAGATTGCACTGCATTAGTTGGTGTCTGAACACTGAAAGAGTATCGATGTCATAGTACTACGAAAGCCGAAGATATCATTTGTCTTCCTTGTCTTCTCTGAACAACAATAGTTGAAATGAAAAGGAAAGGAATAATCGTCAAAATCACCTTGAAAGATGAGATGGGTTCGGTGAACAGAAACATTCAGACACAAACATATACCAGAAGCCTTTGCGTGTATCAAGATTTCCTCTGCAAATGCCAACTTTTGAAGAAGTTAGGTATACTATCTTGTCATTTGCAACAAGAAGGTCTCTTTGTTTGTATGTAATTCCAATAGATAACGGACAAAGAGGATAGTTGAAGATAAACGCAAAGTGTGGGAAGGACGTGGAGTGGATGAATCATAATTATGTCTTTTCGTTGAATCAGACAAAAGGATACGATGGATTGGTGAAATGATAGGTAAAACCCCCACCTGATTTACCAACCGACAACACCTACCTGGTACACTTCAATGAAGCAATCAACTTGCCAATTCTCCTAAGTTTTTAACCTATTGTTAAGTTCCTAAACATGAAATGAAACCTTGTCAGGACAAATTCTGTACTCACGGTTCTTGTTATACCACTATGTCGGGAGAAAACACGCAGTGGTGCTTCTATCTGCCATAGGAACTTCGAAAGTGGGAAGTTGAGCTGATGTCTGCAATGTGAGGGTTTAGCATTTCTCAGGCGACTTTTGCATATAACACCATCTAGAAAGCATGCAATATTGACTGGGATGATTGCAAATTCACAACAATCATTCCTTCTATGAGTGAAAACGCAGGTGGGATCGCATGTTAACTTTTACTTTGTAAGATAATCGCGCAAAGAGTGCTATGATTACCATAGTAATAAGTTGGTTAAACCTAATGACCCTAATCTATCAACCATAACCATCTAAGGTCTTCCCTCGTAAGTTTCAAGCCCACAATTTCCCACTTTCTCGCTCTCTTTCTCCTTTCTCGCATAAAACCAAAACCCTGTAATGGCGATTAACGTCTGGTGTTATCTTCTGCTGTTCTCAATAGGTAAATAAGAGATGTTTAAAGTCTATGTTCATGCACAAGTAAATGCAGTTTTGGTATTTAACAAGATTGGGTTATCAAAATTTAGCACGTGCATCGAGAAAAAAATCAGTGTGTGATAACCTAGTTGCTCTCGCAGTCTTCACTGGCCCAGGTTTGCATTATCTACAGGAGCCACCGATGTCAGCAGTAGAGCTCATTTACCGAGATCAGCACGGAGCTCTCTCCCGCAGATCGTTGCGTTAGCTATCTTTTTGTGTTTTTGAGTTTCCTTTGTTAAAAAAAAATAAAATTGCAGTTTCGATAGTTCATCATCTTTACATAACATAATTATGCTCAGAAACTTATTATTGCCTGACATCCTTGTCAAATGTTTCACTGTGTCACTTCGTAGAAACATATTCTTGGCACATTGAATCATAGTTGTTGCCGAATCTAATCTAGATCTTTTGTTCAGTTTTACTCTGTCTTATTATGTCCCATAAAATCTCAGTCATTTATTTTACGGGCCTCACGCAGAGCCTATGTAAGTCCTACATAAATAAATGATTGAGATTTATTAGACATAATAAAACACCGTAATATTAGATAAAAAATCTGAACTCGTTCTCACTTAACTAATCTCCAAAACGTTAGCAGGTAATGTAGTTAACGCAGCAGTCTTCACCCTCCAAAACCTTTGCACATACACTGTATGGCCCAGAACCCTCTCTGGAAACGGCGCCGCCACTCTCATCGAAGGCGGTTTTGCATTGCCACCACGATCGTAAGTTCAACTTCAAGCACAACCAGGTTGGTCCGGCCGGTTCTGGGGCCTGGGCACGAATCGGTTGCACATTTGATAATACCGGCGCTGGGAAGTGTACTACTGGAGACTGTGATGGCACCCTAAAATGCCCTGGTGGCCGCACTCCACCGGTGACCCTAGCACAGTTCACAATCGCCACAAACCCTATTGAAAAGACTTCTATGACGTGAGTCTCGTAGTTGGATTCAACGTTGGCGTAGGTGTCAAGGCACTGAATGACGACGGTGACTGTCAGTATGCTGGCTGTGTAGCGGATCTCAACGGCAAATTTGATTGACCCAAGTTCAATGAAATGCTTAACATGTTGTCTTCGAAGCGGTAGTATCGAACTACTTTTGTACCATCTCTAACAGAGTAGAAGTGGAAGAGAGCAGGGGGCAGAATCAAAATAAGTGAAAAAATCACCATAAAAAGCTTCAAATATAAAACAAGAGAGCTTGAGGATTCTCATTACTTTCAAGGCCTTCGGCCGAAAATATTATCACTCGACAACAAGCTTTTGTTTATTCTCTTTATACACTTGACTATTCCTTATAATGTCCCTTTGGATCATACATTTCGAGTTTTCTCTACAAGTGGCTTTTGCATTCAAAAGCCATTTCCCAACCTAATTCTCTTAAATGGACACTTGGGATGAGCACGAGGAAGACCTACATCTAAAAACCACATTACAACTGCCAACTTTCACTAAGAAGGGCCCTAGGGAAGTTACAAGCAAAAATAATATATAAAACATAAAAATAAAAACAATAGCATGGTGAGCATAACTACAATTGCCTATATTTTACAGATATTCCCCTCAAGGAAGTATTACTTGAAAATATGCTCCGCCGCAGTCGATTCAACCAAGACGGTTTCACATCGCCGGAGCCTGTGCATTGACCCTCCCCTTCTTCCTCACTGCTGAAGAGGGTTTGGTCAGAGCAATCTAACGACGCTCCACAGGCTAAGTTATACGACTGACATGCAGAGTGACATACTCGGAGCCTATTATCACCGTCTTTCTCACATTTCTGGATGGAGATCTGGCAAATTTAGTAGCGGTGTTTACTGTTAGGCACAATGACTAAAACATAACGGCGGGGGTTGAAAGAATTCCAGAAGAATGAGAAGCAGTAGAAAGGAGACAGAATTTACCCAACAGGCCAGTCGCTTAGCAGCTGCATCACAGTAGCTGCTGCCAAAAATGTTTAATAATTTTCGAGCACCACCTGGGAACAATCGATGATAGTTAGGCATGACAACAACTTCCTCAAGTTGCTGCAGTATACTTGGTTCACTAGGTGCACAGTGTTGACTGGACATATCACTCTCCAGCACATTTCTACAAACCGAGAGACTCGAGAGTAGCGTGGAACTATTCTGACAGGTGTACCCAGCATAGTCTGAGCAACGGAATTCACATATTCCGTTATCACAGACTCCACCATGAAGGCTGCACTGTTCATCACATACAGCTGGACATTGAAAATAAGCAAAGCATTAGAAAGAGAATGGCAATTTTACTAGAAGATGGTCATCAGTAATATGTCTGGGGTACTAGCAACTTCTTCAGTTATCATAAAAGTTACAAATCACATTCATCATTCGACGTCTATGCTTCCAGTACTTAACCATCTTTAATGATGTTCTAGCCTGCTTATATAGCACAAAGCTGCTGAGTTCTACCCTTCCTGCAGCTCTCCGCCATGAACATAATTGAGCAACAACACAAGAATACCAGAAAAAAAGATAACTTTGACCCAACTGCAGGTATCAATTGCTCGATAGACAATCGCATTACCTGTTGAGCAGTCAATACCAGTAAAGCCGTTTTTGCATTTACAGGCACCATTTGAAAGACACTTGCCACGCCCATTGCAATTGGCAGGGCAAGAGCCTGCAAAGGGAAATTGAAGAAGAAAAAAGGAAAAGAGTTCAGGTGGGGAACTTTAAACTAGAACGTAATTGTTAAGATTATCAATCAATGGGTGTATCAACTAAAAAGTGGTACGGCAATGGGTTTAGCAACTTACGTTTACTACAATCAAGACCATGAAATCCGAGGAAACAGTTACACCTTCCATCAACACAATCTCCGTTATAATTGCACGAACTGGGGCATTGCCCTGGTACAGAAAGTGAACCTGGGCTACAGAGCTCATGGTAAGCAGGGCAAATCAGCTCACCTACATACCAAAAATTAAAAAAAAAAATTATATAACAATGAATAATTTGATATTCCTACATGGCTTAATAAATTGAAAAGACATTTTTACCATTAAAGCCAAGGAATTGAACAGGCCCACCAGCTTCAGGACATACTTTCCAAATACCATCCACAGCAACCTAAAAGAAAAGTGATCCGTATCAAAAGAAAGTTCAGGGGATAGTTTCAAATAATCTTTTCTTGATAATTTATATTCAATTTCAAATAATCGTTTCTTGATAACTTATATTAAATTGGCATTCTAAAGATAAAATCCATCAATTACCAATCAAAATTTTGGTTGACTAGCCACGTCAGTAGGTTAGAAGTAAATCTATTGTGCAACTTATAGATTACAGTAACCAATGCAAGTAACATTAAAACGAGTGAAAGATTCGAAGCAGACCTGAAGAGAGTTATTTACACATTTATGCTGATAACAACCATTGCCTTGGGTCATAGAACCCCGTACAAACCCAGTGCGCACAAGTGATGAGGCCATACATCTATATGTACTCAAGGTTAGACATTTTATCAGTAAAAAGGCTACTCAACACAGATGAGAAAGTTGCAATTGCAGGAAGTCCCACCTGGAGCTACTTCCTCGTACCTCACCCAACATTCTGTCAGGTGCCCGAGCACTGTTGATATCCGTACATGATCCATCAGAATATGCCATGAAGTAAGTACAATAATCAGCCAATGAGGACTGCCCACCTGCACAAACCCAATAAGAACTTTAATACTTACTCTTTCTAAACTTTTTTTTCATAGCACAACAAAGAAACGACAACCACAACCCAAAACTCATTAAAAAAAAATTTAAGAACCAAAGGGCATATATTTCATCTGCAAATCATTCCAATAGATCAAGGCCTTCTGGCAATCCACAACATCAAGCCAAAAGAGGATCTTGTGAAAAGGTAGTGCAATAGGGTTTAAAAAATCAACTATAACATAAATGCAATTAAATCTAAAAGTGGAATTTCATTGTTCAGTGGAAAGCATATAGAAGTTTATAATCTGTCATCATACACGATATGATGAGAAGCTACAATTGTAGAACACAATTACAGAAAACGGAACAAGAGAAAAATAATGATAAATAGTTAACCTTTATTTGCTTGTGGAAAGTAGCGTGCCCACTGAGGGAGATCTCCACTATAACTGACAATAGGGCAGTAACCTTCTGCCTCCCTGTTGTAAGTACAGCCAGACAACTGAGTTGTATTGCAATGATAGGCCCCCTTCCAGAGATTGCAAGGAGAAGTAACAAATTCAGTTCCCTGATTGCGACCCCAATCAAGATGATCTGCCATGCTATAATTTGCCAGGTACCATCCACTGTCTTCTAGGAGAGCCAAGGTCATTTTTGAAACAACAGACCTCGTATCCACAGATCCAGTCATGATCTCATTCATCAGAAGCCTTTTCTCCCAATGTGACCCTGCAGGCAAATTAAGCAACAAGTAGCAAATTAGAAACTAAAAGTCAACACCACTTTTATATCATCCACACAATGCAAACTCTACATAGCATGGAAATACTGTTCTTAAACAATAAAATCACTACTAAGATAAGTTCTATACTTCATTAGCCAACAGGTTGACAAAAAGCAATCAATGTGAAGGCATTGTGGCAACATTGCAAGTAGAAAACAAGAAACAGAAGTTGAAGAACAGAAAAGGAGAAACCTGATGTGCCGCGTCCTCCTCCATCTTCAAGTTCTAAGCCAGTAAAATTGTCATAAAATGCCTGTAAATATGAGACTCATCAAATTCTTGCTGAATTTGCAATATTCACATTTCAAAATTGAGGAATGCAAATAGAAAGGACCGTGATCTTTCAAACATTTTCAACAGGTTTAATATGCTCCAAGACAATTACCCCATAATGATGCCGTGAATGCATGACAACACGTGGAAGCACCACACGTGTTACCATCCTCCCAAGGTTTTCATCCATGACTTGTTCAGTAACCTGCATGTGAATACCCGATGAAATGGTAAGCTGCAGATTAACTTGAAAGATCTTCCATCACCAAATGAAGGAGATAAATAAAATTCTAACCAATTTTTGAAGAATGTAGAACACCAAACAACCGTATCTCAAGTTAAATGATATGTGACTACAGTAACCATCACCAATATCAGTATTTCTGTTATCCACGAGTCACTTTTTGGGAATGTATTGCATCACAACATGGTTTTTACCTGACTACGTCTTCTTTTCCTTTCATCCCTAAAGTGCACAAAGGCATGTGGATCAAAGCCAAGAACATGCATAACCTGGAAAAGTTAAGATATGCTAATCACTAAATTTGAAAAGACCATAAACCCATTTCATTGATTGACAATCCAAATGACCTCGTGAATAAGGGTAGCTGAAAGTAGAGTCTCTGCTTCAGCTGTCAAATGGCGTGGAGCAACATTCACATGTCCTACAAAAATAAAGAGATTTCAGATTTCAAATATGCAAAAGGATATGATGCACTTTTAGATAACAGTTTCTCAAATGAGAAAACTACCAGCAATTGCACGACCCCATTGATCGCGTTCACATGCCACTGCCCAAGCAAGAGTGTTGCCAGTGGTAGGTCTTGTAGTCACCAAAAGTACCAAATCTGCATCAGTCACACCCTCTAACAATAATAAGAACATATCAAACGATTAGCACAAGATACATAACAATCATCTGCCAACTGAGACAGAACAGAACCAAAAAATTTTCCAGAAGAAAAAACAACCACAGCAGTAATACCTTCCACATATTCCCGTGGAAGTTGGACACCTCCATCTTGTCCACAGGCAGAATATCCACTTAATCGCAAATTACCCTTCACAGGCTCAACAGCTAAGGCTCTCCTAAACCAATCAGCTGTTTGCCCTAGAGCCTGTTCAGAAGCATTTCAAGTAAGCATTCAGTCGGAATGCATGAGCCTTCTTTGATCATGTTGGTTATTTTGGATTTAATAGCACAAAAAGATATGAGAAGTATGCTCAGGGACCTAAAAAGCAGAAAAATACCAATGAAATTCTGACAGTTCTAACCTTATGGAGACGGCTCCGTTTGTCCTCCCCAGATATGTCATCCAAGGTGCAGTTATACCAGCAATCACCATAAATTGGGGGCTCCCCAAGAGGATTACAAGAAGGGGAACCAGGAAGAGTAGTCACGGGAGGCTCCCCGAGCTAGTAAACAGAGAAAACAAGCACAGAATCAGATGTACAGCCATAACTCAGGAGAACAAATTAGCGATAAAATTAATAGCTACACCTACTTTCACAATGTCACCAACTTTACGACAATCCCTATCAGGTGAGTGGCCAACAGCATCATAATTGAGGAAAATCCTAATAGGCTGCTTGGAGTCAATTTGCTGCACCGGAAAATTTGAAATACCAAGCAATGCTCTCCCTTTACTATGAAGGAGATCAGAAATTTCAGGCTGATCATAAACCTGAGGGGTAACAGAGTAAACTACACGACCAGGTCTTCGCCTTTGTTCAATTATCTGATCATGAATGCATGAATGAGATGCAATATTTCCACTTTCCTTCTCTACACCTTGCCATTGTAAATGGTCCTCTTGACTTTTTGCATGAGAAACTTTAACGCATAGGAATATGAGAAGAACCTGTCACGAAGAAAATGAGATCTTAGTAGGAGAAAAAAAACAGAACAAGACACTGACCGAAAACACAGTTTTGTCCAGACATAGTACTTCTCAACGAACACAAACTAGGAACTCAAGTTTAAGGGAAGCGCAAAATACCCATCGAACACCTTGCCAGAAAAGCAGTAGATCTAGTCACACCAAAGACATCAGCTATTACCCTAACATAGGTAAACACTTAGAACTTAAAAGAGCTCAATTGAGCTAGTAATGCCAAGTCTTGAAGATAAAATTCAGCTATCATTTAAATCAGGCAAAAACTATTTTCAACAGAAGGGAAAAATTGGAGATAAGAGAAAATGGAAAGAAAGTGACTCCAAAAGAGACATTCAGACAAAAATCAGCTTCTCCCAAATAACCCAAACAAAGAGAAACAAGAATAGCAACCGTGTTTATGCTGAACCCATAACTTTCCTAATCAGACAAACAAACCCTAACCCCATGTCTACCTATAAGACCCACGAGATTACACCTGAGCATACGATCAAAATCCAAATTTAGTTTCTATAATCTCAGATTGTTGAGAACCAAAATGAGACGGAAATATCACCATCCATAGCTCAGCTTAAACCCTAAATCTTACATTTTTAAGAGCACGATGAATCAAAAGAAAACTATGAATCAATTGGAATTCCGAAAAGAAATAGACAGAGAGAGAAGAAGAGCTCGCCTCGAAGACAACGACTGCAAATCTGAGCTTAGCATCTAACTTACGTACGGTACATGGCCTGCACCGAGTTAATACCTCCATGAAATGCCAGCAACTCCGACACTAAAAAGTGTCGATTCCATCAAATAGCCGGAGACTTTCCGATCGGCTTCAACACCACGAAAAATCGCTGCCTCTTCTGCATTTCAATGCCAAGAGAAACAAGAAAGAAAAAGAGAACGCTTCTACAACGTGGAATCTCCCTCCAAATCTTTTTTCTACCTAAGAAAAATCAAATGAGGACAGAAAACGAGTAAAACTGAGGAATGGTCTTCCGTTTCGCAGAACTGATTCGTAAGTTAGCAGAACCAATTCATTGGAAAACGAGGTGGTCGTCAACGTAACATCCAACACGGCAATGAGTTCAAAATCCAAGGATTGTGTTCGATTTCTAACGGGTAAGATTAAACACTGACAGTGAACACACGCACACACCAACGTTTAAAGAGATGATTGAACATCAAATGAACCGGTTGGGCGTCGATATAATATAATTGTCTTTTTCTTTTTCTTTTTCTTTTTATTTTTTCATTACAACAGTTTTAATAATAATAAATTTAATTTCTATTTCTATTTAGGATTGGATTATCTAAGGCAGGTTATGGTTTTTTTTAATATTTATTAATTACGTTTTGTTGATTCTTAATTTTGTGTTCTTATCCATATAAACTAATGTATAATCCTAGTACGCGTCACACCCCTAGCCTAAGATACTGATTTAATATAACTTCCAAGGTATTTGGAATTTTGAAATTCAGTTATTTTCTGCTTAAAATTAGGACCAAACAGGTACAATTTAAATGGAATATAATTAACTAAATCATTAAATATCAAAATGGGTGGATGATGGAATTCGTATTTATTATTGGGATTAACTTGTTCTTAGGTTTTTTGCAATTAAATCATTAGACATAGAAATGGGTTTCCATGCCTTTTATTGCTTTGACAAGTTCGCAGTGCATTAAACAATAATACAGTACCACAAACGTCTGCGATCCCTTTCTCAATCAATTTCAAGTTTAGCCATTTGAAGTAAGGTTAAAAGACCCTAGTTATGGTAACTTCAACGATACAAATATTTGGACCTTATGTGCAAGGCCTTAATTAAAAATTTAACATTTTAATTATTAAAATAAATTGAATCGAAAAATCAAAAACTGAATCTATCAATTAGAAAATGAAGCTTCCGTCTAAAGTCAACTTTAAAAATGGAGATGAGGTGGGCAATTCTATTAATAGAAACACTTGCTTTCAAAAATCAGTCATTGTCTTCATTAAAAAGATTAGTATTTAAATAAGTAATGTCTCAAACTCGACCACAAGAAACAAAATAAGTTATTGGTGAGACCAAACATGGCTTATAAATCACAGCTTTGAATTTGGATGCCCATTTTGTCGATATTAGTTAAAACTTGACGTTTCTCGTTTTCTCATGGGAATAAAGGCTAGCTTGGCCCCTCGGGGGCCAAAACTCCACCAAGCGGCATTGGTGTCAGTGACTTTAATTGAAATGGTCTACACGATTCCATTATTATTGGTCCCACTAAAATTCATTAGGTAAATTGAAAATTTTTCTTTTATAATTCATTAAAATTATACAAATTATTTTTTTAGTTTTTTCCCTAATTATGAAATTTTAAATAAGAATGTTCAAAAAATATTAAAATAAATAAAATTATATGTACTAAAATCATCAACAATTCGATAAAAATTTCGCTAAAATTCAAAATTTGAGAGGTTTAGTACTACGCAACCTTACTCTTAACGAATAAAAAAATTATTTCTAATTAACACGTGTGAAAAAATTAATAAATATTATCCATAAAAAGTGTAATTACATTATTATTATTAATAAATTATAAATATTTCATTTAAAATATAAGCTAAAATTAAGGAAAAATAAAAAATAGTGAAATTAGACATTTTCGATACACTTCTTCACTTAAAGCTCTCCCTTATAGGAGGTCTTGAATTTGAGTCACGTAAGATGAGGGAAAATGAAAAAAATATTCCTATTAATGATCCTCTAGTCCTTTGAACAAAGCTCCTTAAGCGGATTAATTACGGATGTCACGTTTCCAGCGGTAATATAAGAGTTAAAGCTACTAGGGAACCCGAGGGTTATTAAACAGGGCCAGTAATCAATTAACAGTTGACCAATTAAATATGTGACAGCTCCTTATGCGCAGAAATATACAAGCTACGTAACAACCTAAGAGAAGTTGAGATTCCTGATTTACCTTTTTTTAAAACTCCTAAGGTGAAGTCTTAAGAGTTTAGGATTAATCCGATTAAACTGGGATATTTAATATACTCAAAAAAAAAAAAAAAAAAAAAGGGCCGGAGGATTCCTTAGCTTACCCATAACACTAGGCTTCCTTTCTAATAAATCTGAAGTTTTTGATGTATCATTGTGCTTAAACGATAGACTTCCCGCATTTTAGTTAGACTACAGCTCATCTTTTAACGTTAAAATAAGCAAACACTTTCGTAAGTCCTGTGTCTGACTGTCTTTCCAAAGAGTTGCTGTTTATGTATGTTTTAACGGGTTACAATGCTTTGCAACTATAAGCGTAGGAATGCTACAAATTTAGGGTTTTAGATCAAATTTGAAGCGTTTCAATGACCTGCTGAATATCCTTGGCTTCAACTTTTATGACTTAGGATTGCCTTCTTGTAAAAGTTTTTATATTTAATTTACTTTTATTATTAAAAACTGTTGAATTTATTAATTAATCCCTCAATTTTATAAATTAATTAATTTTTATAAATTAAAATATAGCAAATAATTCATATTTACTAGTTTTTTAATTAAACTTCAAAATCTCCTTTAATTATAATTTAAATTTTTTAGTTTTATTCAATTTTTAACTAATTTTATGATAATTTAATATTGATCGAAACTTTTAAACTTTAAATTTCTTATCTAATTTTTTGAAATTACTTATTCGAAATATTTCTCAAGGGTGAGAGGTTTAGATTTATTAGGAGGGAGCCTAGAAATGAAGGAGTAGAGATAAAAGACACAAACTAGTATTCTTTTTTTATATTACATATATAATAGGGACAAGGTTGAATGACACATATAAATATTAGTCCAAATTTGAATCTATACTTTGCGTGCATTTATAATATTTGTCTTGATCAGATAAACCCAGTAAGAATTTCTGGGTTTGACACGCCCAGAGCATGTCTGAGGAAGGTGTTTTTGAGTACAACGAGAATGCTGAACTGTTTATCATCCACATGCTTTGGCCTTCATCTCTCTTCAGACAAATCTGAAAATAATTAAGCAACGAGGCATCGTCAAATTGAAGTTAAACTTTTATGTATAGTTGACAAAAGTACGGGACGATATATCATCATCTTTTGAAATATTTGAGTGAGATTTGCAAGTTGTTCTGTAGCAGAATTAAAAATAATCTTCTAATGTAAGGTTGGTGGATGAAAAGGGTTGGCTCATGGCTCATGCCAAAAGAAGGTGTCTCAACTTGGACCTGCTAAAAGATAATATATAGTTAAAGAATCACTAACTTGGAATGCCCTCCTGTTTAGTTTAATTAATATAGCAGTTGGATTTGACATTTATCTGACCACTAGTACTTTAGAATATTTAACCATTAGGTGACCAACTACAGCAACGGTTTAGGTTACGTAACGTTGGTTCTTCATAATAGTTTAATAATAATTAAAAAAAATTACACACATCACTGCATTGACTCTGCCTCACCTCCTTTTTTCTTTAATCTTCCCTTTTTCTATTGAAAACAAACAAATTACGACTGCTGATTTAATGGAAGGAAAAAGAAGAAGAGCATTTGGTTGGTGGGCTGTTGGTGTAATCATTGAAAAAGTCGACTAAACTGTGTTGCTTGCTAGCTAGTTGCCGAGCCAAAACATGGAAAAGAACGTAACGTAACTACTCGTATGGTCAAAAATTATACAGCAAAGTTTCAAAGAAAATGATGATTCTGCTGCTTCCTGATGACTAGGCTGGTCCATGAATATATTCTGATAGAAACTGTTCTTTAACGTTCACTTGCAACGTGCTGTCTTCAATGAATGGATAGGTTTCCAACCTTTTCTTTCTCTGTAACTAAAAGGCTCGTAAAGCCAAATCAACACATAGTCATCAAAGGTAGGGTTGGCATCGTATTTCTAACTAAAATTAGAACTTCTCTTATTATTTTCAAAGATGTTAAATCGATTAAGAAGCTTTAACATAGGTTCAGTCAAGAAAAATGAGCTTTTGGGAAGTTCCATTTCTTGCCAAGTCCACGTATATGTTGCATGATCCGGAATTTATGTTAGTGGATGCTTTAGTTAGTATATATGCACATGGTCCAGAACAGACCGACGTGGTATCTTTTTTTTTTTTTAATTTCCTAAACTTGCTAAAGACCAAACCACATCAAACTCTACATCTCCATCTGGTTTTCTTAAACAGATGTTGGAAATTTGTGATGATAAACTTGGTAGGAAGATACTTGTAGGCGGGGACGGAGGTGGGTGGGAGCCAGTGGTACACTAGGCTCTCTACTCTTAAGATTATTAAATAATTGTATATATATATATACATGTATTTATATATTAGGACGAGATTATTTAAAGGTTAGTGATATATTGGGCTTCTCAAAATTTAAAAAATTAAATATTTAAGCCTACCTATTCTAGATTTCTAACTCTGTCACTGCTTATATGTGTAAGTTTACTCTCCGTCTTTTTACTTCTTTCCATTCTTACGTAAAGACGAAACTGATAATTGCAGATAGTTGAAGTAAAGAAATATGGCCCCGTGGAAGGCTGGAACAAGATCTTCTGTCCAATTTTATGGTGTCTTATTGTGTCCAGTGAATTTCAGTCATTTATTTATGTGAGTCTCACGTAGACTCTACATAAATAAACGTAAAGTCCGTATAAATAAATGAATGAGATTCACTGAATATAATAAGATACCATAAAAATTGAACAGAAAATTTAGACTCTGAAAAGCAACGGTATCAAGTATCAACTCTTCAGGTGCAAAGTACAAGTAGGTTTCCAATAAGATAAATGATTTGTGACACGATTAACAACACTTAAATTGTAGAAGTAACAAGTCAGCAGCGGTGACTTTAATGCTTGGAGCCCCACACCAAGTCAAGTACTTCGAAAACAAAGTCAAGCTTCCTGCAGTTCCGCAGAAATGTAAGTACAGTTCCAAACAAGAATCGAAAGAGTTAAATATAGAGTGGCTTGGTCTCATCTCTTTGAAAATTGAAATCAGAGTGTCTTGAATTTTTGTGTCTTTTAAGACAACTCTTGTCCTGTATTATATTTTGATGCATGCTTCCTCATTTGACTATCTTTTATGTATAGAAGTGCCTTTCTTAGCTATGATAAGGTCTCCTAGTTTTAGACATATGTTAAAGGTAAAGTCGTTTATTAGATTAGTATAATAAGAAGTTTAAGGTTTCATTCATATTAGGTTATTATAAAATTGACATATAACAAAAATTAAATAAAATTATAGAATTTAAAATAAGATTTGAAAAAGTAAATTACACTTAATAATAGAAAAGGTTAAGTTTAAATGAAGAATAAGATTGTTAAATTCCCTCAAAAAAAATAAGATTGTTAAATAAAATTAAATAATTTATTTTAGTTTATGAAAATTAATTAATTTACAAAACCTAATTAATTGATTAACTTTTAATAACAAAAGTTATTAAAGTTAACTAAAATGAAAAATTAAAAATCAAATAAAAAATTTGATCGTTTTAAAGTTTTTATAATTAAATTGGTTGAATCGGTTTAATACAGGCAGTTGACAATGTTTAATTGCCTCTCATTCTATGTAAATAAGAAAAAAAATATCTTTAATAAAGTAAGTGAATAGCACATTTTCAATTTTTCTCCATCTTATCAAAATAAATTAAAAATTAAATTTAGTATCAATTTGTCTAAGTTAAAGATGTCAATGAGCTGAGCTGGACTCGAGCAGCTCCTGGCTCACCAACCACGAGCTCACCATATTAAAAAAAATGTAAAAAATGACATCAATTTTGAAGTAACGGTCGGGCCATGATCTGTCAAACCTAGCCAAAATCTGATCAGGTCGGATCTTTTTTGACACCACTAATCTAGGTAATCTATATCATATAAAAAAAATTTCACTGGTAATTTCGAAAACAAATGATACACAAAAATTTTAAAGAAAGCATGATATATCTACGCATACGGGTTGGGTCTATCGTTAATCCGAGTCGATCAACTCTTAAATGAATGGTTCAATTCCCTTTCAAATCTTATGTTACTCTTTCAAATTAGACTTAATCCAAATTTTGATTAAATTTAATTTAATCCATTAATTTGAAAGCGAGTTTAGGTCTCTTTTTGGCACATTTTTGATAATAATGACAAGGTGGGCCTGATTTGAGGTATTTGAGCTGGAGCCCAAGCAGACTCAATTGAGCACTAACAACATGAAGTCTGTTTCGTTTTGACTTTAAGTTTTTTATTTTTAAATTAAAAATTAAAAATAATATCACTTTATTTTTAATCTTTAGGTCTCGACAACCAAAGCCTAAGTCCAATTTGTGACCCACTTTTTTAAAAAACTTGAGACCCGGCCCAAAGTTTGGCCGAAAGGAAATTGCGTGCCTTTCGCAAAGAGAGAGAAGAGAAATGGAGATTCAATTAAGATAGCAAGATCACTTCCGGGTCGACTAGAAGAGGAACCTTTCCTTGATAACAAGAGGTGATAAGTAGGATGAGCTGAGCTAAACAGAAATTCGATTCGCTAATGCGAGAGTTCACGGATGACCAATCGATACATTAGACCTGATCTGATGAATCTGGGTTAGCACAAACCGGGCCAGATCTATCTGCCGTCCCCGCATCTGGGTACTAGAGTGTGCTGGTTGCATGTAATCAATATAAAATACAGGAATAATAAATGCGTGACAGTCTTATCCCAAAGACTTCTGTTGAATTTACCTTCTTATGATGAAGATGGTGTGTTACCATTTCTCCAGATGTGGCGTGTGATGTCTTTTCGAGGCAACTGGTCACATGCGTGGAATCGAAGTTGAAGAAAATGATTAATTACTAGGCACAAGAACCACAAATTTCCCGAGCTTCGTGGACAGGTGTAGTTGTTCACCAATCACATCATAAAAACTGAGGCTTTCAGGAAGCAGGGAGGACCGGACCGGACCGCTACATTTATGGTTTTCTCGTTTACCGCATTGAATGAATGTAACAGCGAACCTGTTTAAGTTGAAACATCATTTTCTTCCGACAGACAAGAGATGAAATTAATGGATTCTTCGAAAGCACCGCTGCAATTGGAATTATAATAGTATTCTCATTCAATTATCCTTCACGATGTCGTTTTATCTTTTACATATTTAATCCTGAAAACGCTGTCGTTTATGTAACCCAGCTGAGGTGGAAAAATAGCACAAATCCAAGCCTTCGGCTGTGTGTCTATGGGTCGACCTGTTTGGTCTTGCAGGTGATTCATCATCACTTGGGCTAGGCTTTACAAATACCCATTCTCTCCCATTACTAGAAAATCAAGGGCTTCAAAACAAAACCCAAACTCTTTATTTTCTTTTCTTTTTGGTCTAAAGATTTACAAACTATTTCACTTGGCATGTTTCAGGGACAAGCCTGCAACTTTTAACCTCCAGTTGGACAACTTCTATCAAAACCGAGTTATCGAATTCTTGAAGGGGGGTAAAAAAAAAAACAAGCTTTGCTCTTGTCATATTTGATTTAATACTCCAAGACTATTGAGTCCGGTCTCAACCGTGCATGGTTGGGTTGGTAAAAGTGAAGCCGTAACCAGGACTGAGGTTGAATAACTTCCGGAGCTCGTTATACTTTTCAATGTCGAAATTATGGAGCCTCATGAGTCTCTTTTGTTTGGCTATGAACCGTCGCTTAAAGTACCCTTCAAAAGATGGCTCCGTTGATGTTCTAAGGAAAAAACCATAAGCTAGTGCGAAGTGGAGAGAAGTCACGAAAAAGCACACTGGCTCCATCACGTCCCAACTAAGCTCCCAAAATGTTAGCCTCATGAACCCAAGCGTTTGGACCACCAAGAACCCTAGCCCACAGTATAGCTCCCCTCGAACCAAGCTTCGAGCTTTCTGGTCGATCATGGCCTTCTGGTTCTCCATATGCTCCAGCAGTTGTCTTGAATCGTCGTGAGCTATTACTGATTGCGATATTACACTTTCTATTGACTTTGCCATCTGTTCGTTAATAACGATAACGGAATTGTGATTAAGATAAGAATGTCATCCAAGGGAAGTTATGTCTTTTTAAGTATTATCTGACGTCAGATACACACATACCTGTTCTGGTCGGAGAAACACGTTGTTGCCTAAAACGATGACGTTTCCTGACTGATCGAACGTCTTCGCCAACTCAACGCCTTGCTCGCGGTTCCCACACTCTTCGCCACAAACCTCAACAAACTCAGAGTACGAAATCGAGGTCTTTGGAATCTCTCTCAGTTTCGCTTTCAGCTTCTCCACCTGAGAAACTTTCAGAAGCTTCCTCGCGTCCTCAACGGAAATCCCAGGGACGTTTGTTTCTCCGGCGAGAGCTCCGGGCGCAGGAGAGGGGAGTCCTTCGAGATGGAGCCGGTCACGAGCACCGTTCATGCCTCTGAGTCTCTCCCTCAGCTTCTCGCCGACGGGAAGGTAGAGGATCTCCGGTAACTGGGATATGGCTTTCCGGTGGAAGAATCGCTGGAAAAGGCCTTTCTTGACGGATTCCGGCGACGTGAGGTATTCTCGGTGTAGGTTCGTTTTGGTCGAATTCGGTGGTTCGAGGACTTGAAGTGATGGAGAAACGGAGGAAATGGGCGAATGCTCTAGAGCTACAGCCTTCGAAGCTGCTCTGTAACCGGCCGCAAGACGCTTCCCGAGCAATTTACGAAGCGCCATTGATGATAGAAGAGAAAGCTAACAACTTTAACAAGAGATATTCTTGTGAAAGAGGCGTTCAGGTTCGGAGGTATTTATAGTGTCCGAACATAACGAACTTTACTTCAGATATCTTCCTCCTTTGCTTTTGTTTTTTAAGTTCGAAGATGCAGAGTGCATGTGATTGGGCAGTGAGACGCACGCGAGTCAACTTTCCCTAATTGACTTTCACTATCATCTTCTTTTCCGTAAAATGTTAAAAAAAAAATTACAAGTTGCAAGTAGTGCAATAAATTTAAGGTTTATTTTGATTAATTATTAAATGCTGATTTTGCCATTTGTAATTCTTTGTCTTATCATCATGGAGAGCTAATCTGTTTGCATTATTCTACACTAATAAGTAAGAGTCAAAATTGATTAATGATAAATATAGTAAAATCTAATTTGAAACAAAATTAATAATTACTATTAAATTTACACTCACAAATCTAAATATCAATATGCCAATTATAAATTCATTTATTGGGAATTATCTTAAAATGGAAATTAATTAATTTTTAATTTGAGTATTTATTCCTAATACTTCAATTCTCAAAATTCAAGCAATTAATAAAAAAAATTAAAATATCGATATTTTAAAAATCAGATCAGAAGTCAAATCCATAAGACAAAAGAATTGACATCATAATATCGTTAAAGATTAAATTAAATTAAAGAATTTAAAAAATGATAGAAAGATAAAAAAATTTGAAGTTTAAATAAAAAATATTATTAAATAAAATTAATTTTGATTTATAAAAACTTATTAATTTAAAAATCGACCGATTAATTAATAAATTAATTAGTATTTAACAACAAAATTTTTTTAAAATAAATCGAACTAAAAAATTGATCCGCTTAAGGTATTTACAGTTTAACCAGCCGAATTAGTTAAATTTCTTAATTATTGTAAAATACACTTATAATCATGTTTGTTTTTGATGTATGTATCAATAGACATTCTTTTTGGTCTATCATGCACCAAATGCTTGTTCAATTAATAAGTAGGTGTAGCTAAAATGAAAATGGAAAACTGAAGAATATAAGATAATAATTAATATGCATTAATTGCATTTGCAATTAAGCGTGAGAACATTGTATTCATCCACCGTTTAGGTATTAATCATGCTCCGTCTACTTTTTGTTGGAAATTTACTATAAGCTATAATAATAATCATTTCTTCTTCTTAATTAATTATTATAATTATATTCATTATTTTTCTCATTATATTCATTATCGTTTCTATTATTATTTTTATATGTGAACTAACCGTCTTTTTTGTTTACACGAACATTTCATATTAAAGATGTCTTTTTCTCCTTTTTATTTAAAAGAGCACGAGGAGAAAAGAAATAAAAGCTTAATGTAATTATTTTTATTTATTATTTCTTATCTTTTGTCGTGTAAAATCAGTAATTCTTTACGTGAAAACCAAACAAATATTAGAAATAAAACCAACTTAGCCTATCAATTATTAATGATAATATTAATCCTTTGTTCATATTAATCACCTATTATGATTATAACGATTATATTCATTTTCTTTATTAGCTATATTCATTTATGTCTCTGTTACCATTTTGATACATAAACAACCATCCTCTAAGGATACACGAGTACCTCATGTTCTTTACACCAAAACCAAACAAATATCAGAAAGAAAACCAACTTGGACTTGATGCTACGCTGACTTGCAATGTTCATGTCAATTTGTAGACAGGTGAAGTTGGTCCCGATGGGAGAAACAAGACCATCACATTGCAAGTGACGAACTTGATTTGAAAGATCGGTCCCGATTAGACATGTGTAAGGTATGTAATACATTCCTTTAGCACGATTTGTATAGTACTTCGAGCCCACCCTGCCATTACTTCACAAACTTCCAATGATTGTTAATTTGTTAAGAGTTGCTTAAGCATCTTTCTTTCTTTGTTTTCTTTACCCTTTTTGGTTCTACTCTTCCCAACCCCCAAGTAGAGCATTCTATACGTTATTATAAAAGAAAGCAGGTTTAATGGTAATCTTATTTGGCTGAGCCATGCACCTTTTAAGTGCAAGATAGGTATGAAATGAATGGTTTAAACTCTAGTGAGTGTGTTTGTTTGGTAAACTCTTTGTCGTTTGCATTTATATATTGATCATGTGTTTGTATGTGTGTTTCAGAACAATTGCCGCTTTGGACAAGGATTCCTGTTGGTTATGGACCAAACCGGTGCGTTTAGTAATTGGTAAGATGCTATTGCTTAGAAGAAAGTAAAACAAATCAAGCTAGAGAAATAAATATTTTTTGTTGAAAAATTAATAAAACACTAAAGCAAAAGTTTAGGGGTCGTTTGGTTCCACTCCTGTTTTTCTGTTATCGTTTTTTGTTTCTGTTTTTTGTTTTCGGTTTCTGTTTTTTTCTTAAAAAAAACAAAAACCTGTTTAGTTGAGATTTGTAATATAAAAACTGAAAACAAAAATTTTTTTGGTTGAAATTTGTAATATAAAAACTAATTACAAAAACCTATTTAACTGATATTTGTAATATAAAAATTAAAAATAAAAACATATTTATTTTTATTATCATGTTCCTATTTTTTGTAATTATACTATTATGTGCGCAGATTGGTTTTTCTTGCTACAATTTTCCAACTTTTCTGGTTAGCTTTCAACATTAAAATCCAATGATTCCTGTTCCCTGTAATGAGCAGCTTAAAA
>JAOTAX010000002.1:2129292-2142776 GCA_025629825.1 Erythroxylum guanchezii
AGTCTGCCTGCCAAGGTCCGGTCCCTTTTGGTTTACCAAGTGGTATAGGAGGAAAAACAGGAAAATCAGAATCAGTTTTATATATATATGAAAATATTTTAGTTGAGCCATGTACCTAAAATTTAGTTCAAAGTTAAATTTCTTTTGGGAGTGAGTGGGGTTCGGGTACTAAACTTTTTGCCATCCATATCTAACGAGAGTCCTTTCATGTAGAGAGACAATCACCAAATTTAGTAACTAGGTGGACTATTGAAAGCTGGCTAGAAGCAACCAAATCTCCTGCCAGTCTTCACTTGCCTGGATCATCACAGCATTTGTAATAGTTTCCAAGCCAATTTATCAGAAGGAAACACAACTCGATAGTTGCACTAAAGGGTTCATCTTAGAAAAAGAAACAAAGAAACAGAACTTCACTTGAAGATGGTGAACCATAAGGTGAAATATGTGTAGTACTAGTAGTATGAAGTGTACCAAGGTCCATGGAGCATCTCTTGTGTCAGAATCCTACAAAAGGCTTTCTTTCATTTGCTATTTTTTCTTATCAAGAGATGATAAATGTCGTCCACATATTGTAGAAAGACCTTCCATGCCTGCTTGTACTGTCTCACCAATGTTGTAACCATTCATGGAATGTAAGTACCCTTTGAGTGGTTGGCGGAAGAACTCGAGTTTTCATGTCTTAAATTGAATCTCCTCCTATAGAGAAAGTGGTCCCTAAATGCAATGAATGATGTAAGGTGATATTAATGGCTAATGGAGTACAAGAGGAGAAGAAGACAAATTGGTTGATGGGTGATTTAAGATGAAATGCCTGCAAAAGGAAAACAATGTACAAGGACAAATTGGAGTGGAAGTAATAACATACCATTTGATGAGGTACTAAGAAGTTATTAGGTTTGACATTTTCACAAACGGTAAGTGAAAAACTTTTGCTAGAATCCAAAGCCATGGGAACTCTGCTGTTGAAGTTCTCTTTTCCTTCAGGATTACACGTCACAGAAACCACTTTCAAGCCCATCCACGGCATGCGAGGAGGAGGATTATATTTTTAGGCATTCGCCTGGGCCAGCTTAATGTCTTGTGTCACAGTCAGGAGGACCCAGGACATGCCTAGAACTAGTCAGGAGGACCCAGGACATGCCTAGAACAACCCTCCATTGATAATTAGTTCGAAAGAGAATAAGTTAACTCCGAACTTGTTTCTTCAAGTTAATCATTCTTACTGTTCTTCACGACATGTTTGCTGTGATGATAAATGCAAACGGGTCCCCTTAAGATGCTGAAAATCTACACCTGTAGACTTTCTACGAGGTATAGAATAAGACGGAGCTTGATTCAATATCAGAAACACTACCATTATTAATGCTTCGGATGGTGACTGATTAGGGGTTTTTGAGGGCGACTCAAGATAAAAGTAGAGAATGAATATATACATTTTCGGAATTCCACTTCCCACAAGTCGGCAAGTAATACAATGAAGCAAACTTAAAAGAAATCCATGAGAGGGATTTCTTAGAGGTCTAGTGCACCAGTTTATCTACATAACTACACTACCAAAATGTAAAGAACCTCTATAGCTCAAAGTAGCTACAAGCCTACTAGGAGAAACGATAATCATAAACAAGCCACCGATACATATGTTACAAATAGGGAAGAAGACTTTCGGGTAATCCAGTATCTGTTAGCATAGGTAGAGACAATCATGTGTCCTTCCTTTTCTTTCCCTCACAACGATTGGTCATTTGCAGACAGTCTTTAGTCTCTTTGCTGCCTGAACAAACCCCACAATGACCTGCAACTCGTCCAGTTGCTTCAGCAGCAGAGAAAAATACTATTTAGAAAGGTTCTTTTAAGTTCTAGATAATAGTATAACAAGCAGGGACAAGAAAAATAGGAAAACTGCATAGATATGCAACTACCTGCGACATGAAATGCCTCTGAACAACATCAACTAGTTGCTCTTTTGATGGGTTGGGGATAGCATCCATCTGGAAACATGACCGGTATAAATTTATACATATTACATGATATTGACCGTAATGAAAGTTCTCTTAGTTAAGAACTCACAAGATTGAAGTGTCGCCAATATCTCCATAAAGCAGCCATTTCCAGCTTGCTAAGGTCAACTTTCTGATGACAAGAAAACCCAAGTATAAAACACAGAAGCCAAGGGTATTGGCAGATCTGATGGATTGTACAGCAAAAGCTGAGTACAAAAATGTTAAAAACAGTGTGAAGAACTATTAATTGAGGTAATTTAAACAACATACCATGGCCCCACGAGGTGTAGAAACAGAACTCTTGGACTGAGAGTCACATGAGAGAGACCTGCTAAAAGTCTTGTGAGATGATCCTGTTGATTTATGTGTCCGATGCCTTGATCTATGGGACTTTTGGGTGTCATCGGATGCTGGAAAGTCAGGGATAATAGCACAAGAATTGAAAAGGGTGGTGGGACCAATCAAAAGAAGAAAACTATGTATTAGACAAGATAGCTTTTGCTAAATAGTGAAAGTTAAAGTTGGACAGAATGGATCCAATGTACCAAACTCCAGCACTTTTTAACTCGCAGTCATGCTACCACAAAGCCACAATTTATGCTCAAGCAAACACTTGATTACTGCAAAAGATTAACTGTACGAATTTGGATATTACCGAGAAGAAGTTAGCAGTTGTTTCATAGAATCGGTATTGCTACACTAGGAAAGGTCATTAAATAAAATTCAGAATGGTCGAAAAACTAAAAATTCCCTGCAAGAGCAAAATCAGTATATCAAGAAACTAGATACTTTAGCGATGCATCTCTCCTGATAATTCCTACTGATTCATTTTCTAAGGATTTGGTCATCGGATGACAACGGTCAATCAATGAAATTTACGTTGTCATCAATGGAATTTACTAACTGAACTAACCCATATCAGATCCATTCCACTGTGCATTTTCAAATTCTAGGTCATCATCATCTTCATTTCCAGTGGGAGCCTCAATCACACTAAGGGCATTCCTCTGTAGCTTTACTTCTATCCCATTAGTAAGAACCTGCAATTGTCAGTTGTCGAACATATAAATTAGACAAAAATTACAATTACAAGGCAGCCATTAGCAAAAGCTAGATGATGAGCTGGCAAGCAGCAAATGCAGATAAGACCTATAATCAACATGCATATAGTCCCCTTCAACACTCGTTAAATGGCAATCTACCAATCCATTCACGGAACAATCGGAAAAAACAAAGAGCTTGAAGAACTTAAAAACATCAAGCGCACTTAATTAAACCTAAGAAATCAAACTTATTTCGGATTAGTAGCATATAATAGTGGTAACACAAAGAAAGATAATCAGAAAAGGAAAGAAATTGAAGACTAAATCCAAATCTTAGATGAAATCACGTCAAGAAAGCCAATTGACAGCCCCTTATCGTGAAAATCGCATCAATACTCCAGATCGGTAGGTGAAATTTCACATGCAATGAAAACTCAATACCTAACTTTCATAATTAAAATTTAAAAAACGAATACATCACCATAGTTAAACAAAGGGCATCTGTGCTTTACCAATTTTTTACCAAAAACGCACATAAATATTCCTCAGAAAGGCTGTTACTTTGAAGATCACATTTGCAAATATGATACGAACCATTACATCACCAAAAGAATCTCTAACCGACATCAAATCAAACAAATTTAAGAAATCAAAATTCAACACAGCAGAGTTTAATCCGCAGTGTCGAAAAAAGAGCCTATTTTGACGGTTGAAAAGAATCAGAAAGCACTCATGAATCCAACATTTACACAAAACAAGACAAATACCTAAAAAAAAACACTTTCTTTCTGAAAATCCAGAAAAATCCAAGCAAATTACCAGCCAATGCCAACCACCGAGACCAACAGCCTTCTTGACCACACCTTGAAGACCCACAAGGACCGACTTGGTTCTGTTATTGCCTGTAACAACCACCTTAGTGTGACGTGGCAACACGGAAAGCTCCTCTTCGCTACTATCTCCACAGCTCTGCAAGTGTGAAGAGAACGCCCCATTCACCGAACTCTCCACAGTCTCCAACATATCACTCTCCTCCCACTCAAACGAACCAAAGCCCCCCGCAAAACCAGAGCCTCACAGCACAAAAACACAATCGGCAGGAAGATCATGCATTGCTGAGTAAGCTCATGACAGTTTCAAATGCAGAAGGAGAGAGAAACAAGAGATATTTGGGATTTTCTTAGAGAGAAAAAGCTCAGATAAAGAGAGAGAAAGAGAAAGAGAGAGCTTTCCTTCTTTTTTTTTACCCCCCTTCTCGTGTGTGTCTGTGAATGTGATAGAGAGAGAATATTAGAGTGGCTGCGGTGCGCTTATTGGTTTTGTTGCTATGAATCCCGACGAGCTCTAATTGACGAATAGCAGGAAGCCACGTAAAGTAGGAAGACGTTTGGTGATGGTCTCGTTACTCATGCTACTTTGCTTTAGTGAGAGAAAGAGAAACGGAGGTTTTCAAAATACCAGTAGTTGTTTTTAATTTAAAATACATATACTTCCAACAAAAACGACGTAGAAGTTGACCGTTTGACTACCGCGTTGCAGCCGAATTGACGGATACGCCCTTGCTCCCTTGTCTTTACTAGTTTACTCTGTCAATTTGAATTTGAATTTGAAATTTTCAACCGAAACACAAATAATCTTTTAAAATTAATATAATATTTAAAATTTAAAATAATTACACAATTATTTATTTTTATTAAAATTTATGTGATTAATAAATAAATAATATTTTAAATATATAATCTTCACATTATTTGGTTTCTAATATTAATAAAATATTTTAAAAAACAAATTGCATGATTCTTAAAATTTTAAATAATTAATTAAAATTAAAAATAGAACTTATATAATCTATTTCTTTGTTGTTAAAATAAAAATAATAAAATGAACTATTTTAATATAAATTATTATAGTAATATAAAATTAAAATATAACGGACACTAGACTTTTATTTCAACTTTTTAAGCAACAAAGTTGAAACTGCAAGAGAAAAAGCAAATAGAGGGAACAGAAAAGAAAGTAACGTCCGTCAGAGGGAAATGGGACGTAACGGAAAACCCCGAAATTCATCAGCGGGACCCACGTGTGGGGGGGCCTACCAGTCGTCGGTGCTGTCTTATCCAACATGGTACTCTACCACCAATATCTTAAACTATTAATTATTTTTTTCCTTATAATAATAACATCATTAAATTACGCTAATATATCCAACGTTGTGTGTTCAGACTTCAGCGTTCTTACCTTTTTATTTTCCCGCCACTGGGGATTCATAACAGCCGTTCATTGAGGATCTTCGTGGTTGCATCCGTTGGATCGTTTTTATTTCCTCCTAATACCGTTAAAATTTCCTTTTCATTTTCCGCCACTGCGGAATGATAACAGCCGTTCATCGTGGATCATCGCGGTTACATCCGTTGGATTAAAAGAAAAGTCTAAGCCGCAACGTCACAAGAAGTCGTGACCTGTTTACATAACATGTGTAATCATAACAAAGTGTGACGTAAAAGAAGGAACGGCCCTTTTTTTAATCATCACCGATTCACTATCCTGTGATTGGTAGCACCAAAGCCTACCGTTCGCATGGTCTGCCAAGTCATCTGAGCCGTTCATTCTCAATCAACTTCGTGAGCGGTCTCTCGTGTTAGTCGACCATCAAAGTTCACGCTATAGCATAATACGTTATTGAAATGTGAAGCAGGTAAGGACAAAATCATGCAATGTTCCAAATAATGTAGTGCAATCAGGCAGACAAAAGTAAGGCATGTGAGTTTTAGCCAAATATTGTTGACTATGATGCAATAGAATTGAAATTCCAAGAGCGACCCTTATAAGTTAATCTCACTAAGATATAAAATTTACTTTAACCACACGAAAAAAAATGGCTTGAATGAAGGTAATTTTGGTGTTAATGATTGGATATTTTGGTAGGATAACAAGAGAAACTATGGAATGTGGTCGCGGAATTGGGCAACAGGTAGGAAACTACCCGATAAGGTGTGATTGGATGAAGGAGACAGGACATGTTGGTCCAGTATCTAACTAATCTCCTTTCTTGCTCTAACCATCAATTAGGTCAAATTGAATTAAACTTAAATTAAAGATTAACAATTAATTTAAATAAATTGTTAAGTTTAATATAAATATTAAGTCTAACTCAATATAAAAAATTACATTATTTTATATTTTTAATTTTTTAAAAATTAGGGCTGAAGTATCCCTACACGTAAGGAGGGGACAGTATACTATACTCCAAAAGTCCAAATATCATTATTCAGGACTCTTCCTTACAAAGTAGAAAATATCTAGATTTAGCTAACGTATGAACCATCTTTCGGCTTGCAAAATCCTTGGCGGGGACCATACGCCCAAAAGAAGATCCTGTCCGCTCCCGCATTGTTTGAGCGGACCACATTAACTTCGTTTTTCTATTTTACTATATTAAAAATTTTAATTTAATATTAACTTTTTAAAACTTAGATAAATTAGATCAAAATAATTATTTTTCTTTACGTAATACGTTCATTAAATACTCATCCAATAAAAATAAAAATTACGTTATTTTTAATTTTAATTAAGAATAAAAATTTAATTTAATTGGGCCAAGTTGGGCTTAAATCTGACTGCCTTTGGCCCAGTACCATCCCGGGTGTAGATAATGTAGGCATGTGCCAGAGGAGAGCTTAGGTGAGGAGTCACTTCTTGCTTCTTTTATTTGGGTTACTCTGTCCTGTGGACTTATTGATGGAAGAGATTTGTTGGTCCAGAAAACACTCGTATCAATTTAATTATTGATTATATATGATAATTTATAAATTACATACGGAAATATATTAATTAAATTATTAAATACACATAATAATTTATAAATAATAATATTGTTGATAAAGTTTTTAATCGAGCTAACACAGGTCATCCGTTGCAGTGAGATGGCGAATAATGAATGCTATAATTGAAATTATTCTTAATTTATGTTAATAATTAATATTAATTTAATATTGAATTAATAATAAATTAGATTATACAAATAAAAACAAAAACAAAAGCTTACAAATTATTAAAATTGAAAAAAACTAAAAATTCAAATAATTAAATTGTTCTTATTTGAAAATAAAAATAAAACATAAAATATAAAAACAATAAAAAAAATTATGAGAAAAGTTCAATAGTACTCAACATTAAATAACAAAAAACAGCTAGTGAAAACAGGTCCTCCTGAATATGCACAAAAATTAAGTAGTAGTAATAAATTATTATTATTATTATTATTATTATTATTATTATTATATGTTATATATTTTTTATTAGAATTATAAACTTATTTTTTGTGAAATTAAATATCTAAAATCTAAATTCCTATAATAATATTAAAATACAATATTTATGTCCTTATAATTTTTATTTTAATTTTGCCCCTTTAAATTATTTTATACGTAAATAACTATTATTAAATCACTAATTTTACTAAACATCTTTAAATACTAAAAATCTTTAAATAAATAGCTGATATTATTTACTAATCAATTCAGCTAATGTTTTCCGCTATGAACTGATAAGTTGATAGCTAGTGGAATTTGTTGATGGGTTTATCACTTACATAAGTTGACTAGCATAGGCAACCAAACGGCATGAAACAAAGATATTTCTTGAGCATTTTCTTCTTGCCTTTGGCAGGTGGTGACCTCTTTTCATCTCGAGGTTCGGTGTTGTTCCCAGATGATGTGCCCGCTTCTTGAAGATTCGAAGAGGAATCCTTGTTGTCTAGACCTTTGATGCCGTATGCCAGACGACGAGTAGATAGACTAGCGTCCGGAGTTTCCGATTTGGTTGGCACATTTCCTTCTACCCTTATATAAGTTTCTGCAGACAACGTAGTTGATACAATCAATTCGTAACTGCTAGGTGATTAGGTGATACACTTAGATTAGTAATGCAATCAGATACATGAGGGTAAATTTCTCAAATACATCATTTGCATAAGTTGTGGTCTTTATATAAAACTGCAAAGATAGCTGCTGGACCATCAATTTTGACCGATACCACAAATCAAACAGTGCACTTAAACCCAAGCAGTACTGGTTTGATGTAGATAGCCTCAATATAGATGCATTCAAAGGCTAAAGAGAGTTTAATGTTTAGATAAAGTATGCTTTTAGAAAAATTGGTTTCAAAGAAACTTCGTGCATATACTCGTTTGTATATTTTCAGGGAACTTTTGGAACAGCAGAAAACCGCAGAAAAAATGAATGAAACAGGAGCCGTGAATATAAACCTGGAGAAGTTGGCAACATTAACAGCTCGTCTGGTCTGACAGATGCAGCTACACTGAGGTTGCAGCCTCCATCCTTAGCCAAATTTTGGTTACTTCCCTTTTCCAGCTCTAGCAACAAATCCTCTGGATCAAAATATTCATCAGAAGTCGAAGTCATGCAACTTGAATTATCTGAACTCGAGGAACTTGATAATGGATTCTCAAGATCCACCATTTCAATGTAGTCATCACTAGCAAGATAACCAATTTCAAGTGGGATCTCAACCACATCATTCACCGGACTTTGGGCTAAAGCCAAGTTTGTGGTCTCATCATTCCTGACCACCTACAAAAACAATAGCGAACTTCTTAAGGCACAGATATATGCACAGGGAAACAGTTTCTCCATGGTGAGATCCAGCAAAATTGACAAAGAGCAAACCAGATATTTCAACTTTAGACTCCAAATGTCAAAGCAGTCAAATTCAGTTGCAATATCCAAATTCAAGTAGGATAGGGCTTAAGGTTGATGCACCTCACGCTTGCTAGTAGAACCATTGCCGGTGACATTATCATTCATTTGAGGAACTAAATGTTGTAAACGAGTGCACCCCTCAGTTACAGTACAGATGGAAGTGCCTGTCTGATTGCCAAGTTTGGTACTTTCTTTACCTCCGCGATAGATTCTGCACAGTGAGCTTGCCTCCTAAAATACATCCAACCAAACTGACAGTTGACTGACAGGTTCGGTGGAAATAAAAAGAAAACCAGAATGTTACTAAGTAGGCTTAAAATGGTAGGATACTCGTAAATTACCTTTTGTTTGCTGTTTTCAACAAGCTCCTTCTGAGTTATCCAATACTTTTCCAATAGCCAATTCGTTTTGCGCTCATCAGGAACTTGGCCTTTAAAGAATTCGAATGTGGTTCTCCAGCCAGTGAGGACAGAGTTGGAGAATAATTTACAGGCCTCTCCTTTAACCTTCCAGCGTCCTAGATGTGTACTCCCATTTCCCTCGGTTTTGATATAGAACCATATGTTCTCTGCATAAGGATCTTTGTGAGTTTTCGTTGTACAATCAAGCTGTGTTAAAAGAATAGTTCGTGCAACTACAGTAACTCAGTAGGTAATTCTTGCATGGCAGGACATAGTAGACGGTCAAAGTAATCAAATAGACATTGAATTTCAAAATCCTTGTGAAGAAAAACTTATTCTTGAAAAGGGTCGACTGAAAGAAAATAGTTCTTACCAGGTACATTCTCTGGTGAATAATCAAAGGGATTCTCATCAGATATCAGATTGTGAGGAGGAGGAAATCCTGTATTCAGTTTCAATAATGACACAAAGATCGTCCCATTATGACAATCAAACTCCATCTCAGTGATTGGGGAAGCTGCTGCAGGACGCATGATTTTTCAATCCAAGGGAATGTAAAATTGCCTGCTGGTCACAACAGTTAATGGAGGTCAGACAAACTGCAGTAACCATTAATGATGGGAAAGAATAAATTATCAACAGTGAATTTAGAAAATTCTAACTCTTTTTCCTTTCTTTGGGTTGATTTCCGAAAGTTGGAACAAAAACGTTAAAGAGAGCAAAAAAGTGAAAAGCAGAAGATCAAATAACATTATGCACTTGCCAATTCTATGAATCTACAAAGTCCAAACTTGAACATTTGAAACAGAAGATACATATCCGATCCAAGTACATCAACATAATTATAAACAAGAAGAATCACAAGTCAAATATTTGACTAAGTGATGATAAAAAATTCATAAAAACAATTTCATAAAACTACCTTTCAAAAAACAAATCATAAAAGCAAGTTCACAAAGAATTCATACTATAATTGAGAAGATCCCATATGCTGAGGATTGGGTACGAAACTTTTGTATTCAAGTTCAAGAAAACAGCACCCAACTACTGTATTCAAATTGAAGGATAGAACAACAATGATCGCCCAGAAATTACACGTTTTAGTTTACTTCATCCAGATGCACTGCTCTTTTTTACCAATCTGTTAAGTCATACTAAATTGACCAGAAAACTATCAAATGAATTTTATCTCCACCGCTTCCACTTCAAGAAGAGGGTTAATACCAGAGAAACAGTAAAACCAGAATAACGAGAAAATTTTTCTCGAAGTCTATCTGGGTCAAGTTATATTCATGTTACTTTATGTAGTTCGTGGCGCCAAATGGGCCAAAACTCTTCAAAGTTCAAAGGAAACAAGAAAGTAAGTTGCAAGTTTCCACTCTAGTTTTTCATAAATTGGTAGAGTATCCATAAACTCTTCAAAGTTCAAAGGAAACAAGAAAGTAAGTTGCAAGTTTCCACTCTAGTTTTTCATAAATTGGTAGAGTATCCATATTTGCTAAGTGTTAAAGAGTTTATAATTGGTAAAGAGTTTATAAGTGGAAAGGGCAAATGACTACTTCTATTCGTTTTGACAATACTTAGATTCAAACCTAATTGTTCTGAATGACTCTACCAGTATTAAAAATTTTAATATAAACGGAAGTAAGGATTCACAAACATAAAGAAATCGCATGAATAACGCCTAAAAAGAACGACTGATACGATGAACTGCCAAAGCTAAATTCATCTTCTCAAAATCAGAACCCCATGACCAAACCCATATAAAACAGGACCAAATACATGATCAATTATCTTCTTGGCTTCTAAGAAAACAAAGATAAAGCAGATAAACTGAGCCATAAACTTACAGTTCTTTTATTCCATTTTCGCACAATCCAAGAAGACAGAATCAGAATCTTTATCAAGAAATGCACGAGAAAGTATAAAAAAGAACTAAATTGAGCATAAGTATATACCAGAACCCAAAGATACAAATCAATCAAACAACAATTAAGAGAGAAAAAGGGTATATAATTCAGTGATTGGAGGTCAAAGTTCTAACCTTTTGAACGGAGACCCAGGTAGTAGCAAGTCACTCGCTCAGCAACTCTCAAACCACAAGTGGCCAGTGGCTCCAAAGGGCGATATATACACATACAAATAGCTCACGCAACCATGTTTAAGAACATACAGTACAATGAAGAGTATTGAATATTACGTGGCTTCTCTTAATTGGGCTTCTCTTAATTGGTCAAGCTCATGCAATGTTTTGCTTACTCTAGTGGACTTCACTCCCTCCCAACTCTCTAAATTTCCCTTCTACTCGCGATATCTTATCCAAATTTTCTATGGACATCATTTTCCAGTTAACATGTGTGTTAAAGTCGCAGTTTCTACGAGAAGAAGATTACATTCAAGAGAACATATCGGTCAAAATATCAAGTGAATTGCATGCGTCAGGTGAGACCTTCTGCTCCTTTTCTTTTTGTTTAGAGTTTGTAACAATTTGAGTGCGGGGAAAGCTTCTTCCTTTTGAGTTCATCACTAATCTTGGGATCAATTGGAAATCAATGGCTCAAAGTTTTTTTAAAATAATACCATTTAATTTTTAATTAAAATTATCTAAAATTAAAAAACACATTATTTTATATGATCTGAAGAAGTTGAACTGTTTCAAATTCATAAAAGATCAACTTTTTAAAAAACGAGTGAAAGGATAAGAACAAGGAGAAGAAGAAGAAACAAACAAGACTAAAGAGAGGCAAGTGGAAGTAGGCAAAGAGCGACTTAGGACCAACCGGAGTAAGAGAACACCACATACTTTAAGACCAATCATGAGTTAAGGAAAAGAAAGCAAATTAAACTAAACGTGGAAAAGTCTAGGAAATGAAAAAGAAAGGATCATCCATTGCCGTACTTCATTGTTTTGAATTGTGAGGCCTGATTTCCTGTTTAAAGATCTTCGATAATAATTAATACTACGTCCTTCTAGCCGTCGATTCGTTTTACCATTGTTCGACAGGTAAAAGAAAACTTTTGTATTCCATTATAGTTACATTGGATTACGTGTCGTCGGCGAAGGAGCTGTTCGAATCGTACTTCTCTTCTCTTACGTTAGCCTTACCTCTCTTCTCTTACGTTAGCCTTAGCCTCAGCCACAGCTCCCGGCAGAATTATTCTCTCCTGAACGCCGAATATCCCAGTGGGCTATAGAATCAGACAAACGTGTTTGATAATTTTGTCATTTTCTCGTAAATTTGTATAATTATTAATTTTATTTTTTGATTTTTAAATAATTATCGGTTAATCTACGTAATTTGATTTAGATAAAAATAATAAAGTAGCCCAATAAATAATCTAAATTAATGGGTCAAAATTCGGGTAGAAAATATATCTCAATTAATGTGAATCAGACTCATATCAGTCTTATGATAGAAAAGCTCGATATGGAAATTATATAAATGTTAAGGTCTTATGCAGTAGCTCATGTCAATCGTAAGCATAAGAAATCTCTGACTCCTTAAGAGAGCTTATATACTGAGAAAACTATAGAAAGACCTAAACCACGTATCGGGAAACTCTTTTCGTAAAGGTTTCGGCATATTGGTGATCGTTTGGAGCTCGGAATCAGCATCGAAATTAGAGATGGAACCGAAATCAAATATTCCGCATTACATTCGTTTTTAATCCTTTCATGTTGATCATGGGTACGTAATAAGGTTTGTACTACGTATTACATGTGGTATCAGAGCGGTTACGTGATCAGATTGCCAGAAACGAAGATTTTTTAGTTTTTCATCTCATATGGCTTTTCTTAGTTTTTGATTCGTTTTTCAGTTTTTTTTTTACGTATATAATTATGTCAATGTGATATACATAAGGCTAGCTATGAAAAGGGGTCAAAACGGGTCGAATGGAGCGAAAAACGACATCCTAGGACGCTGAAAATCGCCTCCGGCATAAAAAAGGAGAAGACGTGTGCAACGCATGCGCGACCCCTGCGCATGCTCACTAACGTGTGCGTATGACGTCAGCCATACGTAGCTATAGTGATTTAAAAAAACACACACACATACAAAATATCAAACTTTTCGTAAGGGTATCTCGGGATGTTTTGGATCAGTTTTCAGATCCAAGAAATTTATAAAGTAAGTTTTTTCATTTTTTTGGATTTATTACATTAGTAATACATTAAATTTTAACTCCAAAAAAAGGAATTAAGGTATTCTGAATCCGATTTTGAATAAATTTTCATTCTTCGGACAATACATGAGGGAGATACTTCAAGCTTTTGTTTCTCGATCTCATGTTTAGTATTCAAGATTGCATGATAGTCGA
>JAOTAX010000002.1:2142876-2154879 GCA_025629825.1 Erythroxylum guanchezii
AATTAACAATAAACTTGTTGTAGCACCTATTTCTCATAGTGAGAGATAATCTTTGGAACAGTATCCAAAGAATAAAGAAGAGAGAGAGGTTATGAAGAGTGTTTCGTATTCTAGTACGGTCGATAACCTAATGTATGCTTGGTTATGTACTTGGTAGAACATTTCATTCACTGATTGACTGTTTGTTCAATATCTGGTTAATCCAGTTGTAGACCATTGAAATGCAGTCTAGCGAGCGTTGAGATACTAGAGGGAATTAAGGATGATATGTTGACATATAGGAAAGTCAACAGACTAAACCTCGTAGGGAATTCAGATTCAGATTTTAGCTATGTATTCAGATGATCGAAAGTCCTCTTAAGGTTACAGTTTTAAGTTTGCAGATGGTACAATGTCGTAGAAGTGTGTCAAGTAGATACAGGCAACTTCCTCCATTATGCATGCAGAGTGCATGCTATGAGGCTGCTTCACATACGGTTTAGCTTAGAAACTTGATTTCTGAGTTGTCTGTGGTTGATTCAGTGGCTAGACCCATTCGGTTGTACTATAGTAATCTTTTTACTATATTGTTTAATAACAACAAAGAATATCACAGGGTCTTAGCATTTAAGATCAATTATTTCATCATAAAGGTGTTGATACGAAAAGGTGATATTAAGGTTTGGAGCATTTAAAGAATGAGGAATTGTAAGTCAATCCTTAAACTAAAGGACTTCGCCCACTTGTGTTTATGACACAAGTATACAATATGGGTGTTTTGACGTCTTTAGACACTATTAGTTAGGGAATTGTTATGTTTGCTTCATATACATTTGTACATTGTATGATAGTTCATCGATAAAGATGATCATCATTTATCCTCAGTAATATGTGTTGTCATATATTATCATAATACGTATAAAAGTCTTAAGATTTGTTTCGATCTTAAGCATTTAAATGTCATTAGGCATATATATAGATTGACTTTGTGCCTATATCATTTAGACGCATACAGTTTTAGTACAGATATCCATAAATTTGACATGACATAGGGGGATATAAGTTTTCAATCACATAAAGGTTCTCTAATGCAGTTTAGCATTCAGTTGGAGAACATAAAGGTTTTTCTCTAATGAGGTTTAGAATTTGGTGGGAGGAAACAAGTTTTTTCTAATACTATTTAGCATTTGGTGAGAGAAGATAGGATTTCTCTGATGTAATTTAGCATATGCGGTTTAACATAAAGTTGGAGAAATCGAGAACTACAAACGAAGATGATATAATTTATATCATAAAGATATCATTCTTTATGATATAATTTATAGTTTGCCACACTCCATTTTCCCATTCATGTTTGTGAGGTATTAGGTACACGTGATTGTATTGGATCTGTGTCGCATATGACACATGTATTTGATACTTTTCGGTATCGAAAGTCTTGCAGGACAGAATGATGGATTTTCATTATCTTTAGATCAAATGTTTTGTTTTTAAACCTAGTCGACTAATATAGTAGCGTGACTTGATCGAGTTTTTAAATTAGAGTCAAAACTACAATTAATGCTTGTCCAAAGGGGAGATTGTTGGACAATTTTGTCTTTTCCCATAAAGTTGGATAACTAATAATTGCATTTTTTTTGTTTTTAAATAAATTATTAGTTAAGTTACGTAATTTGATCTAGATAAAAATAATAAAGTGACCCAATAAATGATATAGATTAATGGGTCGAAGTCCAGGTGGAAAGTGAATCCCAATTAGTGTGAACCAGACCTATATCGGCCTTGTGATGAAGAAGCCCGATATGTAAGTTATATAAAAGTTAAGGTCTTCTACAGTTGCTCATATCAATCGTAAGCATAACGAATCTCTAACCCGTTAAGAGAGCTTACATATTGAGAAAACTGTAGAAAAACCTAAACAACGTGTCGGGAAACTCTTTTCGTAAAGGTTTTGGGAGATTCATGATTGTTTGAAGCTCGGAATCGACATCGAAATCAGAGATGGAACTAAAATTAGGTATTCCACATTACCTTAGTTTTTAATCATTTCATATTAATCCTGTGTACATAATAAAGTTTGTACTATGTATTACAACATAAACTTCTAGTCACGAGAAGACCAATATTTCAAAGAATCAGAATCAGAGATGGAACCGAAATCAAGTATTCTATTTTACCTTAATTTTTAATCCTTTCATATTGATCTTGGGTACATAATAAAGTTTGTATTACATATTACAATATAAACTTCAAGTCACGAGAAGACCAAGATTCCAAGGACAAGGATATACGACGCCGTTTGTGGCCTCATTGTTTGGAAATCTCAAGCTAAACTAAACGGCGCCAGAGATGTGTCGTTTGGATAACTAAAGGTAGAACGAGGGATTTGGGAGTGACCGAAGCTCTGGGTTTTGTGTTAATGGAGGATTCCAACTCAAACGGCCGCTTATCTGCGTTCTTAGAATCCGGAATTTACCGGTTCGATCGTCTTAATGCTGTATTCGTCGATCCGGTTCGTGTATTGAACCGCTGCTATACCCAGTTCAGGTTGTCTCCTTCCCGCTACTACTCTCGGTTCTTCGATTCCAACATTTGCGGTGACCACCATGAACGTACTGAGGATTCAAATTCGAAGAAAAGAAAACGGAAGGAGAATAAAAAGAAGAAGAAGAAGAAGGAACCGCCCGCTTTGAACGAAAGAGAGCTCGCCGCCGATGAACGTCACCGGGTAAGAGTCTATCGCAGTTGGTTTTCTTGTTTGCGGTCACCTTCGGTTACTGAATTTGAGTACGGGCGTGTAACAGCAAGTAAGACCTTTGTTGTTGAAGGCGCATGAATGCTTGATGGGAGCTGGCGATCTTTTGGCGGTAATCAGAGACTTGAGGAACGATTTTGGTTCTGCGAGTGAGAGCGGAGGAATCTCATCACCTGTTAGCAAGTGCTCGCTTATCGAACTCGGAAGCGTTTGGCAAGCTCCTTTCTATGATATAACGCTCAATCTCCCTCAAGATTACGAGCCAAGTACAATTAAAGTTCGGGTTTTGAGCTTTGTTAAGAAAATGTTTGATTTCTGTTACAAAGTCTTTTTCTGTGTCTCAGGTTCTTCTTGTGACCAACACAATACGCAGAGGGTGGTTGCTGCATTTAACAATCTTGTTGGTAATGAGATGGAGACTGAGGTGGTAGCTCAACTTTTGGGTAGGAACTATATAATACCTAGAGATAGCTGCTTCTACATGGTAGGTGTTTTAGAGCTATAGTTCTTCTTTTAAGTGGAGTGATTTCTTGATTGGAAAAGCTTCAAACCTACAATATTGTGAATATTTTTTTTTTGCTAGAGATCCCATGGAAGTTAACTTTTATGTGTACTGGTTGATCTTACTTGTTTTATCATGCTTTTCCACAATCTTGAAGTCTGATCTGGGCCAGATTCGCAACCTTATTCCTGGTAATTATTGTACTTTGTAATTCAAATGTTCTTTTTGTATTGATCTTTTGCTTGCGAGCAATTCATCCTTGGTAGTGACAATATTTTAATTCCGCATTAAGTGGCTAAGCCGAGGAGTTGCTAGATTTTTCATAGAACTTGTTCCAGTCTGCAGTTAAAACCATTGTTTTCTTTGATACAAGACTTAACTAAAAGATCAATAGAGAGGTTCTTCCTTCTGTTTTGTCAATATGTACCATTATTCATGTTCTAACCAATATGGCGTATGAATCTGCTTAGTACTCATGTTGAGGAATGCCCTCTATCAGTTGTCTTGTGCTTCACATGGTTAAGTCTGCTTTTGTTAGTTCTAGCAGTATGAATTGAATAATTGCAACTTTATGTACTGAGCATTTAACTTGAATAAAAATGTTTGATGCTGTCAACAGGGAGATATATTGGTTTGTGCATAGAAGTTCTTGAAAGCTCAACCGTGCTAATCACGATACTTGTTTGTCTTTGGATGTAGATGAGCCTGATTGTGGCTTCGATCTTATTGTGATTGATCCACCTTGGGAGAATGCAAGTGTGCGGCAGAAACTCATGTAAGGATTCTGTGCATGGTGGCTTTTGAGCTTGTTGAGATCTGATTTCTTTTGCTGGCATCTCATATTTTTCTTTCTCGTGAAGATTATGGCTTTCTTAAATTCTGAATATCTTACATAGTGTATTCCTTCAGAAACAGATTCTACTTTTGAAACTTCTATATCACAAACATTGGAATTCTTTTGATTCTTCAGTAGAGATGATTGACCTGCTTAATTTGATTCTAGGTATCCTACTTTGCCAAACCGGCATTTCTTTTTCCTTCCTATCAAGCAACTTTCTCATGTAGATGGAGCACTAGTATGCTTATGGGTGACCAATAGGGAGAAATTGCGAACTTTTGTTGAGAAAGAGCTGTTACCAGCATGGGGAGTCAGTTATATGGCCACTTTTTACTGGTTAAAGGTCTGCTTTCCTCATAAATATTTTGAGATGATGAATTCACGAAATAGTTGTAGGCATGACTTAGTGCGTTGAGGCTGCAGGTGAAAGCAGATGGTTCATTGATCAATGATTTAGACCTGCTTCATCATAAACCTTATGAATGTCTTTTACTTGGTTACTGTCATGGAAAGGTAAGAGCAAAAGCTGTTCATTTGGTTGACCTGTAATAATTAGTCCGCATCTCTTAAATCACTTGCTCCTTGATTTCTCACCGTTGACCTTTTCTCTCTTTGCTTTTTCTTCGGGGGGATGTTCAGGGCCCAGCTCCTGTATGGCAATCGAGCTTGAGGCATATGAAAGATGATCAGATCATTTTAAGCATTCCAGGGGGTTACTCAAGGAAGCCTCCAGTTGGAGGTAATTTCCCTCTCCACTTGACAGTTCCTGACTTTTGCCATGGAAGCCATTGGGCCAATTCATTTGTCACGGTTTCCAAGAACTCTGGAACTCATTTTTTTTTCTCATTTTGTGAAAATCAAATTCCACCGAGTCTTTGTTTCTTTCCAGAGTTGCTGCTGGAACTTGTTCCTGGCCTTAAACCTGCTCGATGCATTGAACTCTTCGCGAGAGAGATGATAGCAGGATGGACTTCTTGGGGAAATGAACCTCTTCACTTTCAGGATTCATGTTATTTTCTAATTGACGGCTGACTAGACATGAAAAACACTACTTGTAAACCTTCTGTTTTCAGGATTCATGCATTGAAGTTTTGAGCATTTGGATTTGTTTTGCCTATGCAATGAAAGAAAAAGAATTAGATAAATAAAATTTAATTTATTATAATCAATAAATCTGAGTGAGAATAATATTTTTTATTAATGGACTGTGAGAGATGCTTGGCTTATGGGTTTGGGAGTGAATCAATGGGTATAAAATGAAAACAGGTGGTTAGTTTTATATTATGATTATAGGACATCTCTCACTTTCGGGAATTGTACATACCCCTCGTATGTTGGAGGAATGAGTTTCATTCCTGCGTCTCAGTGATAAAGGTTATTACGCTTGTAACGTAAATATTTTTTAATTAAATATAATTAATTAATTACAATATAATTAATTAAATAATTAAAAGATACTGAATTAAAATATAATTAATTAAAATATATTAATTAATTAATTGCAATATAATTAAATAGTTATATTATTATTTTTTAGCAATTAAATATGATTATTAAAATATATTAAAATTTGATGTAAAATAAAATTTTAATACATTTTTATTTTTAACAAATTTTTATTTCTTAATAATTTTTAATAAATCATTGTCAATATTAATATTCTCTTCACATCTATCCTAATTATAATAATTATATCTTATCATAACAACCTGTTCGTTACTTTTCATAATTGAAGATCGTCCGTTACATTACATACATTGGACGGGTCCTTGATCACAAGATGATGAGATCCAACGATAGCTGATGACTCCCTAAGTGGGCCCCACTCAATCGGTGGGACCCGCTTTGAAATTATTAGTTTCATTACAAGACATGTTACTTTAAACAAACTTGCATGCTGACGCGGCAATACCCCGCTTCTGCTCCGCCTCCTCTTCAATGGTCGCGAAGACCATCCCCAACAATTGTAAATCTTACGTGCGTAACAGAACACCCTCGTATCCTGCACCCTCAGGCATCGTCAGCGACTGAATTGGATCTTGATACTGATCGATTGATTGTGCAGTCCATCTGTGAGTTTTCTGCGTACTCTCGACCACAGCATAAGATTTCTGGGCTTTCACTTTTTTATTCTTCTTTCTTGTATACATACATACTTTCAGTGTTAAAAGCAAACTCCTCGTGACTCTTCTTCTAGCTCTGTTCAAAGCTTCCTAAAGAGTGAGAGTGAGAGAGAGAGAGAGAGAGAGGGAGAGAGATATAGATTGTGAGGTAAGGTTTTACCGGAAAATGACGTCAGACGGCGCAACATCGACGTTGGCTGGGGCAGGGAGGAGGAAGCCGTCATGGAGAGAGAGAGAAAACAATAGGAGAAGAGAGCGGAGAAGAAGAGCCATAGCTGCGAAGATATATTCGGGATTAAGAGCTCAAGGAAATTACAATTTGCCCAAGCACTGTGACAATAATGAGGTCTTGAAGGCTCTCTGTGCAGAGGCTGGTTGGGTCGTTGAAGAAGACGGCACCACTTATCGCAAGGTACCATCACCTTTCTATTTCTTCAACATTTCTTTTGGATCTGATAACTTCTTTTCTTTAGGTTTTTGTTTCAGCTCTTAATCTGGAAAAGAATTGTCTATACTAATTGGATCAAGCGGCTATTTCTAGAGAAAGCTATGATTTACGTGCTTTTACATTAGTTCAACAATGGTTTTAGAATTGCTTCGGTGTGTTTTGAAATTTAAAGTGGAATTAGATTATCCCAGAAGTTCAGCTTGAACTTTAACAGTTAACTGATTATGGCTATAAGTGGTATGAATGCAATTCAGGTCTTGTGTTGTTTAAGTTGAGCTGAAGTTTAATAGTTGTCTGATTCTTGCTACCGCCATATTTGACTTGATTGTTTCAGGGATGCAAGCCACCTTCCATTGATATAGTAGGCACATCCACAAGAGCCACCCCATACTGTTCCCAAAACCCAAGTCCATTGTCTTCATCATTTCCTAGTCCAATTCCTTCCTACCAAGTCAGTCCCTCCTCTTCTTCATTCCCTAGTCCTACTCGAGGTGACAATAATGCCTCCTCCAACCTACTCCCTTTCCTCCGAAATGTCATTCCTGCTTCCCTCCCACCTCTCCGTATCTCCAACAGTGCTCCTGTGACCCCGCCTATCTCGTCCCCAACTTCAAGACATCCCAAGCCAATTCCTTATTGGGAGTCTATTGCGAAGCAATCCATAGCCTCCTTGAATTACCCTTTCTATGCAGTGTCTGCCCCAGCTAGCCCTACTCACCGGCAGTTTCATGCTCCAGCTACTATACCTGAATGCGATGAGTCGGATGCATCCACTGTTGAGTCTGGTCAATGGATAAGCTTCAAAAAGTTTGCACCGTCAATGGCTGCTGCATTACCAACCTCACCAACATATAACCTTGTCAAACCTATGAATCAGCAAATCCTATCTAATGACGTGATGAATGACAACGAGAGGGGTATGGATTTTGAGTTCGGGGGTGGACAGGTGAAACCTTGGGAAGGAGAGAGGATTCATGAGGTGGGATTGGATGACCTAGAGCTCACCCTTGGAAATGGAAAGGCTCGGGCTTAGAGTGGACATGGTGAGGAAATATAAGAACTTGGAAGTTTGAGTTGTTCTAGCTTGCTGAAGATTATTTGTTGGTCATGAACCAGTTTTGGTTCTTAGGAAAAATTATAGTTTCATGGTCGTTTTTTATGCCAATTCAGTTTTACCTTTTCTTTTAAACTTAACGCAGCGTCAAAACCTATCAGCTTAATGTTTCAGATGTATGCACAGCCTTACTTGTAGATAATGTAGAATGTTTATGGATGGTCTTGAGGATCTCCTCCCTCCCCACATCCCTTCTCTTTTCAAAGACCTACTTTCTCTATAGACTGATAGGACATGTTGGAACTTAAATCGTTTTGATGGTATGCATTCTTAAAGGATCTACCATCAGTTCTATGCAATTATTTGCAGGCGCCAAATCTCATCCCTTATCGAATGATAGATAGCCTATCGTCAACTAGGCACGTGATTAAAGATTGCAAAAGGATATTCGGCATGATTTAGAAGATTTTGAGAATAGTTCTTATACAATTAGAAACCAGTGAATCCAACAAGAATCTACATGGGAACTTCCAAACCCAGCTGAATAAATTGCCAACTGTATTTCAACCATCAAATAGCATGATATGTTTGTACAACTTAAAATACTATCTAGTTAGGTAAACATTACAAGTGGAACAAAGCAACTAAGTTTGTTTTAAATGATGGCAACACTAACTAAAAAATACTCACAAGTATCAGCTCCTCTAGTGGTACTATAGTCTTAGCCATTCGGTGAAAATGGAGAAGTTGGGCAACTTAATCATGTGTTAAGCATGTTTTTCTCCAAGACTTTAATTGCCTCCTTAGTCTCTTCAATTCTGGGTCTGATATCCTCTTTGACGTTCTCATTGCACTCTTCATATCTGAAGCATTTTACAAGATGATCGTTAACAATCCCTGCCACTTGCATGAACGAATAAACAACTGTAGGTCCAACACACCGGAAGCCTCTCTGCATCAGATCCTTGCTTACAAGCTCTGCTTTTGGTGTCTTCACTGGCACTTGACGTGCATACCGGAAGCCATTCTTCAGTGGCTTGTTACTTACAAATCGCCAGCAATAATGGCTGAAGGAACCAAACTCCTTCTGAATCTGGCAATGATGCAAATACAACAGAAGACAATTAATTCTATTTCTGAGTAATTAATTGATACCCTCAACTTTGAAATATAGAACAATCCTAAATATCTGCCCTGTTCATAGTTTGTTAAGAGACCTGCAAGATTACCTTGAGCACTTGTTTAGCATTTTCGACTACTGCTCGGAGCTTCTGTTCAGAGAGTAATAAATTTCCATTCACTTTTAATGAAAGTAGCTTCTTTTCAGTGAACTGTGCAATGGATAATGGGTCAAAGCCATCAAAGAGTTTCCTGACAAGAGGATGCAACGAAAAACGTAAGATAAAATGAGAGAGTTAATTAATCGAAAGATTGGAGAATAAGATACCTAAATGTAGCTCTCAAATGAAGAATTGCCGGCCAGTTGAGTTCTGCTAAAGCTTGTGAAAACACAAGCAACTCAAACAGCTTACTATCCTCATGAACAGGGACTCCCCATTCTTCATCGTGGAATAATTTATAGAGCGGATCTGTTACCAAGAAATTGAGTGTAGAGAAATTTAGTTTTCAGATTAGCCAAAGTCCCTCAACAGAAATTACTTACTAAGATGAATATCACTTATGATTTGGATGATCACATCAACGAAAATTTGATGTTTTCTTAATTTTCCTGGATTAGGATTAGTATATTACTGTATTAATCTTCTATGTCACGTACAACAACACCAATTTTTGAATAAACATGTATCGGAATCTTACCAGAGTTCGGGGTGATCCAATCACACCTCTGTACTATCCCTTCTTGCTTCACCGCAACCTCTTCACTATCATCAGGAACAACCTTCACAGCCCTCAATCCACTGCGTTTTACATTCCTTCTAGAACTTACCACCTTAGTCAAAGAGCCTCTCGACGACGACGCAGAAGAAGAAGAAGACGAATCCGTCGAGCACAAGCTCTCCACCGACAGATTCTTCCTCACAGCCACTTCCTGTGGCAAAGTCTGAGAAACCGTCGCCGGCTTCTTCGGCCTCACCGGAACCTTCTTCACGACCTCAGTTTTCCGTTTGGACTCTTCCGGAACCCTAACTCTGTTTCCAGCCGGGCCGAGCACCGGCCGCGCTTCGGCCGTCAGTTTTTCCGGCGAATGAAGTTTAACAGCCACAGACATCGGTAGAATGGAAAGTAACTGCAAAACGTCAGCTAGTTTTCGGGCCGTAAAACAGAACAATCTGGATTTCTGAGTGAACTTTGTGAGGAGAACAAGTTGCTAGGAGGTAGAGTGGCACTGGATAGGAAATTTAAAGACTTGGTGAGGCTAAAATGGGAATGTAGGGAGACCTAGAGGCGAGAGGCGAGAGGCGAGAGGCGAGGGCAGAGAGAATTTGGGGGAGTAAACACTAGACGACGGACACAAGTACACAACGGACGCTATATTTAAACGGAAAATTATAATGGATAAGGAACCGGTAATCGCCGGTATTTGTCTTGGGTGTCGGTTACTACGGACCGTTTGGGCGTTTAAATGGAAAGTCACCTTGCAGCAAATTTCCAATTTTGCCATTCTTCGTCGGTTTCTGTTGCAAACGATGCCGTTTCCGTTTGCCTTTTGCTCTTTGCATTCCAGTCTCCAGATGAGAAACTTTCATTACAGAGTCACCGATGATGTGTAATGACTTTTTATGATCGCTTATAGATATACTAATGATGTCCTCTTAGGCCATAGATCAAAAGAAAATTAAACTTTTGAGTAATCAAAAAATTAATTATTTGATAAGTTATTAATTGATGAATTGAATATAAATATTTTTGTTAATAAACTTATTTTTTAAGAATAAATAAATTTAAAATTATTGACAGTTTCTAATTTTGTAATTTTTCTTTTCAATTACTCTTTAATTATATTTTTTAATATGAAGATTGAAGACAATATAAAAAGCAAACATAAGTAAAATGACAAGGTACTGCCGACATTCCATCTTTCATGGAACTCATCATTTGTTGTTCCACTAACAATCACTCTTTTGATGCAGGATTTAGTCTTCTTCTTTCATTCTCAATCTTGTTATTACTCTTGACTTTATCTGTATATTATATGGGGATTAAACTAATCCTGGTATGACTTGTCTTGATATGGTGTTCTAACTTCGAAGACGGCTATGTTTTACCTAACTCAAAAGTTCCACCAAGTAATCATCTTAGAATCTGGACAACAAGGGTAGTAATGGAAAGTCTCTGCATTTTAGAAGCGAAGGAGTAAGGGAGGAGACAGCCAGACAGGTGATTGGCCGTTAAAGAAGGCTAAGAAGCTTTTTGGCCAAGTGTCACATTCAGTTGGTAATGAACAAGGCTTAAGGTATTGGGGTTGTGGTGGTGGGTACGTTTCTTACCGTTAGGAAAAAGAATCCGATGACTCTTACCGGTCACCAGAAACTGAAAAAAGGGTAAAGACAGACAAACTGATGGTGGGTAGCTAACGGCTACGTGGTCCTCGTCAATCTTCTAAGTTACTTTAACTGGGCTGGACTATATCATTCAGACGTCTTATGTATTCAATCTTACTTGCTCCATAAGTACATAGCCCATGAACGACATTAGTCTATGCCTCAGCGTATATAAGTAACCCTGTGTTTGGTTATTGTTTCTATGAGTGGGGACAGTATACAAGACAAAAAAATTCTATCCCCGTGAGCGTTTGGTTCATGTCCTCGAGTTTGTGTCCTCTGTCTCCGGAGGACAGGAACACGAATTTCTGTCCCTCCCAAAAAGGGAGGACAGGGACACGTTGTCTCTGTCTCCTTGACATAACAATATTCGTTTGACTCATTTGGGCTACGACTCCAGCTACCGTATTCTTCCCCGACTCCGGCTCTCTTCGTCCTTTGTCCCCGACTGCTGTTCGTCTGTGATGGATCGCGAACGCTGCTCTTCGTCCCCGACTGCTCTTTGGATCTTTTCGCAACAACGTTCCCTCCAAATCTCTTCGGATCTCTGCTTCCCTAAGATGTTGGTCTCTCCAGGGTCGGGTAAGTATTTGATTTTATAGCTTAAAAATGTTGATCTTCCTTACTTGACCGACACTCTGGTTGCGCAACCATATCAGTATTGTCGTCTTCTTCTACTCTCTGTCCCTCTGTATGGTTCATTTTGACCTTGACCCGGAGGCCCACATTATTCCCGGATCCAGCAATGCATGCCCACTGGGTTTTTGAATTGTCTTCATTTGCATGATGTGAAGTTTGTAT
>JAOTAX010000002.1:2197422-2228235 GCA_025629825.1 Erythroxylum guanchezii
TGTTGATACAATACATCCATAACTTCACACTACCACATACCAAAATTATTAGAGCCATTAAATTTATCAACCTCTAACCTTGCAGTAGCGATTGGATGTCTATTGGATATAGGTATCGACGATGACGATATTGACTCCCTTTTAACGGGCTCGTCTTTATCTCCAGCCATCTACTCGTCACTATTCACAAATACGTATTGTTACTATAGCAGAGGACTGTAGCAAAAGCACTGTTCGCGGATACTGTAGCACCAGCACTGTAGCACCGACACTATTCACGGACACTGTTCATCGACACTGTTCACTGATACTATTCACCGACACTGTTCATCGACAAATTTTCACTCCTATAACACCTCAGTCGAAAAAATTGGAGCTCTGATACCACTTGTTGTGCGGAAACGTTAATAAATTCGGAGTAAAAATAAAACAACAATAAGAACGTCAAGATTTTATACTGGTTCGGCAATGCCTACGTCCAATTTGGAGACGACTGAGTATTTCACTATAATCAATGAGAGCATAATCGATGAGAGCATACAATAGTGTTTATCACTCAATTTTCCAAAAGACCCAAAATAACCCAAGCTCACCCACTTCTACTAGAAAGAGAAATCAAAAAAAATATAAATATATTATCTTTCTCTCTCTCTCTTTTCTCTCAAAGTTGTGGCTCTCCCTGTCTTCTGGAAAACTTCTCTACTCTCTCAACTAAACAACTTCTTCTCTCTTCTCTTTCTTCCTTCATTGATGTTCCTTCTCTTTTATAGAGAAATCAATGGGTGTGAAAGCTAGCTGCACCACTGAAATCCACCGGAAAAACAAGCCATTATTGTTGAGCCAAAAATCACCAAAAGCAAGCTTCAATTTCTGACTTTGAGAAGGTAAGATTTCTGACTTTGCAAGCTTCCATTTCTGACTTTCTTTGAGACAATATTCAACGTCACTTACTGTTTTCCTTTTCTTGAAGCCATAGATATATCTCTGTATTTACATTCAAGTGCGTGAACATCTCACAGTTTTGACTGCCTGCTTCATTCCTGGAAACTGCAAAGGAACATGAATTGCGAGTCTGTAATGCAGAGTAGCTTTTTTTCAAAGATGAGTAATTATGTAACAAGCTTTTTTTCAAAGATGAGTAATTATGTAACAATTAATTATTTTTTAAAAATAAAATTATTAATTATTAGATCTGTCAAGAAAATGTTATCTTATAATGTATACTTATCACTCGTATTGAGATTCAGAACTTATTAAGGGTCATCTAATTTTTAATACGATCATATCAATATCATGAAATACGTAAACATATCCAAATTTGAGTTGTACAAGTCGAAACTGAGCCAAGACTCAAGTTTTCTAAATAAAACGATATTTATTTGTTTTTTACATTTTCGCTAACTTATTCTATACCCGACTCCAAAGATTTATAATTAGTTTATTTCATATTTGTGGGATGACAGAGAGAATAGGAAAGGTGATTAGTTTGTTTATGTAATTTTGATTTGTATAATTGAAATATTTTATTTATAATTATATTTTATTTAATTTAACTTTTTTTTGTTTATATTGTATCTATTTTAGTTATATATATCTAATTAACTTCTGAAAATCTGAACGAATGAGTATTTTTCACCTTTAAGTCAAATGAAACGAATTTTAATTCAGCTATTAACACAAATATTGGTAACAAGTGGTACTAATCCTTTTGTAACTCCTAAATATTTATTCTGTTTACCAATGTTGCCGGGAAAATTTTTTTTGTAACACGTAAAATGAGCCTTAGTTACATGTCTCAGATTGGACGTGAAAGGAAAATAATGAAGAAAATATGGAAATATATGATTTCGATTCCTTTACATTCGAAGGAGCTTTTTGAGACCGAAACGAGCTTAAATTTACCAGCACTTTTGCGGGATCTACTCACTGAGATTTGGTCAACGTCTTTCTATAGTTTTCTCAAAACGTAAACTTTTGAATGGATCAGAGTAACTTTACGTTCACGAATGAATTAAGCAACTACAAGAGATCTTAATCTATTTATATAACTTTCATATCGAACTTTTCTATCACAAACTAGATACGAGTCCAATCTATATTAATCGGAGTCTATTTTTTTGAATTTCAGCTCATTAAGTTAAATCATTAATCCATGTATTTTATTATCTTTATTAGGATCAAATTTACGTAATTTAATCGATAAGTAATTAAAAACAAACAAAATTATAATTAATTATTGTCCAATAAATGAAAAAATAACTAACATTTTAACCGATATCTATTTTGCCAAGTGAAAAAGACAAAAGAGTAAAGAAGAAATTCACATAATCTATAACTTTATGAGTTCGATTGATTGCGATTATGACATTTTCTCACTATTACGAGAACGCTTCGTGGAAGTTGAGCAGCAACATCTAGAGATCGAAACTCGTTTAAATAACTAAAAATTGTTCTGTGCGCATAGGATTCATATGAAGATTCTGATACAAAATAACTTAATCACACCCCCAATGCATTAAGTAAGTTGGCGATTGACATTTCATCTGTCAGGACAAGGCTGATCAGGTTGCTGTGATAGGAAGTTGAAGTTTTTGTCTCCAAGTCGCTGTTGCTTCCAACAATCATTTTCTTAATAGTGTTTTACTTCAACACTTTTTGTGCTTATTCAAACAATAATTAACCTATTTAGGGAATAGTCTAATCTCTAACTTGTTATATTAGATTAGACTAATAACTATGCAATTTGCCTCAAAAAATTGGATTGCAGCTTTTAAAATTAATATTTTAAAAATCGGACCGAAAATTAAAATTAGTAAGTCAAAAAGTATAAAATTTAAAAATTTCAACCGATATCAAATCGACATAAAATCAGTTAAAGATTAAATAAAATAAAAAATTTAAAATATAATTAAAAACATTCTTTATTTATCGAAAGATTTAAAGTTTAATTGAAAAAATTATTAAATAAAAAATTAATTTTTGTTTATAAAAATTGATTAATTTATGATCAAATAAATAAATAAATTTTAATAATAAAAATTACCAAAATAAATTAAATTTAAAAAAAATCGAAGTAAAGAATCAGTGGTTAAAAATTTTTATAATTAAAAGTTCGCACTAATTAAAATTTTTAATCATTTATTGAAACCTTAGTATGCAGGTAGAGAATCTCGGTTAGTCAAAAGTTGAGGTATGGAGCTACATCACTTCGGAAATAATTAAATGAAAATGGTAGGAGAGTATTGTGTATAGAACAAAACCTTCATTACTAATTTCTGTAAGCTTTACGCTAAATAAGTAAAAGTGAGACAAATCAGTGTAACAGCCAAACTGATGCTGAAGAAGGTGAAAAGACGGTGGTGTTTCATTCTCGAGATGTCACATGGTTGTGGTGGGTGGTGTGTCTGTGTCATTTTAACTTTGATTTGAAACTCATCACTGTGTACGTATCATTCCCTGCATGTGTACGTATCATTTTGCTTTCAGGTCATAGATTTCAGAATCAGAAAATAGAAGTTGAAGGAAAAGAGTTATCATCAGCAGCAATTCTCAAACAAAAAGGATAAGAAATATATGGAGTTTCTTTCTGTCGTTTTAAATGTTATTTTAGTCCATGATTAAATGCATCAACCAATTTTATTAATTTAATGTTAAAAATTTTAAACAATTCAATTTTAAATTTTTTTTGATTTAATTTATTTTAATAATTCTTATAATTAAAAACTAATTAATTAATTAAATTTTATTATTTAATAAGTTTTACAATTAAAAATATATCAATTAATTTTTATTTAGCAATTTCTTTTTTCAATTAAACTTTAATTTCTTCAATAAATAAGAACAATCTCTTTTAATCATATTTTAATTTTTTAATTTTATTTAAATTTTAGCAGATTTAATAACATTCTAATACTAGTTGAATCTTTTAATCCTTAAATTTTTTTATGTTATTGGTTTAACGTCTGGTCTGATTTTTAACACATTAATTTTATTTACCAATTCCTTAAACTGTTTTGAAATACTCTTTTGAATGTTTAAGTGTTGAATTTCTCTATTTCATCATAATTTTAAATGAGAATTTTTTTAGCAATTAAACCCCCCTTCTCTTCTCATGATTGTTAGCAAATGATATGTTTTCGACAGATTATTTAATAAGATAATTAATACATTTAAAGTAAGGGTTGTTTGAATTTTTAAAAGGAAATATTACATTCATGATAAGAAATCTTTATAATATTGGGATCATTTTTTTAAATTTCACTTAAGTATATATTTAATCTTTAAAAGTTTGAGCTATGGAAAAGAGATATCTTCTCTCATTATGTTTATGAGTTAAAATGGTAAATCTATTTTTAAAAAAGATTAATTATCAAAAAATCCAAATCTTGACTTAATTTTGAAATTGTTACTCGAACTTTAAAAAGCTACAATTAAAATTTTGAACTTTCAAATTTTCCTAAATATAATATAACGTTAGCATCTTTATTAATAGAACCAAATGTTTTAAAAATCGGACTGGACATCAAACTGATCAAAGGAAAGATTTAAGGTTTAGAGGTTCAACCGCTAGTGAACCACCATAAAGTCGGTATATAATAAATAAGAAGTAAAATTTATAAGAATAAGTAAAAATAACTTTGGATAAAATAATAAAGTTCATAAGTAGTGGATGATTCACTGAGAATGTTTAGATATTTTTTCCTTTCCACTGTATTTTATTCTGTGATTATTAATTTTTCTTCTCTTTAGAACCTGATTTGGACAATACAAATATGTGAGTGAGAAAAAGACAATTCCAAGACTTTCTCAAAAACTTCAAATATTTTCATTTATTTTAAAGGTCATAATTTACGCACAAATAAAATATTTTAAAATTTTCAAAGTGAATTTTCGACAATAACTTTATCTAGAAGAGATGTACGGTAGGGTACATAATATACTTTTGAGAAACAAGCTTTCAAAGTTAGAAGTGAATAAAAATACGATAGACCGAGTTCGTTGCATATTACTAATAAATTAGATATTCTAACTGTTAATTACCTTAACCTTATCTACTAAAATCAAAAGACAATAGTATGATATTTATGCATTCTTGCATATAATCATTCCTTAATGCTTGTTTATTTTTTTTGGTAGTTAATGCTTGTTTATTTCAGCTAAACCAAAACACGATACTTTTGATGTCAAAGCATAATTTATGTTTTTCATATAAATAAAAATAATTTAATGGCGGTTGTTATTCCAATTAAACCAAATATTTATAATTTATGATTTTGTTTTCATATAATTGATTGATTTTCTTTTTTAAGTTGTTTTTATAAAATAGGAAAATTTTAAGTTTTACATTGTTTTTCTTGTAAAAGAAGAAACACTAAAAGGTAAATTGAATTAAAAAAAAAGAGTGATCCATGAAAAAGGTTATGCAAGTTTGATTAAGGTCTCACCAGAAAAAGTTTAAGACGACTAATTTTTATACATAGAAATTATTAGGTGAAACTAAACCGAACAATTGGCTGGTTTAAACTTTTTCCGATCAAACCGAATGGTTTGATCTGATTTTTAAAATTTTGAATAAAACTGGTCTGATTCGATTAACCAATTTCTATTTTATCTTAATAAATTTCACCGACACATTTACTTGAATTAGTGTAGGAACTGTTACTGAAGAGGTGCTCCGACCCGCAATGAAGTGTTGAAACTGAAACCAATAATTGGGTGAAACGTGACAGCAAATTGCTTTCCCATCAGAGAATGGAACACTGTAATTTCTTTTTTGGAATATCCATCATCCTTTGTTTGTATTACAATTTTGTTTTTATTCTGCTACTTTTAACTGCATCTCCATCCACCAGAGATTATTGTCAATTTAACGCTTACACGCCATAGTGGGGTTTCAAAGGGCCTTGTCCCTTCAATTCCAGATTTCATACTAAATCAAACATTTCCAGATCATTTCATGAATCGTAGTTGAATTCTAAGGTTTAACCAATGAATCATTTGTAGTATAATTATCATTTATAACTGGAATAAGTGAACTGTATTCTTAAGTCTATGGAAAGATCGAAGTAAATATCTTGCGCTTCCGAATCCAGCCAATCTGGTTATGGTCTCAATCCAATGCTCTGTTTCACTTTCACGAGTCAAACCACATTAAGAAAAGGCAGAGACAGTGATCTAGGGGCATTGCTGGCATTATAATGCATTCTAAGAATGCTAGAAAGTGGCAGTTGCATGTTAATTCATGATGAAGCAGAAACGCCATCTAGCAGAGTAGAGCAGAGTGCGTATTGACACACATCTTCTGCGCTACGCTGCGCATTTAGAAACCCGAACCTTCCCTTCCTATTTCACCTTTTACTGTCCCATTACGTGTTTAATCAAAGCAAACAAGCTCTACAAGAAACAGTAGTAAAGTTTCTTTCTTTCTCGTCCCGTCTCTCTGTCTATATATATCTGGCCTGGTACACAGAGTCATACACAGATGTATAAATGAGATGACTGTTCCGTTTTTTCGGGTAGTTCGAACCTGAGTGTTGGTGAGTTTACTTTACAGTGATCGAGAAATCTGTGCATATGAACATACTTTGTTGTTAAATTTTTTTGGGTCATGGAATGAAGTTTCTGTAGAAGGTATATTTGTATCTGGTCCTCTGTTTTATAAATTATTTTTACATTAAATATGATCATTGTTTTCCTGTTCTGTTCTTCTTGGTTCTGTGTTTGTCAATATCGTTCTTGAATTGGGTTTTCTCTACTTCAGATTTTACTGCCTCGAACAGAGTGGTGATTGTAGGAAATGAATACCAGTGTGAGGACTAGGCTTCAGCCCATTAAAGCTCCACTGAAGCATGAAAAAGTAAGCAGCTTTAATCAATCTTTTAAGGGGTCGGTTGAGCTTCTAATGGTTATTTTATGTTTGATTTGAGAAACGGTTCATACTAAGGACAATGTCTCCAATTTTTGACGTTTAACTTTTCCAGATTTTGAGGTCATGAGATTTCGCCAGAAGAAAAACAGAACTGAAAGTCCCAGTAATTCCGCTAGAGTAGACTTAATCACGTCAATCCAGAAATGGGTTTATTAGAATTTAAAACTATATTGGCTTAACCGGAAAGTTGCTACTTGTCCTGCAATCTATGAAGATAGATTTCTGACTGATCTCCCTGCTTCATTTGATTGTCTCCGATCTCCTCAATCCCTTTGTTTCTTTCTCTTAAATAAACTAATTTTCGTTTCTTTATAGTTTTTTTTTTCTTTCTCTTCACTCTTCTCTTGAGTGATATTTATGCAAAAATTTAACTCTAGATGCCGATAATATTCATTAATCTTTGAAGGGTAAGGCGGAAATGCAGAGGAGTAGATCAAATGAAGATACAAAATTATCCAAGAATCAACGAGCTTCAATTAGACAGAAGAAAATTGCTTTGGAGCAAGACGTATGATCATCTTCTACGTCAAAGTATCAGTATTGTTGATATTTTCATAAATTTTTCTGGTAATTGTGATATCTAGCATGTAATGATTCAGGTTGATAAACTGAAAAAGAAGCTTAAATACGAAGAGAATGTTCACAGAGTTCTAGAGAGAGCTTTTGCAAGACCTTTGGGTTCTCTGCCCCATGTTCCGCCGTATCTCCCTCCAGCAGTAATGACCCTCTTCTTTTTCCTTTTTTTTTCAATGCTGTTCCTTCAGCTTGAAGAAATTAAGAAATGAATGACATAATCATTCCAATTGTATCTTCTGCAGACTGTAGAGCTTCTAGCAGAGGTGGCTGTTTTGGAAGAAGAGATTGTCCGACTTGAAGAAATGGTTGTAAAATTTAGGCAGCAACTTTATCAGGAGGCCATTTACATTTCAAGATCCAAGACGAACCTGGAAAGATTTGCTGATTTATGTCACTTGCATCCGAATAAACTTGCCAAAGCAGAGTACAAAGCCGTAGCTCAGAAATTGGGTGAATCACTTTCTGGTAAGCTACTATTCAACATTATCATCACATCATATAGTCGAGCATATTATTCCCCTGATTTCACGTTAAAAAAATGACCTTTTTGCCTGAACCTGTCTTCATTTTGTTCATAGAGGATGAACAGGCGAAAGAGAATAAATTATGTAATATTTCTGCCGAGACCAACATAGGATCGCTAATGCATGAAGCTCGGACGATCAAGACATTACGACAAAGGCCTTTCGTTGATAATAGATTTGCAGAGAAGGGTTTATTCTTTCAGAGTTTACAGGTTTATAGATTTTCAATTCTGTGTTATGATCTAATCAATTAATTTTCTCTAAATTAATGCTACTTCTATACCTGTCCAGCTAGAACAAAACAAAGCAGAGGCAAGAAGCCACAGGAAATCAGAAAAAGAGCTTCCAGGATTTGACAACCCAAATAAGATATCAGAGGACATTGTAAAATGCTTATCAAACATCCTTTTCAGGATGAGTTCAGTGAAGAGTAGAGGCACTTCCATTAATTTACCATCCTTGTCCACTTTATTGTCTCGAGAAAATGGAGAGGAACCTGAGTTTCGAGATCCTTATGGTGTATGTTCAGAATTTGGGAAGAGAGATATTGGACCATATAAACATTTATTTGTGCTAGAAGCTCATGCTATCAGTGTTAGCAGAAAATCAAATTCTTTGTTTCTACTTCGTAGACTAAAGTAAGTCCTCTAGTGCATAATAACTGTTAAGTTCATCGATTTCGTGGTATTGTGAGTATCGAATAAATTCTTGTAGAAAATTTCAGACTTCTGCTCGCAAAACTTGCCACCATCAACCTAGAAAATCTCACTCAGCAGGAGAAGCTTGCGTTCTGGATCAACATTTACAATTCTTGCATGATGAATGTATGTGATGCTATCTTTTCTGCAACTCATGTGACTCCTAATCTGTTGAGTTCAGAATTTCTCTTTTTGAAAACCACTTGTTGTACTATGAACTGTTTCAGGCTTTCCTAGAACATGGCATGCCAGAAAATCCAGAGATGATTGTTATACTTATGCAGAAGGTCTGTCTATATCATTTGGGAAATTCTCTTCTATCTCGAAACCTTCCTGTCTGCAATTTAACTCATAGCTCATGCAATGATATGTGTAGTCATTTACATTTATGGTTTCATTCTCAGGCAACAGTAAATGTTGGTGGTCACCGGTTAAATGCAATAACCATTGAACACTTCATTCTCAGATTGCCTTATCACTCACAATATGTAAGAACTAAGAACTGCCCATTTGAGCTTCTTTGCAAGCTTTTTAGAAAATAGGGACCTTTCCAGTATTTAAATTTAACCACCGACTTTCCATCAGACTTTTCGGAAGAAAGCTAAAAACGAAGAAATGAAGGCAAGGAGCAAATTTGGACTTGATTTATCTGAACCTTTAGTGACGTTTGCTCTTTCCTGTGGAAGCTGGTCCTCCCCTGCTGTAAGTCAATAAAAATGAAAATTGGTTTATTGCATCAACAGTTTATTGCTTGCACCAGTGAAAAAAGAGCTAGAATCTGTTGTCCAATGCACGTCTTTCTCATACTGTATGATGGCATTTAGCTCAGTAATTTTTAATCACCAACACATTGAAGACTTTCTTCGTCACCTAAAATCTTCTAAGAAACAGTTCTCTTCGGCAGTTGGTTCATCAAATTGTGCTATTACTGACTTTTTTGGACCTCGATGAAATGAAGGTGAGAGTGTACACTGCTTCTCAGGTAGAGACCGAACTTGAAATAGCAAAAAGAGAGTACTTACAGGCTGCAATTGGAATTTCAAATACTAAGTTTGGAATTCCAAAGTTGCTGGATTGGTATCTACTTGACTTTGCAAAGGACTTGGAGTCATTGCTCGATTGGGTCTGCCTCCAACTTCCAACTGAACTGGGGAAGGAAGCAATCAAGTGTATCGAAAGAGGCAAAAGTGAGTCGAATTCTCCATTTGTCCACATCGTGCCATACGAGTTCAGTTTTAGATACCTTTTGTACACGCAATAATGTTTGAATCACTTCAAAATTTTGTTTTGATGATTCCAAGGGAATTGGGGTGTCAGTTTTGTACACAGCAGTAGAAGTTGGGTTTTGGTAATTAATTGTAAGAAAATTGTTCTTCTCCTGACAAATCCTGCATGAACTAGCCTTTTGATTGATGCACGTAGAATTATGTTAGAGGTTAATGCAATGGTTTTTTCATTAATAGTACTAGTTCAATACATTGATGACGAATTGTACAAAGTCATACAACTTCCTAACCCTGCATAATAAAAAAAAGTATTTGCTAGAAGAGAAGTAGTCAATAAATTTTTTTATGATTCGATTAATTATCTATAAACAATTACGGGGATCCTTGGAAATAAACAATCAAGATAGGAGTTGAAATTTTGGTATCAATTAATCATGGGTGTCTTGTAATGAATATAATGTTGCACGATAAATGACACATTATCAGTGTGATTTTTTTAGGGTTAATTATTACAAAAATCTGAAACTTTATATAATTTTATAATTATAGCTCAAAATTTAATTGCTATGTGAAGAAAGGAATGAGTAAGGATAAAAAAAACAATCTTAGTAATATATTATAATTGGATGAACGATATTTCTATATTATCTTTTAGGGCAGTACTACATAACCCTTAATTATAAGAGGAATGAAAATCATTTCATTCCTTATTATATTTATTATAAATCTATTATCATTTTTTCAAGTGAACTAAGCACGTCATAAAAAATGACAATTAAATACTTAAATATTCAATTTTTTTTCAAATATAACCTAATATTAGTATCTCTGTTAATAGGACTGACGTTGCAAGTCACATCAATTATGTTATGTTATGGTAAATGTAAAATAAAAATAAACAAAAATTCCTAACCTACCCTTCTCCCTCTTCTGGCATCCACTTAAAACCCTAAGTTAATGGATTTTGAAGATGATAAAAGTCCCTCTTCTTCTTCACTTACTCGTTCCAAATGCAATCCCAAGTTTCTTTTATTTGAAAATTTTCTATTTTCTTTTCTCTTATTAACTTACTTTTTCTTTCTAAAAAGTTCTCAATCACAAAATAAAAGACATAAATTTTTATCAGAAGAACCAAAGACAAAAAGAACATAGGCTATTGTCTCGTCTTGATATATAAGGCTTATAGATATTTTTGTATAGAGATTGGTTTTCGATTTTGATGATTTAATTTTCTTGTCCGATTGCTTCATTCCTTCGCATAGCTAATCTCTTCAAAGTGAATTAATAACAATTAATTTAATTTAATTATAATTTAACGTGGTAATTGACTTATATCTAGCATCCCACGTGTGACTTATTATGACTGACTTGACTTTTTACATTAGTTTCGTTAATGAAAACACTATTGTTGAGCTATATTTGAAAAAAAATTGAAAGTTCAAATATTTAATTGTCATTTTTTAAAGTTTAAGATATAATTATAAAATTAAGTAATATTTGAAATATTTTTTGATAATTAACTTTTTTTTTACTAATAAGTCAAAAATATTGAAAAATTGAAATATATCAAGAACTTTTCAATGTATTCATCGTCATCATACCCAATCTGAAATCCTGCAATGAAACGGGGCTTAAAAAGATTTGATAATACGCAACCTTACTTCTACATAATAGAAAAACTGTTCCAATTTCAATGTATCGGCACTTCGAAATTGGATTGAATCTTATATTATTGGATCTTGCGTCTCTTCAAAGTTCGAAATCAGATTTCGAACCGTCTGCATCCTAATTTGAAATTGACTTGACCCATCAAATTTGATTGATACTTCATTTGAGTTCGACCCTTCTAATCATTTGAGTTCGACCCTTCGCTAGTCTCCATTGCGTCGTCGTCGTTGAGATCACAACAATCGATAATAATCACGATAATAAAAATGGAGATGGAGACGGAGATTTCAAGCGCCAATAATAAAAGCAAAAGATATTGTGGACTACAATTACAAGGTATGATTCGCAGCAATTAACCCATTTATGAGATATTTGAAAATCTAGATTTTTCTTGTTGGGTTGTGCTATATCAAATATGAAACATCCATTTGTGAGATGAAACAAAAAAAGATTGATGAGAACGATGGCTGAGAATAGAGAAGAAACCAGCGAGGATGGTGGCTGAGAATGAGAAGAACATTAGGGTTTATGTATTATCCAAATATCTTCAACGATCAAATATCTTAGAAACCACCTTTTTTTAATGAAGATATTAATAGATTAATTAGGAGAACCATATTTGGATAATACATAAATATGCAGTCCTCTCTCCATTGGTTTGACCTGTGAACATAAGCAAAGGAAATTATCGTCGTCTTCCATCTAGCCTAAACAAATTTCTTTGCATAATATGCTTTATTTTCTTCAGAATGAAAAGCTCATAAAATGTGGTCCATAAATAGCAGATATTGAACATTCAGTCTGTGTCCAACCAAGAAGTTCAACTTCAAGCAACGACACAACAAAATGTAAATTGGGATATGGAAGGCCATAGCTGGGGTCACATTCGTTAGATATATAATTGGCGTCAATTGTTCGTCAGCCGAGCTAGGACAGAACTCCAAGGGCATTATAATTTATACCCATGGAGTTTCTGAAGACAAAATGTATACGAAAGTCCATAATCACATATATAAAAGCACACAGTCTCTCAGCAATCATCATCAAACTTGCAAACGTCTCGAACCAAGAAAATGAAAGCAACAGCACTAGACCTTTTCCATCTCTCCTTTCAACTTCTGCTTTTGCCTGATTCATGCCATGCAACTGAAATAAACTTTCTGCGAGAGTTTATCAGGTCTCACAAGTTCAACCTCCTTCCACGCTATGATGAGTCGATGAGTGTCGAAGAACTAGACATGCCCCTGTCTCAAGTATATATTGGACCCCGAGATGGGTTGATGGAAGCTGACAAAATCAGTGCATTGCCTGGACAACCTGAAGGAGTGTACTTTAATCAGTATGCAGGCTACGTTACGGTGGATCCAAAGAATGGAAGAGGGCTTTTCTATTATTTCGTAGAGTCCCCTCGTGACTCTTCTACTAAACCATTGGTTTTATGGCTCAATGAATGTACGGCTCTGGGATATGGAGCCATGCAGAAATTGGGACCTTTTAGAGTGAACAGTGGCAATCAGACACTTCACATAAATCCTTACACTTGGAATAACGGTATTTTTAGTGATTAAACCTAACCTAAAGTGTCTTCTTCTTTTTTCTGTTATTTTACAAAAACAAGTGATTTGATGAAAACTTGACAGTTGCAAACGTTATCTTTTTGGAGTCTCCGGCTGGAGTTGGGCTTTCGTATTCAAACACTTCTTCAGATTATTGCACAGGAGATAAGAAGACAGCAGAAGATCCTTATACCTTTTAACTGAATTGGCTTGAAAGATTCCCACAATATAAAACTCGTGACTTCTACACAACCGGTGATGGCTAGCTACGCTGGTCATTATGTACCACAGCTTGCTTACACAATCCTCTCCATGAATACAAATCATGTTGAATTGTGTTGTTTTATGCAACCTGCTAACCTGCTGTATTGAAACTTGTGGAGGACCTGGCTATGGCAGTCAAGGTGAAGAGGAAAGGAAGGCTGAAGATCAAGCTGAAGATTCCTAGACATTTGAGGAAACTAAAGTTAATGATTTTGGGAATAATTTAGAAGTCCATGCATTCAAAAAATAAAATTCGGATGATTAAAGATCAAGGCAGGAAGAATGAAGAAAAGGTTCAAGTAAGCTGCAGTGGAGAAGAAGGAGAGACGTTCGTGAAGGAGAGACGTTCTAAGACGATCCAACCTGTCAGACAATCCAAGATGATCCAACCTGCAAGATGGTCCAAGACGGTCAACCTGTTCAGACGATCCAACCTGTTTAGACGATCCGAGACGATCCTGAAGCAGAAACAAAAGTTGTAATAAAACTATCAAGACACTTTACCAAAGTTGGAGAAAAAAAAAAGAATTCAGAGCATGATCATCAGAGTATGTCCAATCCGTACCACATGTATATACTTGTGGTCTTGCCATTATCAGAATATCGTTTTCATGTAGCCTCCAAAACTAGTAGCAATTAATTCATGTCAGTTACTGTTATGTGTGTTTCTTGTTTTTTTTAGTTGATCGAATGAAAACAAGAAACGTGTTAAAATCTTGTATCTCAGATCGTAGGCATATTTCATTTCTAGTCGTTGATTTAAGATGTTTTTTAAACTTGTAAGAGCTGAAGATATAAAGCTCATCTTCTTCCTTTTCGCATAGCAAGTAAGAGTGTGTGGAAAAATTTCATCTTTGTTCTGAAAAAATCATGCCTTTCTTCTTCTTATTTTAAAAGGTTTATTGAGGTTGAGTTGTAGAGCGTTGTTGCACTGAATAGGAAAACACAGACATTGGTTCTGGAAAATGTATTTGAGTGACAATTGAAGCTTATAATTAAAAGAGACGAATCTTTTACTATACACTTAAACACTTGAGAGGAAATAGTCTTTACATTTTTTCAGGGATAACTATTCAAAAACAACAAAATATGAACGTTGGTTTACTCCAGTTTACTTCATCTTGTATCAGACGATATATTAGATGCAACAGCCGATGTATCAGACGCAGCAGACAATGCATCAGACGCAGAAAGCATTTAGTTCAGTAGCTATTCCAGAAAAGCTTCGACCAGCAACACCTTTGAGTTTGTGGTTTGAGGGAAGAAGGAGGTGCTATACATAACCTACGAGGGTGGTATCAGAGTTGCACGATTCACCATACCTAGACTAAATCAAAGCCATGGCAGGTACGAGCTTTCCTGTGATGAATTTGCAAATTGTACAAGCGAATATACCTGTGTTAACTGGTGAAAACTATAAAGCTTGGGCTCTTAGAGTTAAGGACTACCTCAGAATTTGTGAATGTTGGGACGCAGTGAATGAATGAGTAGTTGAAAATGAAGGAATAGCTGACTTGACATAACAATAAGTGACAAGATTAAGTCAGGACAGAGACAAAGATTTTAAGGCCCTTATTTTTCTGAAATTTGTGGTGAGTGAAGCCATGCTGTTGAGACATGTAGGGTGCAAGAGTGCAAAGGAGTTATGGGATACACTGAAGTTGGAGTATGTAGGCTCAGCTCAGGCACTGAGATTGAAGAAACAGGTAGTGATGAGAAATTTTTAAAACTTTTCGATGAGGGATGAAGAGAATGTAAGTGCATCAAAAACTAGATTAATGGGTTTAGTGCAATAGCTGAAGGAGTTTGGTGAAACAACTAACACCGAAAGATTAGTTGACAAGTTTCTAAGCAGATTGCCCCTGAGATTTGAAGCTAGTATAGCACAAGTGGAGTGGCAATTCAGCAATGACCCTGATTCAGTGACTTTGGAGCAGGTTTTCAATGTCCTTGAGATGCATGAGGAGAGGCATGGGGTTAGAAGAGAAGGAGAGGAGTATGTATTGAAGGCAGAGCGTTTCAAAATACCAAAAAACCTACCATTCCACACCCAAGCCAAAAATCTGAACCAAGGCCACCTTGAACCAAATGTAATGCAATCACAAATACACCAATTGTCACAAAACCAGTCACAAAACAACCAAAATCCTTACCAGATGACATCTTTTCCTCAAAACCAGTCCTACCAAAGCCAAATGCAATACCAGATGCCTCAAGTGTATCCCCAAACACAATTCCCTCAGCAATTGCCTTATCTGAACCATCCACAAAACTTTCAAAACATCAATCAATATCCTGGAAACAACACCAACCGAATGCAAAGTGGACATAGAACTTCAATCAAATTGTAGATTCTGTGGGAAGAGTAATCATGCTGTTGAAGAGTGTTATTGGAATGAGAATGTGGATTATAGTCATTGTAGAAAAAGGGGACATTCGAAGAGGGTACGCTATGAAAAGTGGAAGACAGAGCAATAAAACCCTCAAAGTCCCATTTTTGGAAAACCACCACCAATACATCCTTTACAAAAACAAAACACTTTTTCAAACCAGATGCCAATACATCCATAGCCTTACCAAAGCACTTCATCAAACCAAATGCCAATACAATCACAGCCTTACCAAAACACTCCTGGATCTCAAGTTTATCAAGCTCACTATGTTGCAAATTCTGAAAATGTACTAACTCCATAACACTACACAGCTCAACCTTTGTTGTCTCAGCCTTACCCGTCTCAACCTCAAAAAACTCAGACATATGTGTCTCAACCAACCTACACACACCAGATACCTTACCAAGCAATACAACCACAGACACCGAGCCAATCCTCCCAAATTCCATACCCTACTCACAATGTCTCCTCTCAATCACAATCTGAAAGTTGTCTAAACCTCCAAAGTAACCAACAAAACACCCAGTTTGGACCTTCACAAACCAAAAACCTACCAAAAAAATCCATTACAGAAGAGTGTATTTATGGAAGAAGTTAGTCAAGAAACTATGAAAGCAAGTTTTGTTAATGAAATGTGTGCAGTTGAAGTGAAAGATGAAGGAGGAAGTGAGTGGTTGGTAGATAATGGTTGCTTAAACCACATGACAAAGAAAAAGGAAGCATTTGTTGAAAAGGATACTAGCATAAATGCTATGGTTAAAATAGGAAATGGAAAACTCATACCTGTCTTGCGGAAGGGTAATGTTGAATTGACAACAAAAGCTGGAAACACAATGCTTAAAGAAGTCTATTACATTCCAGAGCTTGATCAGAATTTAATAAGTGTTGGACAACTTTTAGAGAAAAATTATAACGTCTACTTCGAAGATGGAATGTGCAGGATATTCAATGTTCAAGGAGAGTTGGTGCATAAGATTCCAATGATGAACAGAGTTTTTAAAATAAAAATGACAGAAGTAGATCGAGCATTTGCTGCAATTCCAGTGACTGAATTGACTCAATTGTGGCATAAGAGGTATGGACATGCAAACCTATATTATATTATTGAAATACAGAGAAAAGAGTTAGTCTATGGATTACCTCAGTTAAGTAAAGAGTTGAAAACTGTTTGTGAACCATGTGCAAAGGGGAAGAGCCATGTCTTACCTTTTCCAACTAGTGATTGGAGAGCTATAGAAAAGTTGCAGCTGGTGCACACAAATGTTTGTGGACCTATGGACACACCATCAGCTGGAGGAAATAGGTATTATGTGGAATTCATTGATGATGTGTCGAGATATGCATGGATTTATTTCATGAAGAGCAAAGACCAAGTGTTTCGTTTCTTTAAAGTATAGAGAGCAGAAGCTGAGAGCCAATGTGAGAAGAAAGTGAGATGTTTGAGAAGTGACAGAGGAGGAGAGTACATTTCAAATGAAATGAAGAACTACTTTGAAAGGGAAGGCATATTCCACCAATTCTCAATTGCATATTCACCACAGCAGAATGGAGTTTCAGAGAGAAAAAATAGAACTATTGTAGAGATGGCAAAGACGATGATCTTTGAAATGAAGGTGCCTAGAAGATTTTGGCCAGAAGCTTGTTTCACTGCTGTCTACTTACAGAACAAAATGAAGACTAGAGCATTGAAGGAGAAAACTCCTTTTGAAATTTAGTTTGGAGTTAAACCGAAGGTGCATCCTTTGAGAGTGTTTGGATGCATAGCCTATATGCATATTCTCGAAGCTAAGAGGGCAAAATTGGATGAGAAAGCAATTAAGGGAGTCATGATGGGGTATAGTGCAGAATCTAAGGGATATATAATTTACAATCTCAAAATTGAGAAAATGTTTGTGTCTAGAGATGTAAAGTTTGATGAAAGTGAAGGATGGAAATGGGGAGAGCCTACAGTCAGAAAATCAGGAGGAGTTGGTGTTGTAATACCATTGAATGAACCAGTTGTTGATGGAGTCATGAGAGGAGATGAAGGGAATCAGAAGGAGTTATCTCCTAACTTAGAAAGCTATGTATTGAGTTCAGAATCTTAGGAGGAGACATCAAGCTCTGACAGTGCTCACAAGGAGAGGGACCTGGCCTCGATTTATAATGAAACTAACCCTTTGTTTAATTTCAGGTACAGTGACGTAGACGAAGAGGAAGCAGATGAGGCACTCATGGTTTTTGAATATGCCATGTCTGCAAGAGCGAAACCGAAAACATACAAGCAAGCTGTCAAGAAAGGAGTGTGGCAAAGTTCAATGGATGAAGAAATAAAGGCTATTGAAGAGAATGAAACCTAGTTGCTAGTTGACCTACCAAGTCCAGAAACTAAAGTTGTGGACTCCAAGTGGATTTACAAGAAAAAACTAAATCCAGATGGATCTGTCAACAAGTACAAGGCTAGATTGGTTGTAAGAGGGTATAAGCAGGAATATGAAGCGGACTATATCGAAATATATGCATCAGTAGCAAGGTTAGACACTGTGAAATTGTTGTTTAGCTGCAAATAATAGATGTAGGGTACACCAAATGGATGTGAAGAGTGCCTTCCTAAATGGAATGTTAGATGAGGAAGTATACTTGAAGCAACCCGAAGGATACGTAGTAAGTGGACAAAAGCAGAAGGTTTACAAGCTTGTGAAGGTGTTGTATGGACTGAAGCAAGCTCCAAGAGCCTGGTATTCAAGAATCAATAATTACTTAATGCAGAATGGGTTTATAAGAAGCAAGAGTAAAGTTACACTGTATGTAAGAACTTGTGATGAAGGAAAAATGATCTGTTCTTTGTATGTTGATGATTTGCTAATAATAGGTACTAAGGACAAGCTTTTAGAAGAGTTCAAGGAGCTAATGAAGTCCGAATTTCAGATGACAGATTTAGGAAAGATGAGGTATTTCTTGGGTCTGGAAATAGATCAAAGGGAAGATGGAATCTTCATTCATCAAAGGAAATATGCAGAGGAGCAGATTGAAAAGTTCAGCTTGAAGGATAGCAATGGCATGGCAACTCCCATGGAGCATTAGCTGAAGCTGAAACCTATAAAACCAGGTGAACAATTTGATGTGATTTATTATAGGAGCATGATAGGTTCATTGATGTATTTAAGTGCATCTAGGCCAGATGTTGCTTGTGCCATAAACATCATGGCTGGTTTCTGTCATAATCCATCTAGGCAACATGATGTTTATGCTAGAAGGATACTCGGATATGTTAAACATACGGTTGATCGTGAAATTTGGTTTGGATGAGGAGAAAAGGTGGAGTTATATGTTTTTAGTGATGCAAGTTATGCTGGAAGTAATGAATGTAAGAGTAGAAGTGCATACTGCTGTAGTTTGGGATCTGGAATTTTTGCATGGAGTTCAAAGAAGCAAAAGAGTGTAGCTCAATCAACAGCAGAGGCAGAGTATGTGGCAGTGAACTTGGCTGCTAAGTAAGCTCAATTGTTGAAGAAGATTCTGATTGATATGGGAGAATTAAAGGACAATTGTGTAAGTATTTACTATGATTCCAGTGTGGCAATTTCAATGGCAGAGAACCCTTCGGATCATATGAGAACCAAGCATATGAAGGTCAAGTATCACTATGTCAGGGAACTAATCGAAGAAAAGGAGATTAGAATGGCTTTTTGTAGATCAAGTTTCCAATTAGCTGACTTATTCACCAAAGCTTTGCCAAGATGGAGATTTGAAGCTTTGAGAAAATTGATAGGTATGCAGGTTCCACAAAACAAAGGAGGAGCTGTTGAATTGTGTTGTTTTATGCAACTTGCTGTATTGAAGCTTGTGGAGGACCTGGCTATGGCAGTCAAGGTGAAGAGGAAAGGAAGGTTGAAGATCAAGCTGAAGGTTCCTAGACATCTGAGGAAACTAGAGTTAATGATTTTTGGGAATAATTCAGAAGTCCATGCATTCAAAAACATGAAATTCGGATGATTAAAGATCAAGGAAGGAAGAATGAAAAAAAGGATGAAGTAAGCTGCCGTGGAGAAGAAGGAGAGACGATCCAACCTGTAAGATGATCCAACCTGCCAGATGATCCAAGACGATCCAACCTCCAAAACGGTCCAAGACGATCAACCTATTCAGACGATCCAACCTGTTTAGACGATCTGAGACGATCCTAAAGCAGAAACAAAAGTTGTAACAAAGTTGTCAAGACACTTTACCAAAGTTGGAGAAAAAAAAGAATTCAGAGCTTAATCATTAGAGTATGTCTAGTTCGTACCACATGTATATACTTGTGGTCCTGCCATTATCAGAATATCGTTTTCATGTAGCCTCCAAAACTAGTGGCTGTTAGTACATGTCAGTTACTGTTATGCGTGTTTCTTGTTTTTTTAGTTGATCGAATGAGAACAAGAAACGTGTTAAAATCTTGTGTCTTAGATCATAGGCATCTTTCATTTCTAACCATTGATTTAAGATTTTTTTAACTTGTAAAAGCTGAAGATATAAAGCTCATCTTCCTCCTTTTCGCATAGCAAGTAATACTGTGTGGAAAAATTTCATCTTTGTTCTGAAAAAATCGTGCCTTTCTTCTTCTTGTTTTAAAAGGTTTATTGAAGTTGAGTTGTAGAGCATTGTTGCACTGAATAGGAAAACACATATATTGGTTCTGGAAAACATATTCGACTGACAACTGATGCTTACAATTAAAGGAGACGAATCTTTTACTATACACTTAAACACTTGAGAGGAAGTAGTCTTGACATTTTTTCAGGGATAACTATTCAAAAACAACAAAATCTGAACATTGGTTTACTTTAATTTACTTCATCTTGTATCAGACAATATATTAGGCGCAACAGACGATGCATCAGATGTAGAAATACATGAAAAGAAGCATTTAGTTCAATAGTTGTTCCAGAAAAGCTTTGACTAGCAACATCTTTGAGTTTGTGGTTTGAGCGAAGAAGGAAATGCTATACATAACCTACGAGAAATCAAAATAAGATCAACCTAAAAGGAATTTCTGTAAGTTCCTTAATATCAATTAATTAAAGATAAATGCTAAGCTTTGGCGTTGATATTTATGAGTTTGCCTTTTTTTTCTCCCTATTTCCCCTGAATGTTGTTGAGACAGATAGGGAATGCATATATAGACTATTTTACCACTGCTACAAGATCGGACGATCATGCATGGTCATATACCCTCATATCAGACGTAACTTACAAAGGAATTAAGAAGTACCGTAATTACAAAATCGTTAACCTCTCAAGGTCATGCTTACATATTTTGTAAAAATCTTGCAATGAAACTAGAAATATTGATTATTCTATCATCTACGCACCACTTTGCCACCAATCAACACTAGGATGTAACACGTAATGATACCTTAGTTACCTATCCCGGATCGAACGTGAAAGGGTAATAAATGAAAACAATGTAGAAAATACCTGATTTCAGTTATATAACTTTAAACGAGCTATCCGAAACCGAAACGAGGGCGAATCCACCACCGTCTTCACGAAAAACGCTCACCGGCACTCGATCAATGTCTTTCTACGGTTTTCTCAAAACGTAAGCTCTCTTAACGGGTCAAAGAAGCCTTATGCTTATGAATGACATAAGCAACTGTAGGAGACCTTAACCTTTATATATAACTTCCATATCGGGCTTGTCCATCACTGGCTTGATATGGGTCTGGTCCACATTGATCAAGATCTATTTTTCATCAGATTTTGACCCATTAATTTAGATCATTTATTGAGCCACTTTATTATCTTTATCCGAATTAAATTATATAACTTAACCGATAAGTTATTTGAAAAACCAAAAAATGCAATTAAATGTTGTCCAACTTTATGGGAAAAGTAAAAAATATCCAACATTCTCTCCCTTAGACAATAATCAATTGCGATGCTGACTCAAGTTAAAAACAGTTTAAAAGCTCAATTAAGCTATGCTACTGTATTAGTCGACTAAGTTAAAAAAAACATTTGATCCAAAGATAATAAAAGTCCATCATTCCGTCCTGCAAGGCTTTCGATACCGAAAAGTATCAAATGCATGTATCATATGCGACATAGATCTAATACAATCACGTATACCTAATACCTTACTAACATAAATGGGAAAATGGAGTGTAACAAACTAGAATGATACATTTATGATCTAAATTATATTGTCTTCGTTTGTAGGTCTCGATTTCTCCAACTTTATGCTAAACTGCATTAGAGTAATCATGTTTTCTCTTATCGAATGCTAAACAGCATTAGAGAAAACTTGTTTCCTCTCACCAAATGCTAAACTACATCAAAGGAAACCTTTATGTTCTCTAACTGAATGTTAAACTGCATTAGAGAACCTTTATGTGATTAAAAATTATATCCCCCTATGTCATGTGAAACTTTAAGGATATTTGTATAAAATTGTATGCGTCTAAATGACATAGGCTCAAGGTCAATCTGTATATATGCCCAATGACCTTTAAATACTTAATATTGACACAAATCTTAATACTTTTATACGTATTATGAGAATGTATGATAATATGTATTACTGAGGATAAATGATGATCATCTTTATCGATGAACCATCATACCGTCATAATACATAAAATGTATAAATGTACATGGAGCAAACATAACGATCTTCCAACCAACAGTGTCTAAGGGCTTCAAAGCACCCATACTGTATACTTTTATTTCAAACACAAGTGGGTGAAGTCATTTAGTTAAAGAATCGACTTATAGTTCCTCAATCCTCAAATGCTCCAAACCTTAATTTCACCTTTTCGTGCTAACTCCTTTATGGTCAAGAATTTGACCTTCAAATGCATAGACCGTGTGATGTTCTTATTGTTGCTAAAAAACATAGCAGCAAGATTATTACAGTACAATCGAATGAGTCTAGCCATTGAATCAATGACAGACAACTCAAAAATTAAGTTTCTGAGCTAAACCGTCTTTTAAGCAACCCCATAGCATGCACTCTGCATGCATGGTCGAGGAAATCACTTATGTCTACTTGACACTCTTCCACAATATTGTAACATCTGCAAACTTAAACTGTAACCTTAAGTGAACTTTTGATCATCCAGGCACATAGATAAAATCTGAATTTGAATTCCTTACGAGGTCTAGTCTGTTGAATTTGCTATATGTCAAAATATAATCCTTGATTCTCTTTAGTATCTCAACACTCACTTGACTGCATCTTAATGGTCTATACCTGGGTTAACCAGATATTGATCAAATAGTCTAGCAGTAAATGCAATGTCCCGCCTAGTACTTACTCAAGCATACATCAGGCTATCAATCGTACTAGAATACGGAACATTCCTCATAACCTCTCTCTTTACTTTATTCTTTGGATATGGTGCCAAAGATTATTTCTCACTATGAGAAATAGGTGCCATGATAGGTTTACAATTAACCATATTAAACCTTTGTAACACATACTCACTGTATGTACTCTGTGAGAGGTCTGATAAGTGTTGATGTAATAACCCCTTCTCTATATTGAGGGTTTGAGCTTTAGCTGTCATTGGGAATTCATGAATTGCATTTCGTTCACATGCATATCATTAGCATACACACATGAACTATGATTTTGTACACATTGCAATGAATGCATATGCACTCAGTTGTCTCATTCTGGGGTATAAAAAGATTAAAATGTTCATGATGTAAATTGTGAAATGTTTATGCCTTGAATTTTGGTTTGATTGATTGCAAGTTGTGAATTTGGATTAATTGACATAATTGGAAAGTTGAGGAATTAAATGTACATTTGGTTTTAAAAAAATGCCAAGTGGTAAGAAAAATTGATACATGGAAATTAGGATGATTAAGCCTATAATTGAGTGACATTTGAATTTATCATTGTGTGACAAATGGATTAGTAAATTGATGACAATTGGTAGCTGTGATTACATGACATATGACTTAGTATTATTGGTGACATATGGCAGCATATTTACTTGATAAATGTTGTACATGCCTTTAGACATATGGCAATTTAATTTGGTGACACATGCCATTGTAGTAAGGTGACACCTAACACCTTAGGTATAAGCTTCAGCAAGAACAACTCTAACTAAGCACATTCTTATTCTTTCTTCCTCTCACACACCACCGAAACACTCTTCTCTTTCACTTCCCTGTGTTTGTTTATGATCATGTCTAATTGCTATACAAATAATCCATGTTTTACCTTCACAAAGTTAAGTAAAAGATCATATTGTTGTTGTTCATTGAAACTAGCCGAAATCCATCTAAGTTCTACCTTGAATGTGTGATGATTCTGCAAGTTTGGATTACTGATTTAGAGTCAATTTTGAGCTAGGATTAGAACTGAACAAGTAAGTAAAAGATTAGTGTTTATGACATGTTATAATAGAGAATTGATGATGATGAATTAAGATGAATAGTGAATGATGTTAATGATTAATTGCGATGGAAATTTCTGCATGAACTTGGGTAATTTTTTGTTCTGTTTTTGCATGTATAAAAACAGTAGGTTATATAATGTTAAATGGATGATTTAGGTTGAGATTTGATGTATAAATGAAGGTGGATTCATGGTAAAGAGAGGTGTTATTGAAGTGTTCTTGAATATGAAAAATTAGAGTTGTAGGTAGAAATTATGGTTTCAATTTCTTCTTCCTCTTTCGATCTATTTTACATATCTTTAGGATATGAATTTGAAGAAACTAAAAGAATGAAAGTTGTAGATATAGGTCTTAGCTTGACCTCTGTGAAAGTGTCTTGAAAAAATAGTGACTAGAGCTTGAGTTATTTTTGTTTTCCTAATACTGCCTGTGACAGACCCTTGTGTAGGAATATTTCCAGATTTTTGAGGACTTTAGAGCTCGAATTAGTCAAAGTATAAAACATGAAAAATGTTTATTGATGTCTTATTAATGCTTCTGTGAAACAGTTGGGCTAGAAGATATCTTGATAAGTTTATGTAGTTAATTGAATTTATAACCTAAAGAAGGGAGTGCTTTAATGTGGTTGAGTTCAAATCTGGAAAATTATGGTTTGTTAAAGGGATAAATGAGTTCTTTTAATGCAAACATGATCTTAAGAACATGAGAAATGTGCATAAGGTATGGATGAATGAGCATTGAAGAACATGGGGTAATTATGAATGAAAATTGAGCAAATGTATGAAAATATATTGCTGAAAAAAGTTTGGTGAATGTATAAATTTAGCTTGATGAAATTCCATATTTAAAGTAACAATTGTGTGTGTGTTACAAGAGGTTTTTGATCATGAAAATGTTCAAGGATAACTGTAAAATATGAGTTGTTAATAGTATAAAGAAGTTTTTATGAATTCAAATGAGATCCAAAGAATATGAGTATGGTGAATTAGGTATGATTGAATAAGAATTGAGGAAATTGTGTGAATGTATAATACTAGGAAAAATTGATGAATTTATGAATGATGAATGGAAAGTGATAAAGTTTACTTAAGGCATAAACCTAATTGCAAACTAAATGATGTACAATTCATGATGTATAAATGATTAAGATTTGTGAATAAGGTTACATACCCTGAATGATCAATTGAGCATGCATTGAACATAACACATATACATGTGTAAACTTGAGTATTTATCTGATTGCTCAAGTAATGATGTGCACTTATGTGTATTGCTTGATTTAGAGGCACAAATCGACCGACACCATTCAGACATTGCCGATTCATCAAGGCAATAGCTAACTGGAGTGTACTGTGAGTAACCTAGATGTGTGACCTCGATTAGAAATGTGTTTTGTTCACATTGTTTTGATTAAACTTGATTTCTCTATATTGAATCGATATTGATATAATTATGACATTGATGATTCCGGATAATTGATTGTTTGAGGAGTTTGATATTCGGGACTGTATTGGGGGTGTTTGTGATTTGAATGTGAATAAGGAAAATGAATTATTAACTATATGTTGAATGTCGGACATAGATCCGATGAATTGTGGTAATTGAATGTATTTCTTGACTGAAAAGTGATTGATAATATATTATGTTAAAATGTTGCACTTCATTACATGAATATGCATGTTCACATAAAGGAGTTGTAACCGGAGCAACTAACGTGAAAAGAGCTTTAAGCTCAAATATGTGCCAATAGAGCCTCAGGCTTAATGTTTAATGAATCTGGTATTCACAACGGATACAGGATAATACTAAAATGAGCTCAACATCCACAACGGATACGGGACCAATAATTGATAAATAGATGCTCGGTAACAACAAAGTAAAAATGGACGTGAGTCTCATTTGCATTTGCATTTGTATCTTTACATGTGTTTATGAAATTGTTTGCAAATGAATGTTGAATTATATTGAGATAACATTGTGAAATGCCTATGAACTTGATGGTGATATGAAGAATTGTGATAAATGAGTGAAATATTCTGAGATGATTATATGAAGTTTTGCATTCAGAAGGTGCTTCTGAAATGATTAAGTAACGTGATTGTATAATTAAGGTGCTTGTTGAAGCATGATGAATAGTGTGATATATAAGACATAAATCTGTATGATGTGTTATATTGATTGAGCTGGGTTTTATTCATGTGATATATATGATCTGTTTTGAGTGAACACATCGATGATGGTTCACTCATTGAGTTCGCAAAACTCATGAAAATTACAATGTTATTTTTCAGGTACTGAAAGGAGACCTTGCTTGTAAAGCAATCTAGTTGGTGTCTAGTATTATCCATTTTGGGATCAAGATATGACTCAAAGGTTTGGTCGGTTGTCATTTGAGGAGTTTAGATAGAGTGCTTTTGTATAGTTTTTCATCTTATGTTGAATATTTTGTATAAACAGTGTGAACACAGATGGTTTTTGTATTGTAAGTATATGGATGGTTTGTAATCAAATGACAATGTAAAACATGTTTTGTTAATGAAATGAGATATGTTAACATTTTAAATACTTATGTTCTTTATGATGTCATATGAAGTGAATGTGATTGCTCTAACATGCCATTCCCGTAGGGTATGTGCTTGAATATTTTGAAGAATGCAGGGCTTATGTACTATGGTAGTGGGATGTTACAGTTGAGATCTTTCCTGGTGAATATGAATACCTAGGATAAAAGATGCTTCACTAAGGTCCTTTATGTCAAAGTTCTTGACCAAAAGTTGCTAAACCTCATGCAACATAGTCAAGTAATTTGACATAAGCAATATATCATCCACATGTTATAATAAGAAGATAATTTTGCTCCCTTGACCTCATAGTACAAGTATCTTTTTAATTTTATTTTCCATAAAGCCGAAAGAGGTCATAACTTCATCAACTATAAGGTATCACTTTTGTGAGGTTTGATGTAAACCATATATTGATCTACTTAACATGCAAATCATGTCAGTTCTATCTGAATCCTGAAATCCTTTAGGTTGTACCATATAGACCTCTTCATAAAGGTCTTTATTTAGGAAAGCGGCTTTAACAGCCATCTGATGTAACTCTATATCATCATGAGCTACAATTATCATAATTACTCAAAATGTATCCTACGAAGATACGAGAGAAAAGGTAACATTAAAGTCAATCTTTCTTCTTGAATGAACCATCAGGAAACTGAGCGAGCCCATAAACCGCTAAATTTTATCCTGAAATCTTTTAGGTCTTAAAACTTTATTCACAACTAACGGGTTTGCATTTCCGCTGCAAATCAGCTAGCTCCCAAACTTTACTATGCTTCATGACTTACATCTCATCAGTCATTGTAACCCACCACAAATGCACATTAGGTCCAGAAACAACTTCTGTAAAAGTAACTGAATTCGTAACATGTCTAAGATCCTAATCTTGTTCACCTGATAAACTATGTAATCAGATGAGATAGCAAGTTGCCTGATGCTAGTGGATTTACGTAACTGCATTATATCTTATACCCTCAGGAACCACTATATGTATAGGTATGGGTTCCTGTTCTTGTACAAGCACGATACAAAGACCTAAATCTACCGGATCTAACTGTATGAGTAGCGGGTATATAATAATTGTAGTATCCACCCTGCTATCATCCGAAGGGTCAAAGGGTCCACCATCATCATAGACATCATATTGAAGAAACTTTAACTGTTTGTATTTCCACTATTCCGGTCCCTTCTTTTCTACAGTAAAATCTGTAGCCTTTAAAGTAGTTAGGATATCTTACTAAATAGCAATGAGTATAATGAGCATGCAATGAGTATGTGCAAGGTTAGGTTTCTACACTTTTAGATAATCAGGTAGATTAGTCCTGTTCTGCATCGACTTCTTCAAGTCCTTTATGGTGCAGTTATGCCTTTCGGCAACACATCATTTTGCTCAAGACTATCAGGCATAGTGAACTAAGACACTATTCCAACTGATTCCGTATATATGGTAAACAAACCTTTTCACGTCCTGAAACATCATGTTTACCATGATATTCTCCTCCACAGTCAAATCTGACTATTTTGATGAATTTTTCCAATTGGTTCTCAACCTTTGGTCTTTAAGAAAGAAAACATAACTGTAATGAGAATAATCATCAACAAATGTCAGAATATATTTGGAATTACATAATGCAACTGTACAAGGTCTGCTGATATCTTTATGTATCAGACTCAACAAGTCAGAAACACGAGTTGACCGTTCTTCCGTAGTAGTCAACTTACCTCTGCAATAGTCAACACATGTTCCCAGATCATCATAATCTAGAATTGAGATAATTCTTTCCTTAATCAATCTCTCAATCCTAGCTCTGGAAATGTGGCTTAAACTTTTATGCCACACCATGTATGTCTTTTCATTCGTCAGGGTCCTTCATTTCATAACTTGTTTAGTAAGATACGAAGAAGCATATATTTAATCAGGGGTAAGACACATTTTATACAAACCATATGATAAGAAAGTTGTACCATTATGTTTTGCATTAAATACAACTGTACAACATAAGCATTAAATAGAAAGTGTCAATCTTCTTTGTTTAAAATTGACACAAAGATCACATATAAAATATGTCGGGTAAAAACCAAAATGATCTTGGAGCAAGGTTCAGCTTATACATTCTCCTACAGATATTTCATCCACTTCTTCATTACTGTTAGCTGTCAGTTCCTCCTTCTCTTTATTTGGCTTTATCCTGGATATGGCATTATAGAAGCACCTTGATTAGATACTCCAATATCTAGTCACCAATTACTTAATGTGACTATCGCAAATTAGATTCATAAATTGATAAGCCAAGGAGTTACCTGATGGTCATAGTCTTTCTTTCTAGGCCTCATACTGCTAGCATCTTTATGTCCCTGGGACCCTTACTAGCATTGGATTGACCAGCGTCAACATGTGAAGAAGATTTTGACTTTCTACCTTTGATTTTAGCGGGCTTCATCTTTGCCTTCCCTTAGTTAGTTCGATGGCTATAGGAGTAGCAAGCTTGAGTTTCTCCTCCTCAGCAATGCAGTAGGCAATCAATGCATTGAGGTCCTATTCCTCATCTTGCGAATAATATGTCATCACCAAATCACTAAACCATGGAGGGAGTGTATTCAAAGTCTGGCGAACCATAAAGACATCAAGAAAAGGAATGTTTAACATCTTCAGTGTACTGTGAAGATGGATCATTCTTGATATGTACTCCATTACTCTTCTTTCTCTCGTATACCTTATGGAGAATAATTCTTTCATCAAGGCATTTGTCTCAACATTAGGTGAGACTGTGTACCTGTAACACCCACATACCCCCTGGAAGGACATATGAATGTCATACAAAACAGTATAACAAACCAAAACATTTCGCGGAAGCATAGCAATCAAAAATAAACATTTCAAAAAGTACGTAATATTTTATACATGCATTTCCAAAATCTTAAACAAACATACATTATATCACAAGAGCTTAATACAAATTTGTTCCAAAAATAGTTATTACAAAAACTTACAACAATTCAGAATCATACGCTTTATATACAAGCCCAAAATAAACTCCAAATACATTTTTATCAAAACAAGACTCAGACTCCGTTAGGCATTGCGGTTGACTTGTCCCAATCCCTACGTCCTTCTCTTTGAACCTACACGGGGCAAATCCACCATGCTAAGTATATAGCATAGTGAGTAATAACTAAACTATGCTTAATCAACAGATATAGAATCATACCTAAGCATCTCAACATACTGAAATTCAGAACATAACAAGATTTATTCAAGAAAAACACTTCACAAGCTAAAGTCAGTCATTTCAAGAGCAAAACAGAACATTTAGAATACAAAACTTATTTTTAGAATAAGGTGTTAACCCATCAGATCAAAATTACAGATTTACTTCATATCAAATCTTATCTTATCATAGATCAAAATACAAAACAAATCAGACTGTAAATCCATGAACAAAAGTGGGTAACGGGATTTATACAGAAGAGACCAAAGTGCCGACACCAAAGTGTCCAGAAGAGACCGAAGTCCCGACACCGAAGTGTCATTAACAGAAGACACCGGAGTGCCATTAACAGAAGACACCAGAGTGTCATTAACAGAAGACGTCGAAGTGTCACAGGAGCAGCTGCAGATCCTTCTAGGCATGCCTATTTACCCACAACTAGGAGTCAACAGTTTTAAAGCAAAACAGAGTCATTTCCGACATTTTATGTGCAAAGCAAGTAGTCAATCATATTCATATATAAGTAGCACTTCTAATATCATTCACATTCATCAAAACGCCTCGGACAAATATTGTCCAGAATCCAGTACATAATCAACACAATTCAGTACAATTCAATAAGATCGCAATACAGTTCAATAATGTACAAAACAATATGGTGAGACCATCTTAGGTTACTCACAAAATTTACCATCTAAATTATTTACCAAAAGCGCCCTTACTGTTTATTGCCTCGAAGTCGCGACAATATCTGAAAGTGGTCGTTCTATGCGTTCCTCTATAACAGTTAACACATATACAAATCACTATTGTGCATGATTAAGAATTCATT